>CM034150.1:303111085-303551085 GCA_019776745.2 Taxus chinensis | reverse complement strand
TCCAGCATACTTTCAGGCTCCTATAATTTTTTTAGGCTCAGTGTGACATTTTTTCCTCTCTTTTCATCAGTTCATCACTTCGGCATAGTCTAGGATTATTCACGAATCAACTAAGTCTCTCTATCTCTATTTTGCAACTAGGGTTTTAATATTTAATTACTTATTTTCCTAGGTCTATTTTGTAATTATTATTTTTTTTTTACTGCTACATTACAATCAAATTTATGCATCTATAAATTTTATATCTGTTTAATCATTTTGGTGAACTCGCATTTGAATACTCTTGGATTCTTCTTTTTCTTCCATCATGGCTGATAAGGTCTCTCAAGTCTCTTTGCTTCAATTGCTTCAAATGAACCCATCCTGTAAATATTCTCTCCATAAAACCCTAGAAACTATGTATCTTCCTATCAACATGTTGCCTACTCAAGTCAATGTTATCTTCGATCATCTTTCTGATGACTCTCTTAGTTCCAATTCTAATCAATCTATTTGTAAATCCATTCAATCTCTTCATTCTTTATTTCAAGATAAATTTCAGGCTATGGAATCCATGATTACATCTCTAAAATATGAAATCCAACATCTTAAGGACACTTTTCAGGCTCACTTTTTTTCTTATTCTCATCTTCATTCTATTCCTTCTACATTTTCTCATATTAGTGAACCGCATGTCTTACTATTCCTTGTACCTCTCAAGTTTTATTTCAATGGTAAGAAACAATATATGGTTCCAAATCTCGTACCTCATCAATTAATTAGCTTTTCATCTACTCATTTCTATCCTCCTTATTGGCTTGCAAAATATCAAGGTATTCCATATTGCAATTATCAGCAAATCAATAGACATAATGACAAAGATTTCTATGCTTTAAAACAAAGTATCAAGCACCTTGCATATCAATGATTTATCTCATTCCCTGCACAACATTTTTTTCATGCCCATCTACAAATGCTACATCTAAATGGGCTCCTAAATCTGCTCCTTATATGTCTCATGGACATCATACCATCACTTCTACTATGTCTTCTTTAGTCAGTCAAGTGCTGCATATTCAACCCACTCTAACTAAGCAACCACCTCTCAAAATCAGTGTCACTCATCCTCTCAATTCATTTACAAAATTACCAAGTCTATTTACACAACCAAATCTTAAAATCAGTTCACCTTCTTCTCCTATCAAGGCTTATGTAGTGTCTTCAATCCTACATAATCTCCAACCAAACACTTTTTTCAAAGTAACTAATCCTTATATTAATGGTCAGGAGATATTTCAAACTCTGCCATCGTCATATGGTCCTAATGTTTCTTCTTCTAACCATTGTGTGGGCCCTCTCTCTTATCACCACACAGATGACGCTCCCGTAATGGCCTGGTACCTCTCGCATCCACACATAGATTTCCATCATTGACACAATTGGGGGGCATCACCCATATTCTCCCCCCTTACATTTTTATTAAATGTTTATATCATCTCATGCACTTGGTACTCCATACTTAAATGTCTAATACATCATACTTATTTTACATAGCTTGATACACTCTTGTATCTTCATTACCTGATGATGCACTCTCATGCTATGCTTCACACTTGACTATTGAGGGCATCTTATACACATGAATCTAACCCACTACAAACTACACACTTCATATTTTTTGCATTTATCTCTTTCTTGCAGCATCTACTTTACGCATTCACGACATATCTTTCTGTCATCTACTTTTACACACTATTGTCATTACCCTATGATGCACTCTATTTACATGGTCCATACTTGACTACTGAGGGTATACATATCAAATTTACCTCACCACACTCATGTATTAACTCGCTCACTCACTCTACACTCTACACTTTATCAATTATATCTTTCTAGTGCGCATATTCAAACCATTTCCCAATGATGCACTCTTATTCTACGGTTCATTATTGACTATTGATGGGGCATTTATAAATGAACCTCATCACTTGCATACTCATTCACCTCCACTCAGGGGGCATGTGGCTCCTGCTACACTCGTATGGCATTACATTACATCTCATTCATAACATCTTGCATATCTTGGTCGCATTTAATTTTTCTTGATTAAATTCTTATATGTACACTTTTTACACATGCTATACAGATATTTTGTATGTCGTTATCTTATCATATACACATGTGTGTTCACTTTCTTTCTAGTTGTGATTTCATATTCTACAAATCTATACATGTAGCATGGATGTTTGGTGCAATACCTCTTACCAGTCCCACAGTGGCTCCTAGTGGCATACACTTGCATACACATCACATGTGCTATTATTTCATTTTGCATAACACACTACTATATAGATTATACACATTTTCACATACTTTGTAACATGCTAATGGGTGCTTCATGTGCAACATTTTTATTGCAGTTATACTTACTTCCATGGTTGTCTGATTCTTTGTTTACTATTGTTTTCGTTTGTTTTCCATTGTTTACAGGCTTTTCCCTATGTCTTTCTCTTTCTCTTATTTATCATATGCTTATGGCCAATATGTCCTTGAGTATCTTTTGATATCGTGAGTGATGTCCCATGTTTACAACCCATTCTATGCAGTCTATTTTGTCTTATTACGTTTTTATGTTGTCTTCTTATGTCTTAGCTTACACATAGTCCATTTGTTTACTATCTTACACATTGTCTTTTACATGCATGTTTGTCTTGTTTGTACTAACACTTTTATCCTAGCCACTTTTTTTACATGTGCCTTGGTTTCTACTAAACAACCTCCCTCCCCCCTAAAGGGAATAGTTTTAACACAGTGGTAGGTGATGTGCAGAATAATAAACCAATGTTATTAGGTCTCATACCCTATTGTTCATTAAATGTCAACCCAAGGGCGTAAGCTTTTCAAAGGGCCTGCAAAATATATGCTACAGTACTTTGGAGTGAAGTCTTTGTAGGCTATAAATTTATCAAAGAGTAGAAAGTAATGCTTATGCGAATTGGAAAGTAAACTATGGAATTTGTTGATCTGCAAATCTAAAAACTCAACACACTATGCACTCATGAACTTTGAGAAATAAAATGAATAACTAATAATCAATCCACTCAACATAAATAGGAAATGGAGGAATAGGATCTTCCCTGCAATTCCTTCCGAGGGGGCCCTTCCTCATGCAGAAGTGAGTTTCGATCCTACCCTAGAAACTCACATAACTGCTCAAGAAGATAAACGATTCATCTATTGAGCTGTAGCAATTAAAGATTTCTACAACAAAGAGAGATTACAATGAACTCAAGAGCACAACTCACATTAATATATTCTATCTTCACACATTCATAATTCTACCTTTCTCCCCCTGCTATCACTTCATTCCTCCATCTATATCCTTTGCCCTTTGTCTCTGGATATATTAATAGACAGATTACTAACTTATTCTATACTATGAATATTGATCAAAAACCACTCAAACAAATTATAGTTGTTTGGTTTCATATCTGTCAAGTGAAGACAGCTAATTCTTGTCTTATTTACATGATAGGAACTAATTACAAAACTATTTAACAAAATAACCATAATATTACATATGATGTGTTAGGATAGCTGGCACTTTTTGTCTTATGCTGCAGTGTGAGCTAGACAAGTTCTCTTTGGCTACGGGTAGCTAGAGGTGCATACTGCTCTGTTGCTTTAGGTAGTTCTAGAAGATGCTACAAGCAAGCTTGGAGCTTGCTACGGGTAAGATAAATCACCTGAAGAATTTTTATACTTGTCCAAACAATGCTCCTACTTGGTTAACTCATTCTCCAACTTCATAGGCTCAGCTCCATATTCTTCATGACGCATCATTGTTTGTTGAATGCCACGATTCCCTCTTATCATTTCCCATCCAATGGCTATGGGCTATTGTAGGAGCACAACCAATGGCTACGGGTTGTTGTAGGAGCACTACAAGAGTTGCTACGGGTTGGGGCCTACTACTTCAAAATCTTATGGCATCTTGTAATTTGTTCATGGGGACATCAGAAACATCAGTTTGCACAAGAGACAAGATTCACCACAGTAAATAAGTATATTAAATCTTAATGAACTTATAAAACTAAATATATGCAAAATCATAGCTTTATCTCATATCAACCGTCAAGAGGAGATTAAAGTCTCAAAATTGTATGTGCAAGAGGCTTCAAAAAGGATTTAGATGAGGCCAAAACATGCCAATATGTGGCCTCATCAGTAGGTTTTCCTTTGGGTTGCATACTACTTAGTGACGTCACATGCACCCCAGAAAAGGGGGGCATCATTTGGGTGAATTATTCACCCCACACAACATTTCACAATCATCACACAACATATTTAAGTACCAGTACAACACAATCATCAGTCATAGAAATGGCCCAGATCTTAACTTGGGTCCTCGGCACAACACTGTCACCATCACCAAACTAGGACAGTAGCGCCTGGGCACACCTAACCCTTCCTTGACACCTATGACCAAGGGGCACTTACACAACATTTTTCATTTCAATACATTTCTCAACACTTCACACAACATATTTTACAAGTAACACAGTCCTTAGCACTTGACATGAATGCACTACAAAAAATTTGCTACTTTTGTGTTGGGTCATAATTTTTCAAAATGGATCAGATTTTTACACACCATCTATAGTGGTGTTCAAATTATAGGAATTGGTTAAAGGTTGGAGGATGACACTAGATTTTTCTCCCTACACTTCTTGCATGTCTTAGCGTGAGATTGTCCAAAAAACTTGCATTCAGAGCAACTGGTGCGAGATCGTCCAAAAAACTTGTTCTTATACATCATCTACAGGATCCTTTCTACACTTTTCACTCATCACGGATCAGGTACACATGTTCCTTTTTTCATTTTCACATATTTCTTACATACTTTTTACTCATTTTTATTATATACACACGTATTTGACTACTTCATCGTTCTTCTATTTTGTAGGTATGTCCTTATGGGAATTAGTAGTCACATCACATCAACAACATCATTCACACATCAATCACAATCAACACATCAACAACAATCGACATCAACAATAGGTACAATCGCGATATCTACACATGCTCTCTCTCCCTAGGGTCATCATCATCATCACTTTTTTGTGCTTCCTCTTCTTTATTTTCACACTTCACATTTTTATCACTCCACACTTTTTCTTGTCTCTTGGCATGCTTTTTGCCATCACTTTACATGGTTATTAGGTACACATCTTCTATCTACTTTATGTTATCGATCTTTCTCTCAACAACATAAAGTAGGAGAAAATTTAGACTCTAAATCATGCACTTTGGGTATCTATTTAGTCCTGATGACATAGTACTATTCATATGATTCCTAAGAGAGAAAATTAGTAGTCAGCCCATGTCTTTGGACATATTTGTTTGTTTTCTATTGTCACCTTGGACATTTCCCTCTTTCTATCCTAGATTGTCTTTTTATAGTTCAACATTTCTCATCCTTGACACAAGTGCCTAGCCAAGACGCCAGCACTAGGTGCTCATGTCCTCTATGGGTGCCCCTGACCTCTTTTTACTTTTCTCACATCTTTTGGGTCCTTTCTAGCCATTTGGACATCTTATATTTTTGGTATTTGGCCTTTTTCAGGGTTAATTATGAAAGTTACGAAAGGGAATCAAATAAATATAAAGTTATGTGATCATAACGAGGGACCAAGTACTAAGCATTAGTTATCAACTCCTAAGTTTACATTCAAAGGCCGATATCAAGAGAATTCAAGCATCCATCTAGCATCCACACACAAGGGCAAGGGAATGATACTTCTACATACACACATAGGAGGGGAAGTTAATTCTTTTATACACACATATATTTACATTTAATACATTTAGCTATTTTTTTGCTATCAAGTGTGATACGCACAAGAGCCACCTAGGGCAGGATTCTGCACACACACATAGAACTACATTTGGTCTAAAATGTATTACAATGCTCATTCGTAAGATCACTTGTTTAATAGCATAGGGCAGTCTGACCCCTATGAATTATTTTCTTTTTGGGATTTAATGCACTTTTGAGATTTTTGTAGGTAATTTCTTTATTATAGGTTACACATGACATCTACGAACATGGTGTGACATAATAGCGACAAGAAACAAAGGATAGTGAACATCTTGCAACCCAAAGAAACTATTTTTCTGTGTTCCTAAGCAATCATAGGTGCCTAGGAAGGTCTCTAGCACCCTAGGTTTCCTCAACCCTTCATAAGCGCCCTAGTATAGCATAATCCGACACTCCTGTAATTTTATGAGGCTCAGTACGATATTTTTTCCTCTCTATTCATCAATTTTTCACTCTCTCATAGTCCAAAATTATTCACAAATCATCTAAGTATCTTTATCTCTCTTTTGCAACTATGGTTTCAATATTTAATTACTTATTTTCTCGGGTCTATTTTGTACTTATTTTTTTATTCATTTACTGCTACATTGCAATCATATTTAGACATCTATAAATTATATATTTTCTTAATCACAACACATTCCCATTTATAGTTTTACTCAATATGCAACAAGAATGTAATCAACCTTAAGACCAATGATGAGTTTTACAAGAGGGATTTTGTATTTCTTCAAATGCAACAAGATGAAGTGCATTATTTTTACAAGTACACCAAGTTTTTTACACAAAAAAATTTCTTCAAAATACAAGCCAAAATCCTTTAATAATTCATGATACAACTTATCTTGTAATTATTTTTCAAGTACAACCATGCAATAACGAAACTCCTTTACATAGATCATAATTTTTTCAAAACATCATAAGACAAATACAACTTTCTTTAAGCTAAGATCTCATATTATCAAAAAATTTCCCATCACAACAAGTTATTTCAACAAGAGAGAGAACAATAACATGATCTTCCACTACTAAAAATATGATAACACACACTTTCTGAAAAAACCACAAGTTTTAAATAAGGAGAATATAACATATCATCCTTCCACACGTAAACTACAAGTGTCAAACTTCCTCCACTTCAAACTCTTTCATCTTCTACCCCGTGTCTAACCATGCCAAAGAGGATTTGAAGGTGATGTTTACCTCCCAATCATATAATTGGGGTAAATCTTATCTGCATTGTCCCACAAATCTGCCAACTCTTTAGAAGTCCCCACAATCAACAACAGGGCTTAAAACACAAAAATCACCCAAATATACACATTTAACAACCAAAATTTGCATGAACAAGTAAGATAAACCATTTGATTTGGGGCACAAGAGAGAAAGTGAAATAATTAACTATCCAAAGCACAATGAACACAATATCAAGCCAAACTAGGCTTGCAAAGGGGGAAAGCTAGTTCATACCTTATACCCACTTATAATCTCCACTAAGGAATGAATATTAGTCTTTTCTTCCTCTGCAAGAAAATAATTATAACCTAGATTTAGGTCCATGTGTCTCCCAAAATCCACAACCACTTATTATCTCCATGAAAGATAATCCCACATCCCTTTGATTTCTATATTATTTTCGTTCTAGTTTTGCTTTATTTGTTTTTTCCATACTTATCCCTCCAAATGACAAACAATTTTACCCAACACACAACACATTTGTTAGCCCCACATTAGGTGTTTAGTAATTAGGAAAGCATCATCAAATCTCAACATATGTTTAAATGAGAAATAACGATTGTGATAAAACCCTTTAAATGGCGCAAGAAATAAAGAGGGAATAACCATTTCCAAATAATGTAAATAAGAGGTTTATAACTCACCTAATGCGTATATTGTTTACCAAATCTCAATTCAACCAAGCACTTATTCAAAAATTCCCAAGCACTCCAAAGGCATTCCAAAATATAGTAGAGTTTTCCCAAGTCAAAAAGCTTGTCAAAACAAAAAAACTCAAGCTTCTTTAAATATGCAAGTGCCCAGATGGAGAATTCCATAAGATTGTGTCAAGTGGAAAATCCTAAAATCCCAAGATAAAGCATCCCCCAATAAGAGCATTAATTTCCCCACATGTTCGCATGGGCCGAATTCCAAATCCCTACAAAACCAACTACCAACCATAAATATCACTTACATGGATTTGAAAAAAATCCAAAATATTTAAAAATAATAATTAATAAAATCAAAAGTGCTTACATCAAATTTATTTAACTTATAAGCAACCCAAGAAGCCAAAATTATGAATTAAAATTATAATTGCAAGACACATCTTGATAAATTCAAATCAAATCAACTTGCAAAAATAATAAAGTCCTTACACAAAAAAATGTAAAAATTCAAGGGAGAATTTCAAGACAATAAGTGCATCCTTTTTTTAAGTCTAATTTGGACAAAGATGTCTAAAAAGGTACACCTACCCTATGGGTAGGTGTAAGGGTATTTTTTGGAGTATGAGACAATACAATTCCCAAAAGTACCTCTAAAGCCTAAATTTGAAATTTTCTAAAATAGAAATTTTTTCATCAACAAAAACATGTCAAAACCATCCCAAAATGGAAAAAATGATTATCATTTATTCCAACTCAAAAATTAACATAAAAAATTAATCATATTAACCAAATTAAAGGTTCAAACTGGCAGGAAAAGAATTACTAATAAGGAAAATGCAACATTCAATTTTTACAGCTCATTTTACAATTCTTAACACCCAACTATTTTCAAGCCCGAGTTACCTATGTTGGTCAGGGATTTTCATGGGAGTTATTCCCCCTTCATCCTCCTTAGTTTTTTTTATATTTATTTTTCTGTTTATGGCTCACGGGAACCTGTTCACCACTTACACACTTCAACACAGGCATCATACCCACTCAAAATGATATGAAACTAAAAAAATTATCTACACACAAAACAGTCAAACATTTATTTCACGTGAATTCACATACACACACTTCAGAATAATTTTATAATTTCTAAAACATAAAATAGACTTATCATAATCCTTATTTCCATTAACAACAATTTCAATTAAAAAATGTTTCACATTTAACCATGAAATCAATCAATTGCACCATTTCAATCACATGCCTAAATTTTTCTTATCATTTCACCTTCTCTACAATATTTAAAATCACATTTTCTCACTCATGTTTTAATGACCAAGTTAGGTTAATTTAAATATACCACTTGTTAAATATTTTTCTCAAACATCAACGTGTTAACAATTCAATAATTTCACTTTACTTTACCACACTTAGACATTAAAATTCAATTGAATAAAAAACATACTTATACTCCTAAAACCAGTCAATTCTAAGTTTTACTTAGTATTTTCATACTTATTCTTAGTTTTCACATTCATCTGTAACTCTCTTAGTTTGATCATTTGTTTAATTCCTAGTTGTAACCATAAAATTCACTTGTATTTCTCATCCCAATTAACAACACCAAAGGTTATAGAAAATCTCATTATACACATAACATTTTATTTATTCTTTCAACTCAATAATCATTTATATAATTATAATATAACACTGGTAGAGTTTTACATCTCAAAATAGTTTTCAAATTACGAATAAATTATGCATCTTGCGCCCAAAATGAAACTTGATTTCAAGAATGTAATAAAATTAATATTATTATCTTATTCATAGTATGAAGAGTGACACTAGAAAATGGGAATTACATCACCCTCCCCTTAAACATGACTTACTCCTAGAAGTCACAATGGACGTGTCCAAATATCTATTAAAATGTAACCGCTCTATATTACAATGGTTCATCCATATCTCATCACACGACCTGCTACACTCATGTTTCCAACTCCTCTGAAGATATCCACCCACCACGAGGTTGGGCTCCTCCTTCAATCCTAACAAATATTAGAACAATCTCATCAAACTAGACCTTATGTTTCAAGGTAATCACACCCTACATGAACACACACTAAGTCCAAAATACTAGGGCACTAGGAAAGGACGTCATGTCCTATGGTCAACACAATGTTGTTATACTTTATGGTAACAAAACTAAACAACATAATCCACAACTTCATAGTTTAACTTGTTTTCTTGTGGGGTGTTCAAGTATGGGAAGGCTCCAGTTTCCCACTTATCATTTAACATGAATTTTAAACTATTAACAAAGTCACCAAGAATCATGCTCACAAACATTTATTTAGGGATAATTAAACATCAAAATTTCCATGTTATGTGAAGATAGGTAGTTTTCTCTTCAATTTAGTTTCATTGTTTGACAAGGTCTCATGTACAATTAGGTGTCACAATACATTTACTTAGGGTTTTCAATACATTTACTATTATTATTCTTATTAATGTTTATATTGTTTGAAGGATTATATTCTTCTTATCTCAGTATAACAATTGAATTTCAGGTTAGAAAGTTATCCTAGCCATTTATTTTTGATTTTTCGATTTATCCTATAGTAGTTTTCTTCCTTGCAATGTGTGGGTCTTGCATTTCATTTACTTACAAGATTTCCCTCTCATGTTTTGAGCTTTAGGAATTTTAAGTTTGTTATTAACTTACTATGTTTCTATTAAGATATAATTTAAACCTCCTTATATACATACAAACTATAAATTTGTCTTGTCTCTCATTTCAGATTTCACTTTGCTTAAGTGTGTCTCGATTGGTTTTTTATAGCCTTTCTAGTGTTACAACATTGAATTCCTCTTATATTATTATGATTCCTAGTCTAATATACTTCACTTTGATTCCCTATTGATTATTATTTTTTTTGTATTTAAATCATCCTTAATATTTTTACTCACACCTTTCGTTCCAATGGTAGCATTAGTTAATTCTCTCGTAGTTACTTTTTTATACAAGTTTTAACTCCCTGCCACTTATAACATGTTGATGGGTCATTAGAATTATACTTAAACCTTTTCAATTTTATCAACGATATTTTAATTTCACGTATCTTCTTTGTTAAACCAACATTCCCTATATTTATTAATATTATTCTTTTAAGATAATTGCATTTCATTTACCTTTTGTGTCTTACTCTGGCATGGGCCATTTTGTCTAATCCTTTCACTAAAAAATTTGTTAATAATTAATTAGTTTATATTGATTCCTTATTAGGCATTTCTTAATAGGTTACTGACTTGTTTTCTTCTTTCATTACAACAACACTTTGATACTTAATTAGGTTACAGTTACTTTTGCTAAAGTTCTCTTCTTATTTTACTCTTTCATGTTCCCTTTGTCTTAAGCATTCAATTTCTTTATTCTCAACTTGGTTTTGCACAAACTTATCCTTAGTTCATATACACCTACAAGTTATAACTCCCTATAATTTTTAGATTTCCTTTTTTTATTTCCTCCACATTACTTTATCCCCTTATTTTTTTCTCGAATTACACAATCCTTTGTTTGGTTTGTTTGTATGTTCTAATTTGATTTTACATTCTTTAGTTCAGTTAGTTCCACTCCTTGTTTATTTCCACAATGTTTCACATTGCCACATATCAATTTTCCTACCACGTTGAATACTACCCATTTCTATTTTAACTTTTACCCCTAATTTGTGATATTTTATTGTTCCCGCATACAAATTTTAGTGGAATTTTTTGTGTGTTGTATTACTATTAGGAGTATGATTTTCTCTTGTGGAACCTCATAGATTAGATTTATAACATTCTTAGAATTATGTACATGTGTTATTGCACCCCTTTTTATGTCTAGTAATATGTACATAACACATGTACAATATTACTAGACATAAAAAGGGGTGCAATAACACATGTACATACTTCTAAGAATGTTATAAATCTAATCTATGAGGTTCCACAAGAGAAAATCATACTCCTTATAGTAATACAACACACAAAAAATTCCACTAAAATTTGTATGCCTCCTTTTGATATTAAAATTTTCCCAAAACATTACAAGTAACAACGTCATTTATCTATTATATCAAACAACAACTGCATTAAAATACAATTCTTCATTATCTTATAGGACTATACGGTCCCAATTGCAGTAGTACAGGATTTTAATTCTCGTATATAATGATCTTGTGACATGCATAAATAAAAGAATACACAAAGGTACCCTCCTCTCGTTAAGACACTACATTTTGCACCATTAATCCTTATGGCTCAATGCGTACATGTGACTAGTTTTGGTTCATTCACTAATGTTGTCTCATGGTAGCACACATGCTTTGGAATGATATTAAGATCTCTGCATATGAGGTGTAGACACAAAATCATGTACTTTGGGTAATTATCTAGTCCTAATTACATACTACTATTCATATGATTCCTAAGTAAGAAAATTATTGATTAACCCATGTCCTTGCCACCTTTATTTTCTTTATGTTACTTATCTTGGTATTACACCTTTACTTGCCCAGTATTCCTTTTTATACTTCAACATTTATCATCGTAGACATCAATGCCCATCCAGGAAGCTAGTGTCAGGTACCCTCATCCCCTCAGGGCACCCCTAACCCCTTTTTACTTTACTCACAATTTTTGGGTCCTTTCTAGCCGTTTGAGCATCTTATCTTTTTGGTATTCAGCCTTTTCATGGTTAATTATGAAATTCAAGGAAAGGAATCATATAAATATAAAGTTATGTGATCATAATAATGGACCAAACACTAAGCATTAGCTATCATCACCTAAGGTTGCATCCATCAAGCACCTAAGAGCTCCATTGCATCCATCTAGCACCATCACAAGGGACACAAGGGTTGGTTATTCTGCATACACTTCATAGAAGGGAAGTTCAATCTATTCCATGCACACATCTATTACATTTCTTTGCATTTAGCTTACTTGATTGCTATCAAGTGCGACACGCACAAGAGCCACTTAGGGCACAATTCCGCACACACACACACACACACATAGAACTACATTGGTTCTGAGATGTAGTGTAGCGCTCAGTTGTAAGTTCACTATTATGACAAATGAGGATAGTCTGACCCCTCATTTTGAATCTTTATATTTTAGGATTTGATGTCTATTTCAGGGTTTTGCATGTTCATATTTCATTGTAGGTTTCAAGAAACCTTGGCGATCTTGGTGCGACCTCAGATCATTCAAAGGTTAACAAAATTGAACAACTTGCAACACCACATATGATGTTTTCTAATATTTTTCACAAACCCAGGCACCCAGAAACAGGCCTAAGGTGCCCATGGGTGCCCCTATCCCTCTCCGGGTGCCTCAGTCTAGTCTATCTCTCCAGATCAACATTTTTCTGGGTCTCTATATGACACTCTTGTTGTTATGTTCACCTGGTCAGCACTTTAATATAGTTCAGAATTAATTACAAATAATCTAAGTACCTCTTTCTCCTCCTTACAATTAGGGTTTCATAATTTATTTATTTATTTATTTATTTTAATTTTTTATTATTGGCAAATAGTTTTTTGAAAGGGACTATACCCTTGAGTACAAAAGATGGCCTAGGAGCCAGAATAGGAAAGTGAACCAGAGAGAAAAGGATCAGAATCCAAATGTTACAATGAAGCTCGAAGTAGCCCACAAACAGCTACCCAAACGAGACAAAATAGCAAAAATACTGCAAAAAGCAGTAGAGAGACCACAAAAAAACAACATAAAAACATACAAGAACAGCAAAAGCATCTACAACTACTTTTTGGTAGCTTTGTCAATGCTGGTCTTGATATTCTTCCAGGAGTGGAACATACCCAAAGTTGTCACGTGGGCAGCATCAGTATTATCCAACTGCTCAATGGTCCTTTTGCTTTCCTTTTCGTTACCCCAAAGTGTAGTCGGAACACCGCTGAGGTTGGAGACACTTTTGAAATGTTGCTCAATGAACTCCTCAATCACCCTAAAGATGGCCATGTTGTAATCATGTCGAGTTTTGGCCTTCCCTAAACGGGAGTCTAAGGAGTTCAGCTTCTTGTAGATATCATCAATCTGGCTACTATCAATATCCCCCTCCTCCTTTTTTCTCTTGCCTTTCTGTTTAGCCATGTTCTTAACCTCATCCTTCAGCAGTTTCATATTAGCCTCTAAGGCATCCAGCCTTTTTGAAGAACTTTCCATATACACATCTTGAGGACTGGCACTGCTAATATTCAAAAGGTCATGTGTAATTTCAATTTCATAAGGCCCCTTCTCCACAACAAGAGTCTCAAGGTTAAGCTTTCTAGAAGCCCTGGTAACTGGTCTTTTTGAGGTGGAGGCGAGGTGGGTGGTGGGAGCAACAGTAGGGGGAATGGAAGGAGAAGCTTGGACTACCGGCAGGGGGGTGACTGCAGCGGCGACAGGGGTAGATGGAGAAATAGGGCTGGTAGCAGCAGAACCCGGCAGAAGTTGAACCGAGCTAGGAGAGGATGGAAGACCAGGGTACTTAAGAAGACAACATTTATGAAGCAACAAAATAAGCCCTTGGTGTAAGGGAACCACCCAGGTATGCTTCTGAAACTCCAAAATGGAGTGTTCAAGAGAGTTCAACAAGTAATGGGGAAAACAAACCAAGCAATTCCTATGGAAGTGGTTAAGAAAGATAAGATGCTTAGAAGGAACAGTGACAAACCTACCTTCCAAGGAGATGAACCGTATCATCATGCGAGTAACCCCATCATAGGGCAGAGGAATCGAGCTAACAAGCAGGCCCGCTGTAACATAGATTTGCTTCTTAGATCCTTCCACAAATCTCCTCTCTTCAACATCTCTGTCGACCCTTTTGTTGAAGAAACGGTAGCCCTCCAAACTAAGGCCGGTCGCTTTAGCAATAAGTTCTTCATTGACCAAGATCTTCTGCCCCCCATAATCAATAGTCCGCTCCTTCCATTCCTTCGCAAAATGTACAGAAATGCTTTGATCATGCCCCTGAACCTTCTCCATGAAGTTGGTGATGCCACCCTTGCTGAGAATGCTCCATAGCTCAATATTATCCTTCCAGTCCGGGTCCGCACTTGGCTCAATTTGGCAGGGAGGTCCCCCCATCTTCTCTGTGCTTAACTGATTGCAAAAAATTCCCAAATTCTTGTGAGCGCTGAAACCCGTCCGCTTCTTGCTATTGTAATCAGCACAAGATTGGAAATGAGAGCCGTTGCTTTTCCCACGAACGGCTGCGTGTCTGCTGATCTGAGCCTATAGAAAATCACATGTAGGAATAGCCCGCTTCCTATCATCAATAACATTACTACTGTCTTCGGTTTCTGTGGAGCTTTCTATCCGGCTTTTAGCAGTCGCAGTGCAGCCCGCATGCGTGATTTTCAAATCAATGTAACTCCACTTGCATACTTATTTTACTGCTATAATAGCAACAGAATAGGATCTTATTTCACATTTTAGCTTAATATTTTTGGTGAAACCGACCAATCAAACCCTTCCTTTTGAGTATGTCTTCACCTTATAAATTTATGACCCAATCGGCTTATCCCTCTTTCACACCCACTAAGGTTTCAAGCATAGTTACTACTATTGCTGATTTGATGCAAGTTCATAATCATCATCCTCCTCATTTTATTACACCTACGGTTGATCCTTATATCAATATAGTAACTACTCTCCGCTATCATCCTCCTACAGCTCCACCCATTTCTATTCCACCACATATCACTTCTGCGGATCCTCCTATTGCTTCTTCTTCTAACGGCTATGATATCATTGAATAACTTAAAAATACATTGGCCAAAATCTCCCTCTATGACTTATTGCATAATACACCTGATTATCGTCAAATATTAGAGGCTTCCCTTCATTCTATTCATATAGAAAATGATAATTCTTCAGTGGCCTTCACACACCTCATTCAGTCTCTCAAAAAAAAATTGCATGTTATATCATTTACTAATGATGACATATCCCCACTTGTTAATGACAATCCATGTGCACCTTTGCTTATCACTACTATTATCAAGACCAATTGTATTAAATGTGTACTTATTAATAATGGATCATCCTTAATCCTATGTGTTCACTCCCTTCTCAGACAATTGGGCATTAACGATAATCTAATTTCTAATAATTCTACTCCTATTTGGGGATATGATTCAACTACTCGCACATGCGTAGGAACTATTTCATTACATATTCAAGTTGGGCCTAAGACTGTCCTCATAGACTTCTTCGTTATAAATGCTTCATTTTAATTTAATCTATTACTAGGTAGACCTTGGATTCATCAAATGCAAGTAGTTTCATCTATTGTACACCAATGTGTCAAATTCTTACATGCTGGATACGAACATACTATTATCACAAATCCTAAACCATTCAAATTTTGTCGCATATACCCTATACCGCTATGCCTATTCCTCCTTCATAGCCTATTCCATATAGTAGTATTGCTACATATGACATTGATCAATCTAGCATTTCACAGTCTTCTTCCGTTGCTCCAAGCATTTCAGCCATTTCTCCTCACACTACTGCAATCATCTCACCCACAATTTCTACTCCACTAAGCACTACTGCTCAACTTATTGAGGCTCCTCTCACTCTTACATATAATCCACCTCCTACCAATATCCTTGACACAACCATACAACAAGAAAATCCAAACACAAATGATTTTGATGACTATGATGATTAATTTGGTGCTATTAAACTTACTGATAAAACATTAAGCAAACTAAATTTCACTCATATTGATATAGACGACTCCTATTTCAATGACACTTTTGTGGCTGATGGTCCTAGTGAATACAAACTCAAGATCCCTCCTACTAATTTTATGTTACTTTATCAGGGGTCTATTCATACTTTGGACGCTATTTCACCCTTCCCCCAGTAATCTGCATTTGTGCCACCTCCTTTCATGTGCATGCTCTTCATCAACAACTCTTATTGGAATTACATTCTGGTAGATTGTACTTGTTATGATACTATTTGCACATATTCCATCTTAACTAGGCTCAGGTTGACACTCAATGACATTCTTCTGTCACCTCACTCACCTCATCTTAATCATGGCTATTTTCACATTACGGCCGCCTATGGTCTTTGGGTGTTCCATTTAACATTATTCATTGCACGTATCCCTCATACTTCTCCACTAACACTCGGGAAATCTTGGCTTGACTGTATTGGGGGCACGTTAGATTCCACTTACACTTCTATCACTTTCCTTATATCATTTGATAGTGTTACTATTAGTAGTGATTCATCTCCCAGTCATTCTCAAAATCTCACTCGTTAGTACGCACAAGGATGTCTGTCAGCACCCTTCACTGATGAAGAATATGAAATGACTGTGTACACCTTACATAGTAATGACTCTTTATACGATCCACCTCATAGTATTTCCTATCAAGTCCCCAATGCAGCTCCAGTTAGTTTTTATATGGACAGTGACGATATTTTAGATAGTGGCATTTTATCGCTCTCATCCTTCGCATGCCTGGTGGGAATCATACTTATCTCACCTTCTATCATTGGCACCTATATTACATTCTCATCACCTTTCATTAAGTACATCACATATCATCACTACCCGATGACACACTCTTGTGCTTTGGTTCACACTTGACTGTTGAGGTCATCCTATACACATGAACCTCGCACACAACACACTACACTCCACATTACATATCACACATTACACATTACACACTTCACATCTGCAACACACATTTCCCATCCTACACATCTTTGATATCTTCTTCTTACATCTATTATACATCTTACGCGCTTTGTGCTTTCTACCCATTACACATCTTCTTCTTCCTACACATCGAACATATTGTGTGATTTCTACACATTCTATTCATATTATTTTTTATATATCATACGCACTTTGTGCTACACACTATACAAATCTTCAACATCATCTTCTGACATATACTAGGCATCATACATGCTTTGTGCCTCCCACACTTATACATAAATCTTGCATTGCACATTACACATAATCACACTCGACACATTCAACACACATATTTCTAACATTAATTAGTCACACTACATATTATGCATTACACACATCACACAACATATTTTATACACACACGACATCTTCCTCTCGCAGCACCTACTCTACACATTCACAATATATCTTTTTGACATCTAATTTCACATGTTGCAATCATTACCTGATGACGCACTTTGACTTAATGGTCCATACTCGACTATTGTGGGTATACATCTCAAATGGACATCACCACATTCACACGTCTAATTATACACTTGCACACTCTACACTTATTTCTTTATTGATCATACCTTTCTATTACACACATTCAAACCATTTCTTGATGACACACTCTTGTTTACAGTTCATTCTTGACTGCTAAGTGGGCATAAATAAATGAACCTCATCTCATACATGTACATCCACTCAGGGGGAATGTTTCCCCTTTCATTTACACTCCAATCCATTTCATCTCATCCACAGGATACTGCATATCTTGGTTGCATTTACTCTTGCTTACTTATGTTTTTACATGTTCACTATATTACACATTATAGATAGATATCATGTATTTCATTATATTTTATCATACACACATGCACGTTCACTTTTTTTTCTAGTTGTGATCGCAGATTCTATAGATATATTACATGCAACATGGATGTTTTGCATAGTACCTCATACCAGTTCCACAGTGGCTCCTGGGGGTATCCACTTTCATACATTGTAGGTGTTATTGTTTCATTTTGTTTTATCGCACATTACTTTATCGGCTTATACAAATTTTGACATACTTTTTTATCTTTCTAACATGCTAACAGGTGCTTCATGTGCAACACTTGTTAAGCAGGACTATTTTCTTTCATGGTTTTCTTTGCATTGTTTTCCATTATTTTCTATTTTTATGCTCTTATTTGTGGGCTTTTCCCTTTGTCTTGTGTGCACACTTGTCTTCTTGTAGCCACTATAGCCTTGATTATCTTGTGACATCGTGACTGGTGTCCCATGTTTACAACCCACTTTCTGTAGTTTACATTGTCTTCTTATGTGTTTACAATATCTTCTTATGTATTAGTTTACACATTGTCTTCTTAGCATACATTTTGTCTTCTACATGTATGTTTTCTTGTACTAACAGCTGTCTCCTAACCAATTTTTTTGTGTGTGTCTTGGTTTCTACCAAGAACATTCCCTTCCCCCTGCAGGGCACAATTTCAGCACAATGATCGGTCCTCCTTCAAGCTGCATACTCTTTCAACAATGTTGCATGTACCCAAATGAGGGGGGCATCATTTGGGTGAATTAGTCACCCCATACAAAGTTATACACATCACAACACATTACTAGTACATCACAGTTGTTAGTTTTGGATAGGGCTTAGAATCAGACTTGGGTCCTTACCATAGCGATGTCCTTCTTGATCCTTTCTACACTCTTTTCTCATCACAGATTAGGTGCACATGTTCCTTTTTCATTTTTGTACTGTACACACTTTCTTTACATAATTTTTACACATATGCATACGTATTTTACTACTTGTTCATTATTTTATTTTGTAGGTCCATATGTATGGGGATAAGTAGTCAACATCATGCACAACAACAATCAACATCGACATCAATAACTGGTACATCATGACATCTACATGTGCGTTTCCACCCTAGGTTCATTTTCATCACCATGCTTTTTCACTTTCCCCTCCTTAGCATCCACGCTCCACATTTTTATCAATCCATGCTTTGTCTAGTCCCTAGGCATGCTTTTGTCATTGATCTACATGGTTATTAGGTACGCATCCCTATCTACTTTATGTTACCGAGATTTTTGTTCACAAACATAAAGTGGGGGCAACTGTAGACACAAAATCACACACTTTGGGTAGTTATCTAGTCCTTATTACATATTACTATTCATATGGTTCCTAAGTAAGAAAATTAATAAGTAACCCTTGTCCTTAGCCACCTTTCTTTGCTTTCTATTACTTCTCTTGGTCTTACGTATTTACTTCCTCAATATTCCTTTTGACACTTTGTAATTTATCATCTTGGACACCAATGCCCATCCAGGACGCCAGCACTAGGCGCCCTCGTCCCCTCTAGGCACCTGTGACCCTTTTGTACTTTACTCACACTTTTTGGGTCCTTTATATCCGTTTGAGCATCTTATCTTTTTGGTAGTCAACCTTTTCAGGGTTAATTACAAAATTCAAGCAAAGGAATCATATAAATATAAAGTTATGTGATCATAATAAATGACCAAGCACTAAGCATTAGCTATCACCACCTAAGCTTGCATCCATCAAGCACCTAAGAGCTCCATTACATCTATTTAGAACCATCACAAGGGACATAAGGGTTGGTTATTCTGCATACACTTCATAGGAGGGAATTTCATTCTATTCCATGCACACATCTATTAGATTTCTTTACATTTAGCTTACTTTCTCGCTATCAAGTGCGAGACGCACAAGAGCCACCTAGGTTTGATTCTGCACACACACACACATAGAACTACATTGGGTCTTAGATGTAGTGTAGTCTTCAGTTATAATTTCACCATTGTGAAAATTGAGGACATTCTAACCCCTAATTTTACATCTTTCTTTTTTAGGATTTGATGTCTATTTGAAGGTTTTGTAGGTTCATATTTCATTGCAAGCTTCCAGTAACCTCGGTGATCTTGGTGTGACCTCAGAGTGATCAAATGTGAACAAAATCAAACAACTTGCAACACCTTAGAGGAGGTTTTTTGAGCTTTTCCATAGACCCAGGCACCCAGAAACAGGCCTAGGATGCCCATGGGTGCCCCTGTCCCTCTCCAGGCACCCCAGTCCATTCTATCTCTCCATATCTACATTTTTATGGGTCTTTGTGTGACACTCATGTTGCTCTGTTCACTTCTTCAACACTTTGGTATAGTTTAGAATTAATTATGAATCACCTAAGCACCTCTTTCTCCTCCTTGTAATTAGGGTTTCATAATTTATTGCTTAGTTTCTTGGGTGTAAATTTTGTACTTAATTACATATTTATTTTATGGCACAATAGCATCAGATTAGGCTCTTAATTCACATTTTATCTTAATCATGACGAAGGACGTTCCTCTAGTTCCCATGTATGGTGCCTTGACTATCTATGTGGCTCATGATGAAGATGTTTGTTTTCTTGGTGTCATATATGCATACCATGATGGAACACTATGCAATCCAAGGGGTAACTAGGTCTATGTGATCCTGCTTGATAACCTCTCACCCAGTGGTGGTGCATAAGACTAGGGGATTTTTGGGTTGGTGGAACTAATGCTTGTTATCTTCTTAGTTCATCTCTAATATCTTGTAATGTCTACAGCATTTGCATGGTCAACTTTGTCGAATCAAGTTGCACTATACTTGTTGTATTTCTTGTGTTTTCCTCACATGACATTTTTCAAAGTGAAAAATATTAATCAATTGCATAAAACATTAACTAAACAACATCCCACAACTAAAATTGTTGTAAACCTACACTCAGATACCAAGTGTAGTTCCCTAATATTATACACCAAAATAAACCAAGTTAGAGGTAAAAATTATTAAAAAAAATTTTAAATAATTAATGAGAACTAGGTTGACATTTACGCTAACTAAAATTATTCATTTGCACCATCAAATTGTGCCATTCAGTTAGCACTCTTGTAATTCATTGGTGTTGTGTAGTTGAACGAAACATTTAGGTGGTCAGGCCATCGGTTAATTTGACAAAGCTAATAAGCTCATTGGCAAGTAGAGTTTAAACATGCAAGATGGTTTAAAGTTATACAATTATTATTGTGTGACCTTAGGTTTAAGGCTCCACAATTCAAACAAGAGGGTAAGTTTATTAGGTTCACTTATTATTTATTATGGTTATATTAAGTATACCCCATCACACCCTTCACAAGTTAATAGCATGGTGGCTCCCTTCTGATAATCTATAACACTATTCAATCTATATTTCTCACATTTACTTTAAAATATTAAAACTTATATTAACTAGTTCCAAGGTTTCAACATTTCATTTAAAATGGAAATTCAACTTGTTAGTTAAAAAGTAGGATTAGTTATGGGCCATTAAATAAACTCAATCTCCACTGTAGACCTCTTAGGGAAATCCAAAACCCTATTTTCATTATAGCTTGCTTATAATTATTTTCCCCTTACTCACTTGGTTCTATGTTTGTTTTGTAGGTTCAAGTTTTTTATATGGCCATGGATGCACTACAAGTTTGTTTGGATCTAATTATTTTCTATTATCCTCATTACCCATATTAGGTTTTAGGGATGTGAGTATATATTTAAATAATGTTTATTTCACTTATAACCCATTTCTTATAATAACTTGGATTAGAGTTTTAATAAATTTAATATATATATATATATATATGTGTACACACACACAATGGTTGAAGGGTCATCCACACCTAATGGGAGCTACAAAATTTTCAAGGCCCTAAGGTTATGTGCTACATGTTAGGCCACATGGCGACAAGGAGATGGAAAATGACAGTATGGTCGTATAGGCAATGGTGGAGGGTAGTGAGATCAAGTCCAAAAGGCTACATTAATATGTAGTGGGAAATGCCCATTAACGAAAAGGTGAGTGGTGGTATGGCCGCATCATCCTATGACAAAATCTTGGAGTCTCGGCCCAAGGCTGTGAGGGGAAAGAGAGTGATTGGGTCACGGCCAGGTCAACGCCTCTAGGGTTAGGTTTGGTTTAGGATTTTTTATAATTTATTTAATAAAAAATATATGCAATATCTTATATAATATAAAATATATATTAATAACCAAAAAATATAAACTATACAACTATTTATGTGTGTGTGTGTCTATATATAATTTGTAACTTGACCCTTAAAATTAGTTGAAAATTATTTGGTTATTCATTTACTAGATAAAAAAATGTACATATATAGATATAATTTGTGTGTGTGTGCATGCATGCGTACGTGCATGTGTGCATGCATGGGTGCATGTGTGGGGTGTGTGCGGTGTGTGTGCGGTGTGTGTGGTGTGTGCGTTATGTGTGTGTGCATGTGTGTGTGTGCGTGTGTGTGCGTGTGTGTGCGTGTGTGTGTGTGTGTGTGTGTGTGTGTGCACGCGTGTGTGTGTGCATGCACGCGTGGGTGCGTGTGTGTGTGTGCGTGTGTGCGTGCGTGTATGTGTGCGCGTGTGTGTGCATGCATGTGTGCATGTGTGTTTGCATGTATGTGTGCGTGTGTGTGTGCATGTGCGTGTGTGTCCATGTGTGCGCGTGTGCGCGTGTGTGCGTGTGTGTGTATGTGTGTGCGCGTGTGTGCGTGTGTGTGTGTGTACGTGCGTGTGCGTGTGTGTAGGTGTGCGTGTGTGCGTGTGCGTGGGTGTGTATGTGTGCATTTCTAGGTGTGCGTGTGCGTGTGCGTGTGCGTGTGTGTGTGCGTGTGCATGTGCATGTGCGTGTGCGTGTGCATGTGTGTGTGCGTGTGCATGTGTGTGTGTGTGCATGTGTGTGTGTGTGTGCATGTGTGTGTGTGTGAGAGTGTGCGTGTGCGTGTGCATGTGCATGTGTGTGTGTGTGTGCATGCGTGTGCGTGTGCGTGTGCATGTGTGTGTGTGTGTTTGCATGTGTGTGTGTGTGTGTGTAGTAATGTTGAGAAAATAGAGAGTTAACCAACCTATCTAAGCTCATAAGTATAAATATATATGTCTATAATATAAATGGTGCTCTTGTCAACATTTTAAAATATATCCAAAAATGTAATATGCTTCTACATAGCCCAAACTTAAAACAAACTATATAATTTCCTTCCAATCAATCCAATATATTAAACATCTTTTTTACCATGGTTATAGCAATACAATAAATTTCCAACGTGATATGAAACTTGTTTGAACTCCTTCAAGAGGTAAAGTGGGAGAGGTGGTTTTACAATAGCTATAATTTCAGGTGTATGACCAAATTATTGAACTTCAACTCACAAGAAACTAAAATATATTTTATTTCCTTCTAATAAAAGGTATGTAAAATAGTTTACCAGAGACTTAAGAGAATATAAAAAACTTAACAAGTTTCCGAACAATGCTCATTTCATCTTTTCTATTCAAACCCTTTTCAGCATACATCAATGTAGAAGCAGAAATTTTGTTTCAAATGCATAATGAAATAACCTTGCTTTTCTCATACAATAGGTAATCCAATAAACTTTCCAAAATGAGACATTTTATAACTTTTTCTTATGCAATCACAATCACATGCAACAATGTAAGAACACAATCTCGTTCAACACCTTCCCATTTACACTTTTACTCAATACGCAACAAGAATGCAATCAACCCAAAAACCAACAATAAGTGCTACAAGAGAGGTTTTTTATTTCTTCAAATAAAATGAAATGAAGTACAATCTTTTTACAAGTACGCCAAATATTTTACACAACAATGTGCCTTCAAAATACAAGCCAAAATCCTTCAAAAACTCATATTTTAACTTATCTTTAAATTAGTATTCAAGTACAACCATGCTAAAAAAAACTCTTCCACATAGATCACAAGTTTCCCAAAACATCATAAGACAAATACAACCCACTTTAAACTAAGAGCTCATAATATCAAAAGTTTTCTCATCACAAGTTATTTCAATAAGAGAGAGAATAATAACATGATCTTCCATGATTAGGAATGTGATAACACATGATTTCTACAATAACCACAAGTTTTCAATAAGGAGAATATAGCATATAATACTTCCACTCATAAACTACAAGTGTCAAAATTCCTCCATTTCAATTTCTTCCATATTCCCCTTCATGCCAAACCATACCAAAAAGGAAGTGAAGATGATGTTCACCTCCCAACCATACAATAGGGTAAAATATCATCCTCACTGTCCCATGAATCCCCTAAATCCTAAAATGTATCCACGACCAATAATAGCGCTTGAAACAAAAATAATCACCCAAAAATACACATGCGCCAACCAAAATTTACACTAACAAGAAAGATAAACCATTCAATTTGGGCATAAAAAAGAAAAGGAAATAGTTAACTATCTAAAGTACAACGAACACACTGTCAATACAAACTAAGTTTTCAAAGGGGGGAGGTAAGTCATCCCTTATACTTACTTATAATCTCCAATAAGGAATGAATATTAACCCTTGGTTCCTTTGTAGGAAAAGAATTATAACTTAGATCCAACTTTGTATGTCTCCTAAAATACATAACCACTTATGATCTCTATGAAGGCTAATCTCGCATCCCTTTGGTTCCTCCATTAGTTTCATTATAGTTTTGTTTTCTTAATTTTGTTGATACTTATCCCTCTAAATTACAAATAGGTATCCCCAACACACAACATTCTTGTTGGCCCCACATTGGGTGCTTAGCAAGTAGCACAATATTATCAAATCTCAACACATGCTCAAATGAGAAATAAAAATCATGACAAGCCCTTAAGATGGCACGAGAAAGAAAGAGAAAACAACCATTTCCAAATAATGTAAATAAGAGGATTATAACTCACATCATACTCATCTTGTCCACTAAATCCTAATTCAACCAAGCACTTCTTCAAGCATTCCCAAGAACTCCAAAGGAATTTCAAAATCCAACAAATTTTTCCCAAGTCAAAAATCTTCTCAAAACAAAGAACCCAAAGGTTCTTTAAATAGCCAAGTTCTCAAATGGAGCATTCCACAAGATTGTGTCAAGTGGAAAAGCCCAAAATAACAAGATAAAACATCCCCCAACAAAAGAATTAATGTCTTTACATGCCCACATGATCCAAATTCCAAATCACTACAAAACCAACTATCAGCCATAAATATCACTTATATGGATTTTACAAAGAAAATACAAAATATTTAAAAATAAAAATACATAAAATAAAAAGAGCTCACATAAAAATAACTTGACTTGTAAGCAACCCAAGAGGTCAAAATCATTAATTAAAACTATAATTACAACACACATCTCAAGCAATATAAATCAAATCAACTTGTAAGAAAAATAAATGATTTATACAAATAAATGCATAAAGTGAAGGGAGAATTTGAAGATAATAAATTGGTCCTTTTAAAATTCCTCGTTTATAAAAAGGCCTAAAATGGTACACCTACACTATAGGTAGGTGTAAGGGAGTTTTTGGAGTATGGAACAATACGCTTCCCAAAAGGGCCTCTAAAGCCTAAATTTGAAATTTCCTAAAATGAAAATTTTCCTATCAACAAAAACATGTCAAAACCATCCCAAAATGGAAAAAATAATTAACATTTAATCCAACTCAAAAAATAACAAAAGAAATTAACCAAATTAAAGGTTCAAATTGAAAAGAAAACAATTACTAACAAGGCAAATGTAGCATTCAATTTTTACAAGTCATTTTACATATTCTCAACACCCAAATATTTTCAAGCCCGGGTGACCTATGTTGGTTGGGGAGTTTCAGGGGAGTAAGTTACTTATCATTTCATCTTCTCTACAATATTTAAAATCACATTTTCTCACTCATGTTTTATGACCTCTATATTAATTTGAATATGCCACTTTTCAAATTATCTTTAATCATCAATGTGTTAACGATTCAATAATTAAGGGTTAAACATTTTAGTGAATCTTATTTTGATCGAATCCTTAACTTAATCTAGAATCTTCTTAGTTCTTTATGTATTAGGCCTACTGATATCCAAACCCTAGTTGATTTAGGGGTTTTATTTTGGTAAATTCTTATTTTTATAGGCTTGTGCTTTCTTTTGTTTATCATCATGGCTACTTTTCATGGTCACTCTTCAGATTTTTAACCATAGCTCACAAATATTTTATTTATTTCAATGTATTTACTGCAGCCAAAATGATCCCTTTTACTTTCAAACCCAACTTATTTTGGAAAATTTTGTTCCATAATTTATGCCACCAAAATAAATTCAGCATACCCAACTCAAGCCAACATGTGCTAATGATATAGAAATTACAGCTACTCCTATCAATACACCTAATGTTTCTTATTGTGATGACGATCTTAGCACCACCCTTCCTAACAACAAACCTTAAAATCTTCCCCTCACTTCTCATTCTTTTGGCACCACTTCATGATGACCCTCTATCAATGAAAACATTCACCATCAATTATGCTCCTATAGAATGTGTCACTCATGATGTTTTATTTCCTCTTTCTTCCCCTCATTAATGTTTTATTGATCCAACGTATTATCTATTTGATAATACTTCTTTTATTATCATTTTTTATCACATTAAAGCTCAAGGATTTAATTCTCACCCTGATTATCATTATCAATGTCTCCCTAATGAGGATGCCCAGTAATTTGATCAATTCTTACAAGAGAACCCCTCTAATATAGATCTTCTACTCTACGTTGCACGAAATTATCCCTTTGGGTGCACCTCATCTATCAATGCCAAATGTCTCTATGTTTATTCCTATAACCATAACTGCAACTACACACCTCAAATCTACTTTGCATGGTTCGCATGTCTCTTCTTCTAGCATGAAATCTCTTAAATCCCTTGTTCATACTTTACAAGCACAAATCTTACAATTGTAAGAATGTACATCCACTTCTTCTAACACTATGGATTCCACACAATTACTTCATAATTCACTTGTACCCAAAGTTGTTTCTTATCTGTTACCTATTGGTTTTTTTTCTCTTAAATTCCCTATATGCAATGGTAAAGGGGATTATATTGAGCATATTCACAAATTCCATATTGTTTGTTTCTATTATTCTTATAATGATATCTTGCTTACCAATTTTTCCCTCAAACTATTAAGGACTTCACATTACAATGATTTTATGCTCTCCCCACTCACTTTGTGCACACATTTACTACTTTATAAAATCTATTTTTGGAAAAATTCTCTATCAATATTGAGGACAAAATTTCTTATACACAATTGGCTCGATTATGACAAGGGCATATTGAACCTCTTAATGCATGTGTATAGCATCATAATCCATTTCTCACCAAGTTGAGAAATCTCTTTATTGATATTGAATTACAAGATCTATTCACACAAAGCACATTAGCCTCTTTGCAAGATTTGGTCATGTTTGACAAGTTTATATTTTTTGACCATCTATGTCATTCCTTAAAAGAGTGTAAGGCTAAGTTGTTACATATGAACAAACTCAAGTACATCGTTAGATATCCTCCCGTATTTGTTGCAAAGTTTTTAAGAAAAACCACATTTAAAAGTAAACCTAATGATGTAAAATTTTCTTATAAATACATTGTTAATGTCATCTCACAACCTATTAAGCTACAATTATGGCCCATGCATTGTCAATTTACTCACTTTTCAAGTCCTCCTCATATTTTATTGAAAACATTGCTTGATTGCAATCTCATATGTCTCCCTCTACCATTTGAGGTTGATATGAGTAAACCTCAAGGAAAGAAGTTAAATTATAATTCCCATTGTGATTAACATCGGTGTCTCAGTCACTCTACAGATAGCTACTGAAATATTCATCACGTTATCCGAGACCTATTGATTCTCAAGCTATCTGATGAGATGATTCTATTGAATCTTCAAATCTAATAAATGATAACTCTAAGCTGAAAATTGTTAATGATCCACTTCCTAAGCATGACTCTGCAAAATATTATTTGAATGTACATAGTGCTTATCATGTGGTGTCTTTGTTGTGCTCTTATGATCACCCCATGGATGCAATCAATGGCACACTTAATCATACACTATCTTCTTCTTTAATCATCACTTTTAATGACTCTGATATAGATATTGCATTAATTCCATATACAATTTCTATTCATGTTTCTATTAATCACAAACCCATATGGTGTGTTTTTCTTAATCCGCATAATGAAAATAATGTTTTTATCTCATGTTTCTTCAATATTTAGGCATTTCTACACAAAATCTTACACTTGATACAAATCCTTGCTACTGCAACATTACTCTACTCATCACTTTTGGTCTTATTACTACATCAATTTCTTTCTTGTTCACATCTACTCTCAGTTCTAGTGTCTTGCAGTTAAGTTTCCCTTAGCTATGTACTCTTAGGGCTATTCCTTTAGTCATACATCAATGTGCTAAGTTCATCCATAATCAATGGGTTATTACCATTAGAGGTATCCCCTTAGAGGTTTGCCCTCTTAGTGTGTCTAGTTCTCCTTTACCATTCTCTCCTCCTTGTCCTCCCACATTTACATCTTTGGTTGTGAATAATGTATCTCACATCCCTAGCACTCCATGTTCTCCCTAGGCTAGTACTCTTGCACTCTAGTTCTCATTTTGTGGATTCTCCTAATCCCTTTTTTGTACACACTTCCTCTTTTGGTGTTGATCCTCTTAGGTCTCCCAATAGGCCTTCAATTACACACTCTAAATCTCATGACTTTAAGCCTCCTTATAGGATTGGCATCCCAGGTATTGTCTTTGACCATTGTCACTCCCCTAGAGTCTTATGTCGGTCCTCTAGTGTACATACTACTCCCATAACTTCTCAATACCCTCCTAGCGGTCATCACACTCGTTCCACTAGTCCACCACCTTAGCAACATTTTGCGCATGTTAATGTTACATCTATCATGCCTGCTTTGGAACATGTTACTACAAGAGTCCTACTATCATGTGTTGTTAGACTATGTTGTATATTTTGTTTAATGTACACCCAAGAGTACTGTACACATATTCAACGAGCATTAGCAGGGGTCTGGGGTTTGCCCTGGCTGGAGGGTTTAGGGGGGCAGTGGCCCCCCTAATCGAGGGTTCGGGGGCTGGCCCTGATTTTTTTTCTTCAGGAAATCCCTATTTTTCCGGGGGTATAGATATGCTATTTTTATCTATACGTATATATGGGTGGTGTCATAATCCATGAAGTATGGGGAACCATTATGGGTGTTTATTAGCCCATGGTTTTGGTACCCATTGTATTGTAAAACTACTTTGACGGTTTCTTATTGTTTTGCTTACAAATAGCTGGAGATGTAGTAGGGTAAAAAAGAACTTGGAAGTACATTATTGTATTGTAAATGGTTAAGTTAATGCAATAAGAGAGAGAAGTTACTATGCTGGGTTTTTTCCCGAAAGGGTTTCCCAGGTTAAATCTTGTGTTTTTTCATTTGTTTTCTTTGATTATCTTGAATATTCTGTTCAACATAGCTTCTTGTTTATTAGTTTATCAGATAAATTCTCTTCATTTGGTATTAGAGCAAGGTTTTAGCTTTTATGTGAAGAGTTAGGGTTTCTAAAACCTGTGATAAAAAAAATTTGAGTGGGAGCTCTTCAGGTGAATTTTTTTAGGTAGAATAAAATGACGGGAAGCACAAGGATTGAGATCGAAAAATTTAATGGTCAACATTTTGAGTTATGGAAGCTCAAGATGGAAGATATTCTTGTGGATAGAGATCAATGGATTGATGTGTCTGGAGTCATGCCTACGGGTATGAAGGTAGAGGACTGGGAAAAGATCGATAGGAAGGCAAGGAGTTCAATCAGATTGTGTCTTTCAGATTCAGTTTTGCTGAATGTGTCAAATGAGAAATCTACTCAGGTGTTATGGGAGAAGTTGGGGACTTTGTATCAGACAAAGTCTCTAGTGAATAAACTATTTCTTCAAAAGAATTTAAATTCATTAAGAATGAATGACGGAGACTCTGTTGCAGAGCATCTAAACGTATTTAATATTGTGGTAATTCAGTTGATTTTTGTTGATATTAAAATGGAAGAAGAGGATAAGTGTATTACTCTTTTGTGTTCTTTACCTGAGTCTTGGGATAATCTAGTTATGGCTATTACTAGTACTATGAGTAAATTATTAGTTGAGGATGTAGTTGCGGCCTTACTATCAGAAGAAATGAGGCAAAAATCCATTGAGGATTATCAATCCAAGGATGCCTTATATGTAAGAGGTCGTACCCAAGAGAAAAGTAAGAAGAGGAAAGGACAGTCAAAGTCCAGAAGTAAATCAAAGACTACAGAAAAAGATAAGAGGAAATGTTGGAACTGTGGTAAAACAAGGCATTTCAAAAAGGACTGTAGATCTAAGAAGGTAGAGAAGGGTAAGTCATTTGATGATGGTGGATCTTCAGATACAAAACCCTCTAATGAAGACTCGGGAGATTTGTTTTTGGCGGCTTCCAACTTGCATGCATGTGATAGTGCATGGTTGATTGACTCAGGTGCCTCCTTTCATATGACACCACACAAGGAGTGGTTCTGTGAATATGAAAAGTGTAATGGAGGTGATGTATATCTGGGAGACAACTCAACCTGCAAGATCATTGGTCATGGGAGAATCAAGATGAGGTTTAAAGATGGAAGGATTAAAACCCTTCCAGGTGTTCTACACATTCCAGGTTTGACCAGAAACCTAATATCTGTAAGTAAGATGAATGATGCAGGTGTTCAGGTAGCATTTAGTAAAGACAATTGCAAGATGGTTCGGGGTGCAATGGTATTGGCAAGAGGCATCCGTACTGGAACACTGTTCAAGCTTGAGGCAAGCGTTATTACTGATGAGTGCAATAGCTCTGTGGTTCTAGAGGAGAAGAAAGTTTCAAATCCAACTCCTACATTTACTGCAATGAAGACGATGTTATGGCATCAAAGGATGGGACACATAGGAGAGAAAGGACTTCGTACTTTAAAAGTAAAAGGTATGGTTGAAGGAATTTCTGAGTGTCCTTTAGATTTTGATTTTTGTGAGCATTGTGTGTTTGGAAAGAAAACTAGAGTAAAGTTCCCTACTAATGCTACAAGATCAAAAGGAATTCTACATTTGATACATAGTGATGTTTTTGGACCTGTAAAAGTTCCATCACTAGGAAAAGCCATGTTCTATGTTAGTTTTATAGATGATTTCTCAAGAAAGACCTGGGTATATTTTATTCAGAATAAGTCTGAGGTTTTCAATAAATTCAAAGAGTTTAAGGCTCTTGTGGAAAATCAGACAGAAAGGAAGATAAAGGTTTTGAGAAGTGACAATGGCAGGGAATATTGCTCTAATGCCTTTGAGAAATTCTGTAAAGAGTGTGGAATAGAAAGGCCGAAGACAACTCCATATACACCACAACAGAATGGAGTTGCAGAAAGGATGAACAGAATGTTGATGGATAAGTGTAGAAGTATGCTCAGTGGCAGCCGTTTGTACAGAAAATTCTAGGCAGAAGTAGTGGCAACTGCGTGCTATTTGGTTAATAGATCACCGACATCTGCACTTAAAGGAAAAAATCCACATGAAGCATGGACTAGTAAGAGACCCTCTATTATACATTTACGTGTATTTGGTTGTATTGCTTATATGTATATTCTGAAAGAGAAAATAACCAAGTTAGATAATAAATATGCTAAGTGCATATTTATTGGATACTCTAATGGCATAAAAGGATACAATATTTGGAATCTAGAAACACAGAAGGTTGTTTTTAGCCGTAATGTAATTTTTAGAGAGCTTAAGGAAATTCCAGAGCAGGAAGCAAAACCAAAGGAAGATCATGTTAAAATTGAGGAAGATGAATCTGTGTCTGAATTTGATGTGACTACAGAAGATAAACCACAAAGAGAGTTGTTGCATGGGGAAGATTTAGATGAAGAAGATGAGGAACCAGAAGATGTTGAACCAAAAAATCCTATCTTAAGAAGATCGGATCGGCTGAGAAGGGCACCTGAGAGGTATAGTCCTCTTGATTTCCGTTCTACTTCTGTTTTGTCAGTTTTGTCTGTTACTGATGATGAACCCAAGATTGTGAAGGAGGCTTTTGGATCTAATGAAAGCAAGTTTTGGAAAAAGGCTATGGAGGAAGAAATGGAGTCCTTATATAAGAATAATACATGGGACTTGGTGAAATTACCTCCTGGAAGAAAACAAGTTGGATGTAAATGGGTGTTTAAGAAGAAGTATAATGCAGATGGGAAAAATAGAAAAGTATAAAGCTCGCCTTGTGGAAAAGGGTTTCTCTCAAGTGGAGGGACTCAATTTTGGTGAGATATTTTCTCATGTTGCTATGTTACATTCTATTAGATTTATTTTAGCTATTGTTGCTGCTTTCGATTTGGAAATAGAGCAGATGGATGTTAAGACAACGTTTTTGCATGGTGAGCTTGAGGAGGAAATCTACATGACGCAGCCAGAAAGATTCAAGATCAAAGGAAAAGAAGATTTGGTGTGTAGGCTGAAAAAGTCATTATATGGCTTGAAGCAATCACCAAGAATGTGGAACCAGAAATTTGACAGGTATGTGTTGAGACTTGGGCTCGAAAGAAGTAAAGCTGACCCCTGTGTTTATTTTAAACATGAAGGTGAATATTATGTTATCATTGTATTGTATGTTGATGACATGTTGTTAATTGGTAACAGTAAGAAATTGGTCAGTCATGTTAAATCTCAACTCTCATCTCATTTTGATATGAAGGATCTCGGTGCTGCAAAATTTATTTTGGGCATGGAAATAAAAAGAGATCGTGTAAATAGAAAATTAGTGTTAAATCAAAGAAAGTATCTTGAGGTGATATTGCAAAGGTTTCAAATGCATGAAAGTAAACCTGTTAGTATTCCTTTTCCTGTTGGTCAAAAGTTGTCTTCTGAACAATGTCCTAAAAATGAAGAAGAAATAGAGGACATGTCTCAGGTACCATATGCTAGTGTAGTTGGTAGTTTGATGTATGCAATGGTTTGTACTAGACCTGATATTACACATGCAGTGGGAGTAGTGAGTAGATTCATGTCAAATCCTGGAAAGGAACATTGGACTGCAGTAAAGAGAATCTTCAAGTACCTGTGTGGGACATCTAATTATGTAATTTATTATTAGGGAAAACCTGATGAAAGTAAAAAATTAGATCTACATGGTTTTGTGGATTCTGACTAGGGTGGAGACTTGGATATGCGTAGGTCTACCAATGGTTGTGTTCAACTTGTTTGGTGGAGAGGTAAGTTGGATGAGTAAATTTCAAGCAAGTGTTGTGATATCCACTACAGAGGCTGAGTACATGGTAGTTACTCATGCAAGTGAAGAAGTGGTTTGGCTTTGGCGACTAATCTCTACTGTTGGGTTCACTCAAAATGTTGTAAGGATAGATTTTGATAGTCAAAGTGAAATTTTTCTAACAAATAACCGTGAGTATCATTCAAGAACAAAACACATTGATGTTTAATACCATTTTGTAAGAGAAATGGTGGAGGAGAATAAGATACTACTAAGTAAGGTGGACACAAAGGATAATGTTGTTGACTCTTTAAGTAAGGTTGTGAGTGCTGAAAAAATTTCTTGGTGCTAGAAAATTGATGGGCTTGAATGCCCTGAGCTACTGACTATATGGAAGTGTAGCCCCCTTTTGAAAAGTATACAACAAGTGGGAGAATGTTAGAATGTGTTGTATATTTTGTATAATGTATACCCAACAATATTGTACACCTCTTCCACGAGCGTTAGCCCCAGGGGTTTGGGGGGACTAGGCCCCCCCCCCTCAATTTTTTTTGGAAATCCCTATTTTTCTCAGGGGTATAGATATGTTATTTTTATCTATACGTATATATGGGTGGTGTCATAATCCATGAAGTATGGGGAACCGTTATGGGTGTTTATTAGCCCATGGTTTTGGTACCCATTGTATTATAAAACCACTTTGACGGTTTCTTACTGTTTTGCTTACAAATAGCTGGAGATGCAGTAGGGTAAAGTAGAACTTGGAAGTACATTATTGTATTGTAAATGGTTAAGTTAATGCAATAAGAGAGAGAAGTTATTGTGCTGGGTTTTTTCCCGAAAGGGTTTCCCAGGTTAAATCTTGTGTTTTGTCATTTGTTTTCTTTGATTATCTTGAATATTTTGTTCAGCATAGCTTCTTGTTTATTAGTTTATCAAATAAATTCTCTTCATGTGTATCATCATTGAGGCCCAAATCTCCATTTTTTCAACATTTCCACCTCCTTATGTGGTTCTCATTAGTTATATATTTTGCTACTCACGTATTTTTTCATAGTTATGCATTGTGATAGTAAAAAAATATTTAAATATTTGTAAAAATACAAAATCGAGACTTATACATCTTACCTGCATTGTTAGCACTTTCAATTGCACATGTTGATTATCAATTCAATTTGATATATAACATGTGTTATCTCTTTATGACTTCACTTTTTATATTTGGATGGTTGCAGGACACACAAGATTGGTACACACTTATAAGAGCACTCATGTTTCGTTACATTCTCATCATTTTGGGGCAACCCCTTCACATCCTACACGTGTTATTTTTTATATTATAGTACATTTGCACTTCCTCATTTAGGATTATTATATAGATTGTGTATTTTCTACTTTTCATATTAACAAGACTAACACATGTGTCTTGTGCAGTGTTGACATCTATTGTTTCATATATTTCACTCATGTCGGTTACTACATCATATTATCATGTTTTGACAGTTTTGTTTCCTGCATTCACGCTTCTGTGTGTTATTACTTACTTGTTTTCATTACTTTTGTGTGTGTTATTTCTTGTTTGTTTTCCTTGCTTCTAGCCTATGTGCCTTGGTTTTCTTGTGACATTGTGTGTGTCCCATGTTTGAAGAATCATACCCATCTTGTTTACACTTACTTGCTCTCATTTTTAGGCCAATGGGACATGATTGTCTTATAACACCGTGGGTATCTCATGTTTGCAATCCCCAAGCCTTTTACATGCTCTTGTATATTATTGTTTTCATTTGGATGTATTGTTATTTTTATTGTTTTCTCCTACATGTGTTGTTCCTATTAGTTTTTTAGTTTCTATTATTGTTATCTATTATTAACATTATTCTATTGTGTGCCATGGTTATCACCATGCGCAAACATCTTTCCTTTTGTAGGTACAAGTTCTCCAAGGTGGTGATCTCTTTAGCACTTTACATAACTTTTTAGACATCTCCTTCCACAGTACACACCCCTTTCTTTTGAGCAACATGATCAAACATATTTTTCGCACATGCCTCAAAAGAGGAGGCATATATCTGGTGATTAAGAAAATATTGGAATAAATAGATACCTAATTCTAAATATGTAACAGCATTGAATATAAACAATTAAGTATAGGTTTGACCTAAGCAAAATAAACTAGAAAATATGAAACCCTAGTTACAAATGAAGGGATAGTGTATACACCTAAAATCCACTTACACGAGCTTTAATGCTAAGATTGCACTAATTATCCTCTTTCTCATCATTTTCATAATAATTAACGTTTTTCTGCTAATTAGCTAACGTTCCTCTTCATATTCGTTAATTAATTACCTTTCGTTAATTAATTAGCATTCCTGTCATTAAGGATGTCAATTAACGATCTTTCGTTAATTAATACCCAATTCTACTTGGGTTAATTAATTACACTCGTAACTCTAAATCAATAAATTACCATTTATTGGATCAAATTCCTCTCTTACATCCTACCAATCATACTAATTTTCGTCTAATTAGCTTCTATAAGTTTATCTATACCTATTAATTAATCACCTTTGATTAATTAAAACATCCCCCAGCTCCCATGACTTACTAATGACAAATTAAACTCTTCTAAATCAAGATTATCTTTTATAAAGAAACCTTATCCATTCCTAATCTTGTTTTACCTTTATCCCGCATTCATCAATTTGCTAGTCTTGCCTTTTCAGGCAAGCTATATAAAGAACCCTCCTTCTTACCTTTCTACTGGCACCATGATTTGAATAGTGAAAACTATAAGCATTTTGATCTTGAGTCATTCTTCATTGTTGGAAATAGTTTCTCCATTTCGCATCCTTTCACTCAAAATTGATTTATATGGGAAGATCCAAAATGGTCTTGTAGTCATTCTTGGTGAGATTCGATTCTCAATATTTGAGATCAAGTAATAATCCACTTTGATTGTTTATGTTTTTCATAGGTTCATAGTTTAAGTTAACAATCATACAAAGTAGGAAATAGCTTCGCATGTAATTTCATTTATGCATTGAAGAAGCATTTCCTTTAAGCTCTTATCTTAACGGTTCATTGTTTAATTAGTATTTTCTTTTGAAACTGTGTAGATATTGGTTTCAATTTATAGCTTAGTTAATAATACATAAGCACATATGGCACACCCAGTGGGACTTAATCCATTGTCCTTTGCACTTAATTTCAAATTTTTGTAGTTAAGTTTCAATTTTGGTTACTAACCCTCTTTTTGCATATATTTACATAACTTGTTTTTCTTAATTTGTTTTGTTGAGTTTGCATGTGTTGATTCTTCCTTGTAGGTATAAAGGAGGCGAAGTGCTGTCAAAATTAGATCTTGATGGGAAAATTTTAAGATTTCTCCATGTTTTCATTTTTAGAGCTTACTTTTTCAACATTCTACATGTTAGTTTTGTCAATTTCTTGAAAATCTTAAATTCTTGAGCATGTAGGTTAGTGTTTGATAGTGTTGAGTCTTATATTTACATATTAATGTGGTGGGTTGCTGTCAAAATTGAATCTTAGTGAGAAAATTTCAAGATTTCTCCATGTTTTCATTTTTAGAGCTTACTTTTTCATCATTCTACATGCTAGTTTTGTCAATTTCTTGAAAATGTAAAAATTTTTTATCATGAATGTTAATGTTTGATAGCGTTGAGTCTTCTATTTAAATAATAATGTGATGGGTTATTGTCAAAATTGAATCTTGGTTGGAAGAATTTGACCTTTTTGCAAATTAAAGGGTGTTTTTTCACATTTTTTCAGTACATGTTAAGTGTATACCTGTGAGCATAAAAACATATGCGTAACCCATCTTCCAAAGGCCATAAATTTTTCTCCCGAATTCGAAATGACTCCATTTTTTTGCGTTGGAAAGGTATTGAGTTTAATTATGTAATGAAAATATAAATTCAGGAATTATACTTACTGAAATTATAGGTTTTCTCTTTATGCAAAACTGGTAATTTTCTCACATGTCTAATGTTTTGATGAATGTTGTATTTTCATGTTTTACTTAATTTGGACCAAAGCTTGTATATGCTCTTCTCTTGCACCTTTTAGTAATCTTGAGAATTAAAAACAAATTTGATCTCTATATTTTTAACATTTTGATTAACTTAGAAATTTAATTATTCATTTTGCTTAAGGGAATAAACATTTTACAAAGCATTTCTTATGGTCCTTTGATTTGAAGTTTTCCATTTTTATCTAGTTGGGATAAAGTTTTTGTATACTCTTCTCTTGCACCTTAGGATGATCTTGAGAATCAAAAGTAACTTTAATCTTCATTTTCTAACATTTGGTTAATTAAAAACTTCATCTTTCATTTTTGGTTTAAGGGAATGAACATTTATCAAGATTTGTGTATGGTTCATTAATTGTAAAGTTTTTTTTTACTTTTTAGTTGGATTATTTGTTGTGTATGATCTTCTTTTGAATCCTTGGATGATATTGACAATCAAAAGAAAATCTTAATTCTCTTTTAAATAATGTAATTTGTTTGGAGAACTACTAACGCTTGAGTGCAGGACCTAAAAATGTTTGTCAAAGAAAGGAATTCGAAACAAAATTTTCTAACTACACATGTGTTATAGCTTGCCAAATGATGAACAACTAAACCACATTAAGTCTAAAAGATTAAAAAAAAACGCTTGATTTACAGGCTTGAATAAGGGTACGCCCCATCCGTTTAAAATTAGGACATAACCCATTTGGCATAAGCTTTAAGCTACAACAATGGGGTGGTCCTAGGAACCCCAAAGTAGTCCACGTAAGAGGGAACCTTGTAGACAAAATGGAAAGTTCTCTGCACACCTACTTGACTAGTATACACATGAGATTTAATGTCAAAGTTATCTATATCGTGACCCCAGTGAGAGCACACGATGGATGCATTTATTTCCCACTGTACTTGAAGGGGGTAAAGTGAAGCCGGGATAATCCTTGGGAAACCATGGCAAACTGAGTTCGATCTTAGATAAATTTTGACAGCTAGTTGAGTGAACCACCTATAAAGTCATCTTTGACTAGGAGCCAACTTTGACAAACAAATTTGAGTCTAGATTCATTATTCATCGCGAAATGTGTGAAGTGTTACTTTTTCTTAAATTTTCACTCGCCCTAAGGTGAGGCACAACTATTCCTTCACTTTCTTTTGACACTTTTTTAATCAAAATAAGAGTGACCACACATGTATTGTCAATTGATTATGTCAACACTTTTATGTCCATTTATGCTCATCCATGTTTGCGGCTGGGTTATTAAATGTCTAAAGTGTGTGGGGACGTTCTCATATCATTAGCATTCATTTTGATCTTGATACCCACGTCAAGATCATCATCATAGTTAGGCTTGGTTCATCACTTGATTCTCCTTTGAACTATTATTTTTCTTGTATTGTATCACAACAATTTTGATAATTACGTCTTGTTTCTTGCAAACTTGACCTAAGTGTTTAGATTGTAATGTTACACTACGTGCATCATAAAAATTCCTTGGTATACTCTAGAATTGGTTTTCTTTCAAACATTACCTTGATTTTGAAAGATGTTGTTACCTTTGTGCAAGTTGTATTAATATTATTTCGATACTAATACCTTAATTTTCCATAAAGTTTGGTTAACGTATCTTAGTGGTATTGTTACGTTGTTCATATTCGTAACTTCCACTTTTTTTGAGATTTAGGTCTTTGTTGGACTTAAAGTTTCTTTTAGTATACCTTGTTTGTAAATCATATCAACCTTTTATTATTTCTTACGTCTTTTTCACTTTTGAACTTGGCATAAGTGGTGACATTATGTTTATCATTTTACACCAACCTATCTTTGACACACATTTTACATAAGGAGTATTTCCTTGTAGATTGGCTTTGTGTTTTGAACTTGCATGATTGTTCCTTGTGTTTATCCATCTTATAAACTTGTTTCTAGGAAAATACTTTGGGAATTTTGATCCTCTTGATCTTCTTGTTTTTTCCTAAATTCATGGTCATTTTTTAACATATCTTTCAAACCTTAGCAAAAATATTTCCTATCAAGTAACTTTTGCATCAATCGAACATTGGAAATCTTTCCTTTGTATCCTTTATGTTACTAAAATTTTGATCAATACTTTAACATTTACGCCTCCAAATTTATTGTCCAAACCTTGTTGGATTATCAATATTATGTCAACACGATGTATTTTTTCCTTAACTTCCCTTTGGAAAATCACACCAACATCCCCTATCTGTTTTTAAAATGTCTAGTTAGTTGTCGTTATGCTACCCAAAAATGACATGGAACTTACTTCTATTTGAAGGAGTTTAATCACACTATCTAGGTCTAGGCATTTGGAGTTAGTGAACGCCAACAATGACTTATTATCACAGGGTTCCTTATATGTATGACCATAAAGAATCAAAATTTAGATGTTCACATCAAAAGACATCTATCATGATTAAACCATGTTTGGTTTTTCACACTAGAGAACCCATTCAGGTAACCCATTTCCCACCTTCATCTCATAGTCGGTGGTATTGTTTGGAAATTTCTGATCCAAATTATTATTCAAGTTCCCCCCACTCTTCTTTTGATTCTATTCCAAACATTTCCTCTTCTTCTAAAGATTCCAATCCAAATATTTCCTTCAATTCTTCTGATGATTTGGATCCAAACAACTATTCAGATTAATCTAAATCGACTCCTAAATCACGGTCCTCCCCTTCTTCACAAGACCTCCTTCATCATACTTCTATCGCAATTCTTGAGTCCCCCTTTCTTTGCAGGACCTCCTTCATCATACTTCTACCACAATTCTTGAGTCCCCACTTTCTTCACAGGACCTCCTTTATCATTCATCCAATTTGACTCCTAAGTTGCAATCATCCCCTTCTTCACAGGACCTTCTTTATAAAACATCTAATGTTATTCTTCAATTGCAGTCCTCCCTTTCTTCGTAATACCTCTTTTATCAGTCACCTCAACGAACCCTTTCTCCTTTGAAGGTTTTTGCAACTCAAATTCCTTCTATTCAATCGTCTAAGTCAACTCCTACGTCAAAATCTATGAAATTTTGGATACAAAATCCTCCTATTCTTCCTCCACGACGTTGTCTTATAGGGAAACCTATACCAACAAATTCTAAATCCACATCTTCTTCTACTCACGAGACATCTCACCCTAATTCTACTTCATCTCTTGAGTCATCTTCTTCTATAAATCATCATCAAACATCTTGTAAGTCTTCCTCACTAGTTGGACCTTTTTCTTCCAATCAAACCCATGTGGTTGATCAACAACCCATACCAATTGATTTGTTTAAGAACAAAGGAGCGATCATGGAATTTATAGGATCACATGAAGATATCCTTCTAACAAATTATGAGCAAGGATTCTATTTTGAGCAAGGGTTCTCTTTAGACCTCGATGCGTTTGTGTATTATGGGGAAAAGGATTATTCTTTTTATCAAGAAATAGAGGAAGATCCTAAGAGCATGAAACTTGATCTTCCTCTTATTCTTCCATCCTCATATTCTTCATTATGTGATGAACTTCCTGGGTCTAGTATTGAGCCATGGCCCATATTCTCATCACCTAATTCTTCTTTATATATCACAATTCCTCAATCACAATCACACTTTGGGTCATCACCAAATATCCCATTGCCTTCTTTTATATATGGGCCACCTCCAAGTATCCCTTCATCATCTACTTTTGGGTATCCTTTGGGTAGCCCATTACCTTATATTCTAGGGCCACGTCTAACTAGCCTCGTGTCTTCTATATATAGGACACCTCCGAGTATCCCCTCACCTTCTATTCTTGGACTGTCTCCTAGTATCCCTTCTTCCTCTATACTAGGGCCACATCCAAGTAGCATCTCATCTTCTATTTGTGGCTCGCCTCCTGGTAGCCCATCTTCTTCAATTCTTAGACTATATCATTCTCATACATCACATTATGCTATTAATGATTGTGGCAAGCCCACCGTCATTACTTTAATCAATTCTAAACATTCACATTCTTCTCCCACTTCTCTAGATTAGACAAGTTAAGCATTAGCTTATAAGAGACCCAGACGGGTTTTTTATTAAGTTAAGATCAAAACTCTGAAGATCTCTAAAGCTCCCAACAACTCAAATGATCATAAAATCCAAAATAAAACACAATTCTAGAATGCACACAAACACATCCATCAAGTATGGTGTAAAGTGCAGAAAGTTGTGGATAGGGAACTCAAGCTCCCACATACAAAACCCATGTTGAAAGATAATTCACAATCATTTATTGAATATGAGCTCACCATGGTCATCGAGATTCGAGATAATATCATTGTTGATAAGCAAAAACTCCTAGTGTCCCTTATCAAGGAAATCACAATCATAGTTGTTGGATCCTATCATGTAGAGTGAAATTGTTGGTCTCAACTTCCCAAAAATTAAAAAAAATCTTAAAACAGTTCAAAAATACAAAAAAATGAGAAAAAACATTAAAAACAAATGGTACAAATATCAAACATTGCAATTAGGTATTACATACACATAGATGTTTTTTCTTCCCTTTCTTTCATATTCCTTTGCAAGTCATCCACCATTTTCATCCCTTCGATGATATTTTAGTTAGCTTATTTCGTATAAATTTTGTGACATTTATCTCTTTGGTATCCATTTGACCTTGGTCTTTCATCACCTTGGTAAATTAAAGAACGGTTGACCTCTTAGAGATCCTATCACTATCTACATATAATAAACTTGTTAGGAAGAATTTTTCAGCGTATTTGTTAACACTAGCTAATGTCATCATCAAAATCACTTCCACATCCTTCCATCAAGCCATTAGTGGTTCTTAACCCCTTGTCAAACAAGAGAGTTGAAATAAGTGTTCAGAAAGCAAAAGAATCAAAATCAATCAATCAAAAAGCAAAAGCAAATCTATATATAACTCTCTCTTGGGGTATTTCCAATAATCTCTATCGGGGATATGGACGCCTAATTGGAAGTAGAGTAATGTTATTATTAGAATCAAATGCATCTCCGTCAAGGCTATGGATGTCTGGCTGGCAGTGAAGCAATGTACGACTCTCCTTCCACAATCCATTCACAAATCAACTTTCAAACTAAATCATTCCTATACATTGGCTAGTGTCTTCACTTGTTGTCTATCAAATCTTTCCTTGAAGAGGTAATTCATTTCCACGTGCACACATGGGATCTTGATGAGTAAACAAGATTAGTATGTTACCAAGTGTTGATTTTTGGACCTTGTTCAAACTCTTGTTTTAGTACATGTCTTGTCTCATGATTTGTGTCTTGGGTTAATCACTTTTTCATCGACCGCCTTCTAAATATTTTCATAGCATCCTGTATTCTTCAGAATCATTCAGAACATCCATGTGTATAATATTTCCTTTTTTCTATGTTTGTGGACACTTTTTCACCTTTTAATAAAAAAATCTATTTCCTTTCTCTCATGTGTTTCTTGTCTAGCTTACGTTGGGGGCATCCTTTCTCCCTCATGATTGAACCTATTTTATATTGGCCTTAATCCCCCTTCAGCTCGTGAAGATTTTTCCTTTGAATAATCCCACCTAATTGTTGGGGCATTTTTGCATATTCACTTTCATGTGCATACGTGTGGATTTTTTCCCTTGTCATCCCATCTATCGTTGGGGAATCCACACTTCTTTATCTTCATGCACATAGTTTTAGAAAATTTTCAAAATAAAAAAAATTCAAATATTTTTCTAAAAAAATAAAAAACAATAAAAATCAACCGAAAAAACATTGCTCTTTGGTTCTCGCATGATCTTGTGCACAACTTGTGGATCATCTTGATCTACCTCCATTAAAAAATTTGGTTTGCTTACTATGCATGTACTCTGTGGCACAATGAGTTGTTTGGTACTGTTTCATAGTGCATTGTTTTCATAGGACCCAAGTGTCCTCCGTTATTCCCCTTACATGTATCCTTGCCTGGGGCACCATCTTTTAACCCATTGTCATTAATTTGCATAGGTTGAAATCAAACCTTGATAATAAAAACATTGCATTATGTTTCTCTCACCTTTTTCGATCGTCAATCACCTTCTTTCATCACCAAGTAAATTGTTTTTTTATACTTGTCTTCTATCTTTGAAGTGGTGTCACTTATGCCACCCCAAAGAGGGGAAAATGTAGACACCTAAAATCATCTTACGCAGGATTTAATGCTAATATTGCACTAATTATCCTCTTTCTCGTCATTTTTGTAATAATTAGCGCTTTTCTGCTAATTAGCTAACATTCCTCTTCATATTCTTTAATTAATGAATATGAAGAGGAATGTTAGTTAATTAGCGAAAAAGTGCTAATTATTACGAAAATGACAAGAAAGAGGATAATTAGTGCAATATTAGCATTAAATCTTGCGTAAGTTAATTTTAGGTGTCTACAGATAGAATACTTAGTTAACTCACAATAATCCCAAAGGTGTGCCAAACTGGAAAATTGTTGGAACAAGAATTTAGAGTGTCGCAATCAGAACTAGAAATTTGCATGAGTGTCGAAAATGCCAAGACCAGGGCACATATGGAGGGTCAGGAGCTCCTGGGGTGCCTGTGGCTACTCAAAAGTTGCGGAACCCAATTTTTCAAGGTCATGAGATGTTCATTGGTTTTCTCCTTTGATCACTTGTATGTTGCTAGACTTTTTTGTTATTCACATGAAACATAAAATCAGAAAGAAGTACCTACAAAACCCTCAAACCACATCAAATCCTAAAAAAATAAAGATGCAAAATGAGGGGTTACACTATCCTCGGATGTCAACAAAATGAACTTATGACCAAACATTTCACTACATCTCAGAACTAATGTAGTTATGTGTGTGTGTGTGTGTTGAAATCATGCCCTAGGTGGCTCTTATCCATGTCACACTTGATAGTGAGCAATAACTGGATGTAAAAGATGTAAATAGATGTGTGCATGAAAGAATGAACTTCCCCTCCTATGAAGTGTATGCATAAATGGTAGTCCCTTGTCCCTTGTGTGGAGTTAGATGGATGCTTGAATGCTCTTAGAATGATCTTTGATGTAACCTTAGGTGGTGATAGTTAATGCTTAGTGCTTGGTCCTTTATTATGATCACATAACTTTGTATATTTATATGATTCCCTTGTTTAAATTTTGTAATTAACCACTATAAGGTAGATTAGTTAAAAGGAAGATGCCCAAATGGTTAGAAAGGACCAAAAATATGTGAGCAAAGTACAAAGAGGTTAGGGGCGTCTAGAGGGGATAAGAGCACCTGGTGTTCACATCCTAGCTGGGTGCTGGTGTCCAAAATCAGAAATGCCAAAGTATGAAAAGATAGAATGGGAAAGAAGGATTGTAAGACCAAGAGATAAAATAGAAAAACAAGCAAATATGGCCAAAGGTAGTGGTCAATTAGTACTTTTCTCGCTTAGGAATCATATGAATAGTGGTATGTGATCAGGATTAGAAATATACCCAAAGTGCATGATTTAGTGTTTACATTTTCCTCCCACTTTATGTTGTTGAGTGAATTCTTGATAACATAAAGTAGATAAGAGATGCATACCTGATAACCATGTATATCGACGGGGAAAAACATGCTGAGAGAGACAAGAAAAAGCGTGGAGTGATAAAAATGTGAAGTGTGGAAGCTAGAGAAGAGGAAGTGAAAAATGATGATGATGACCCTAGGGTGAGAGCTTATGTGTAGATGTTGCATTGTACATGATTTTGATGTTTCTTGTTGTTGATGTCATTTGATGTGTGATTGATGTGACTACTACTTCCCATAAGGACAGACCTACAAAAGAGAAAAATGAACAAGTAGTCAAATATGTGTATATATCATCAAAAATATGTAAAAATGTGTAAAAAGTGAAAAAGGAACATGTGCATTTGATTCATGATGAGTAAACAGTGCATAAAGGATCTTGAAGATGATGTAGAAGAATGAATTTTTTGGGTGATCTCATGCTAGTTGCACTGAGTGCGAGTTTTTTGGGAAAGCTCACACAAAGAATGGAAGAAGTGTAGGGAGAAAATTTTGGTGTCATCCTCCAACCTTTAACTACTTCCCAAAGTGTAAACACCACTGAAGATGGTGTGTAAAAATCTGATCCATTTCAAACAAGTACGATCCAACGTGAAAATAGAAAAGAAAGTGTAGTGCATGCATGCCAAGTGTTGAAGGATTGTCTCTCCTATAAAATCTAATGTGTGAGCTGCTGAGAACTGTGTTGAACTGAGAAAATATTTGTAACTGCCCCCTAGTCATAGGTGTCCAAGAAGGGTCAGGGGCACCCAGGTGCTACTGTCCTTGGTCTGAGTACTTGTGTTTGTGTTGTGCTGAGGACCCAAGTCAGGTTCTGGGTCATTGTATGAGACTCGAAGACTATGTTGACTATGTATTGAATTGTGTTGAAATATGACTATAGACTGCTGAATGGGGTGACTGATTCAATCAATGATGCCCCCCTCAACTGGGATGCATACAAACTTGCAAGGAGTATGTGGCCTAAAGGAGGACCGATCGCTAAAATGTAATTGATGCCTTGCAAGGGGAGGGAATGTGCTTGGTAGAAACCAAGGAACACACAAGAAAAGTGGTTAGAAACAAGAGTTAGTGTAAAAAAGATAAACACACATGTAGAATAAAAATGTAAGATGAACACACAAGAAGACAATACAAACAGGCAATAGTACAGAAAAAGTGGACCACGAAAAAGTGGGTTATAGACATGGGGCATCACTCACGATTTCCCAAGACAATCGAGGCCATCATAGCTAAAAATAGACAATGTGCACATAAGACAAAAGGTGAAACCCACAAAAAATGACAAACAATGACAAACAAGAACAAACAAAGTAACAAACAATGATGGTGGTAAATAGACCTGTAAAGAAAATGCTGCATATGAAGCACCATTAACATGTTAGAAAGATTAAAAAGTATGTCAAAGCGTGAATAATATGATATAGTAGCGTGTTATGAAAAATGAAACGATAACACTTAGAATGTACAAAAGTGGATGCCCCATGAGCTATTGTGGGACTAGTAAGAGGTACTATGCCAAGCATCCATGTTATGTGTATCAATATGTATGAAAGATACATCCACAACTAGAAGGCAAGTGAACACACATGTGTATATAGAAAGATAATGACATACAATGTATATGTCTAACATGTGTAATAAAGTGTACATGTAAGCATAATAAAGCAAGAGTAAATGTGACCAAGATATGTAGTATGTTGTATATGAGATGGAATGGAATGCAGTATGAGTGTGATAGGAGCAGCGTGCCCCCCAAGTGGATGTGTATGCATGAGATGAGGTTCATTTATAAATACCCCTCAACATTCAAGAATGAACCGTAGAACAAGAGTGTGTCATCAGGAAATGGTTTGAACGTGTGTGCCAAAAAGATATGATTGAGAAAGCGTAGAGAGTAATAGTGTGAGTGAGATGATGTGAGGTTCATTTCAGATTAAAACCCTCAGCAGTCAAGTATGAACCGTGGAACTAGAGTGCATCATAGGGTAATGAGCATAAACATGTAGAAGTAGATGCAAGAAATATATGTATGTGAATGTGTAGAGTATGTAGTGTGTATGATATATAACAGATAGTTGCGTAGAAAGAGATGTGATGAATGCATGTAATGTGTGAAGTGTGTATTGTGTGAGGTTCATGTGTATAGTATGCCCTTAACAGTCAAGTATGAACCATAGCATGGGAGTGCGTCATAGGGTAATAACGATACATAGTGTATAAAATGATGTGAGTGAGACTAGATGTGAAATAGGAGAGTGTAATGTTAGAAGTGTGAGACACCTAAGAATGTTGGCAAGGGGGGAGAGAAGTATGATGCCCCCAAAGTGCATGATGATAAGAATGATCAAGTAACATCATCAAGAAGATCATGATTTTCATGGTCAAAACCAAAAGGTGATGAATCCGAGACTTGGTAAGCTATAGTATGTGGTTGATCCCATAGAGATCCATTGTGGGGTAAATTATACATGCCCATTGTGTATTCCTCGTCAGTGAAAGGTGGTAATGGACATCCATGTGCATACCAATGAGTAAGGTTCTATGAATAGCCGAGAAATGAGTCATTATAAATGAAAGCATGGCCAAAAGGCATGAGGAATGAGATGTCAATATGGTCAGGATCTAAAGTACCACCAATATAATCAAGCCAAGATTGACCAAGAGTAAGTGGTGAAATACGTGGAGTGTGTGCAACAAATACTGATTAGATGAAATACTCGTAGGCCATAAGTAGAAGTAATGTAAGCATGCCCATGATATAGATGTGGTGAATGTGGTGGAGGTAATGTATTATCATGTGTCAATCCAATCTAATTCAAACCATCAAGGGTGCAAATAGTGTCAGAGAAAGTGGGATCAAATGGAATGTGTGACCAAAAAGTTTTGTTTATGAAAAGAGTGCATGTGAAAGGAGCTATCGCAGATGTAGGCTTCTTAAGAGATATTTGACAATGAAGGTGGTATGACATCCAATAAATGGACAAACCCCTAATAAAGAACCATAGCAGTAGTATAAGGAGGGGGGGGTTCTGAAGCAGATGGAACAACAATCTAATGTGAAAATGATTCCTTTGAGTGGAGGTAAGTTGTCTGGATAATGTTCAAGCCATGGAACAACAATAGGATGCGCTGTAGCAAAAGAAATAATATGTAATGTAGTGTTAGGATCTATGTTTTAATATAGGAATGTTATACGATCATCATGAATCTCATATTCAAATCCCTCATCTAAGAATCTAACACATCAGTGAAATGTAGAAGACACTGCTTGCATTCAATGAATCCATGGCCTACCAAGTAAGCAATTATATGAAGTGGGAGATCAATGAAATAAAAAATGGAAATGAATAGTCTTTGGAGTGGTTGTGAGGAGCAAGGTGATAGTTTAAGATTGGATGCATCAGTGTCAATCATATGCTTGAACAAAAATAGATGCTAGGTTAAGATTATAGTGGTGACGAAAGGCCTATAACATAAATGAATGATAAAGGACAAAGGTATGAGATCAATCTAGTATCGAATAAAATGCATGCTTGACACTTAATTTTATGCAAACTTGTATATATAGAGGAGAGATCATTGTATATCAACAAGATTTTCAGCTATAGCTGATGGAAAAGTTAATCTGTTGAAGAAAATGCATGGACAAAATGTTTGATAAACAACTTTTGGATGAGTAGTGGCAAGAATGTCAAGTAGTAGCCAAAATATTAATGATTTTAGTGCATGAAACTTAGGATTATCTAGAAATGCAAATTTTGGATAGAGATAGCCATAATGAGAGGATCATAAATTAATAGTAGAGTCCATTGTATGAGGACCCCAACACATGTTTGATACAAGACGGTTCACCGAATGATTAATAAAATAGTGGAATAAGTAGAGGCCTACACATCTAATTATGCAAAAACAGATGGCGATATGTCCTCATCAAGTACAACAATATAACCCATGTGGCAAGATTTTTAGAGAGACTGAAACCCTGAGGTGTGTGAATGTCACCGAAGAACTTAGTTGACTTTCAATGTGAATGCCAAAATGAATGCCGACCTTTACTAACATGAACTCAGAAAATCAGGCACAAAAATTTGCAGGAGTGTCAGAAATTCTAGGACCATGGCGCCTATGGAGGGTTAGGGGCACTTGGTGTGCCAAAGACATATTTTGGGCTCCTGTGATCTACTCAAAAACTTCAGAACCCGATATCGCAAGGTCGTGAGATGTTCACTAGTTGGTTCAATTTTTATCGCTTGTACTGTCTTTGGACCTCATTGTTGTTCTCCTGAAACCTGCAATAAGAAACAAGCACTTGCAAAACCCTTAAACTACATAAAATCCTAAAAAATAAAGATGTAAAATGAAAGGTCAGACTATTCTTGGTTGTCAACAAAGTAAAATTATAACCGAAGCGTTGCACTACATCTGTAGACCCCATGTAGCTCTGTTTGTATGTGTGTGGATATTGTGCCCTAGGTAGCTCTTGTGCATATTGCACTTGATAGCAAAAAATAGATAGATGTATAAAATGTAAATAGATGTGTGCATGAAAGAATGAACTTCCCATCCTATGAAGTCTGTGTAGAAGAATGCAGTCACTTGTCCCTTGTGTAAGGCTAGATGGATGCTTGAGTGCTCTTGGAATGCTCTTGGATGCAACCTTAGGTGGTAATAGATAATGCTTAGTGTTTGTTCCTTTCTTATAATCACATAGATTTGTATTTATATAATTCTCTTTTCTGCATTTTGTAATTAACCATTACAATTATGACTAGTAAAAAAGAAAGATTCCCAAATGGATAGTAAGGACCCAAAATATGTGAGCAAAGTACATAGAGGTTGGGGGCATCCAGAGGGGACAAAGGCACCTAGTGTTGGCATCCTGGCTGGGAACTGGTGTCTAGAATGAGAAATGCTGAAGTATGAAAAGACAGACTGGGCTAGAAGGAGTGTAAGACCAAGAGAGAAAGCAAAAAGCAAACAAAGATGCCCAAAGACAATATCCAATTAGTACTTTTCTCACTTATGAATCATATGAATAGTAGTATGTGATCAAGACTAGATAGATACCTAAAGTGTGTGATTTAGTGTCTACATTCGGGTTTATTCTACATTTCCGATAGACACATATGGAAATATAAGGTTAGATGTAGGTACAAGAACCCATAAATGCACTCAAACACAAAATTTTGATAGAAATAACATAGGGTCAAAACCATATGCTTTGGTCAAGACTGTACGGTAGGTCCTAACCCCCCACACGTTTCTAACCAAGGGGAAATTTCAGCATGTTTTCTAGTATTTTCATATTTTCACCTATATATATATAAGTTTTTTGTAAATTTTCACATCCATATTGCTCAGTTCATATCAATACAAGGGACGTGAATGTTTTCATTCCTTTTTTGCATCAACACTGAATTTTAGGAATCTTGGTGGCATGGATCTCCTTCCTAGTTTTGCATTGTTAGCACATTTTCAGCATATTTCAACATTTATCTCATTTCATACTTAGTTTTTATGCATATGAGGAGAGTTTAGGGGCACCCATTCTCTTTTATATTGTATTTTCTTAATTGTAAAATCGGGTTTAGATCCATCTACAACAATGTGATCTGTGGGGTTATGGAAGGTAGTGAAGCAATTAAGGGATTTGTGGGAAGGCTTTTCTCTCCTATTACACTTAAAAGAGAAGATATCAAAGTTGATGAATAACTTCAGTACATGTATTTCTTCCTTTGAAAGGGTGCATTTGTACCTCTTTCTTCTTCTCTCTCTTGCACACCTCCATTTTGGGTTGCATGCACCTAACACTCCATTTTCTCCTCATCGTTGATTGCGGACGGATCACTTCAGCAAAGTTTGGTAGATATAAATCTCTAAAAAAAAGCAAAGCATGAGAAAAAAGGTGTACTCTTTCCCTATTTACATATTTTAATTTCATGTATATGGAAATGTAAATCTTTTTTATATGTTTTATTTGAGTTGTGGTCAATTATCTATCACGGACATTGAGTTGTGGTCAATTATCTATCATGATAATTACAACTTCTCCATTTCTATTTAGCACTTTCTGATGTCTAATGTTTATCTTGTTTATCCTTGCACACTGACATGCTGACACATCTGCAAATACAATGCAAAAAATCAATATAGAAACATTAGTTTGTCATATTCAAACTTCGTTTGTCACATTTACTGCTCCCAGTTGAGACTATACAGTCTAGTTAGGACCATACATCCATTCCTAACCTACTTATACAATCATGGACCGACATGTCTTCCAACTACACTTCTAAATTTAAATCATCCATCGGGTCCTATACTTCATATGGGTTGGCCTTTCTTATGAAAATATTATATAAAAAAATAAAAACTACCTCATTTGCTAACCTAGAAATCCTAAGGAAATGCACTAGAGAACTCACTACATACACTTACAAAAGGCATCCAAAGCTCCTTATATCTCATAATTACACATCTAAATTCGTTAGGACAACACCCACATCAATTCTAAAGCTATAAACCATGTCAAGGCAACCATATCTCTCATCCACAAGAACTCAAACGTCATCTCTCCAAGTATTTTAGCAAGATTCACGTACAAGCAAGCATGGTCAAAGAAAATGCCAAATCTGATTTATCTATATAAATATAGCATGCTAGGTGTAGAACGACATGTCATTTGAGTCCTTTTCAAAGTAGTGTCAATGTCAGTGGTACAAAGGGGTGCCCACAACCCTTCTAATGTTTGTTTTGTATGACTCTTCATCCATAACTAGGGTTTGAGATGATGATTATTCTATTCAAAGAGCCTTGTTACATGTACGACAACTAGGGTTTGATAGTGACAGAAAAATCCAAGAAGGAAAGCAACCTATAAAGTTACATAAGCATAATCAGAACATGTCCAAGACCATACATAAGGGGTTATGCCAACCGGTACAATCCTAACCTAATGGTATAGTCCTGGCCCAAGTGCATTTACAGTTACAGTCCCAATTCCAAGTTAGCTAGTTCATATCTCTTGGTTTCATTGTTGTACAATCTCATATCTCTCCAAAAATCATTTAAGTGCTTGTATACATTTGTTTTGTGCTTTCGATTGCATATTAGATTGATTAGTGCATCACTAATTATTTCTATCTAATCAGAGTTGTAAATATGAGCTAGTGTTTATATTGTAAAATCTTTTTTAAGATTTTTAATCAATTATTAGCTATTCTAGACCTAATTAAATTGACCTAAAATTTAATTAAGGGTTAAACACCTACCATGCAAAAATAAGGGGAAAAAGAAACAAACCAACAAATTAGAATTGACTCAATTCACTAGTGCATATGTGCTTCCCAATTATTATGAAGCATATAATGCCTTAGTTAGTAACACTTGGTTTGATGTTTGGGTTCTAGCTAATGGATCCGCTCAACACATGACTTTCCAAAAGGACATCTTTGGGGAGTTTTCAGGAAGAAAATTGTAATATAGTATATTTGGTAGACATATCAAGTCTATGACTAGAAGGCAAAGGGATAATAAGACTCACTTGTTAAGGGCGTATAGACTTCATTCTCCAAAATTTCATATACCTTCTTCAATTGAAAAAACTTCTTGTCCTTGGTGCTCATTCGCCAACAAGGGAACTCTATTTTTTGAACAATGGGGAGGTCATTATCATTAATAATGACAATGCAATCTTATTAATTGGATATGAGGAAGGAACATTGTTAAAACTCAAGGGTGAGCCATCTATATCAATGAATTTATCTCATCTCATTGAAGAAGGTATGTCTACAAGTATGTTGTCACATGCAATATTTTGGCATAGCCATCATGACAACATTATCCTAATGTAAAATAATGGTGTGGAAAGATTTCCTACCATGCCCATGAAACTAGAAAATTCTATGGAGTGTATATTTGATAAACATGAAAGAGAATTGTTCCAAAAGTTAGAGCAGAAAGTTGTATTTTTTTCATTGAGAGTTGGGTTCCCTATAGATTCTCTCTGTCGGTGGTCATAAGTATTTCATATTTCTCATCAAGAACTAAAATAGTATGACTTGGATATGTTTCCTCAAACATAAATCAAAATCATTTGAGACAATAAAAAAAATTTGAATGGTGGTGGAAAATGAAACTCAAATCCTCATTGGGACTCTAAGATCATATAATGGTGGTGAATACACTTCAAAATACTTCAAGGCATACCTCAAATAAAATGGGATCAAATACTATATCAAAGTTGCATGTGTTCCCCAACAAAATGGAGTGGCATAAATAATGAACAAAACTGTGAAGAACATGGTACGGGAAATGTTGTACTTAAAGGGGAAGAATTTACATTTTTAGGTAAAGTTAGCCTAAAAAATATTATATCCTCATGCAACCAGTCACCATCATCATTTATTCAAAATAATACTCCATATGAAATGTGGTGTTGTCATCTTCATTAAGTGTATCCTCTTCAACTTTACGGATCCACATGTTACACATTGATCCCAAAGGAGAAAAAGAATAAATTTCACCACATGGGTCAAAAATGTGTTCATTTAGGATATTCTAAATCTTCCAAGACATATAGGATCTATAATGAAAAGAAAAATAAATTTCTCATTGCAATGGATGTTGTCTTTTCTGAAAATACAAAGGATGAAGCCAACATCAATTTTCGATTCATTTGACTAGTCTAGAAGTATGCAAAGTTTGATGTCTATAAAGAGGTTGACTTAGATGTTCTAAACAATGAAGGGGGAAATGAAATCAGATCTATCTTGTCTCCTAAAATATTAAATTACATTCCTCCTCAAGGATAAATTGAAACTTCAACAAAAAGTGAACAAAGGTCACTAGAAAATAAGTCAAAGGATGAAGAAGCTTTGTGTCAAGAAATTGAGGCATTGTCTTCTCTACAAGTACCACAAAAGAACATTCCAAAATGGGAAACTCAAAAACTGAAATATTTCAAACTTAATGAGGTAATAAAAACAAGCACTCAAAGTGCTTATGCAGAGAAATAAATAATAATAAGAGAAGTTCCTTGAAGGAGATAAGGACAAGCAAGAATACTTCACCTTCAATGATACTCTACAAGAAGAAATCAATTTTGCATTGATTCATAACCAACCTCATTAAAAAAATTGTGAAAAGTTAGTCCTAGAGAAAAGTGATGTAGAGCCTAAACACCTTTATTCAACTCCAATGTTAAAATGATTCAAAAACACAAAACTATGCCTTTTAGGCCTTCAATCTAGTTTTTTCCTCAAGACCAAACACTCCTAATTCATGCAAATTTATTGATTTAATACCTTATCTACTTAACTAATTAATGCATCATGTCATTAGTCCCTATTCCAAGTCAATTCAACCATAAAAATGACATAAATCAAGAAAAGTGTCAATTGTCTTATCTATTAACAAAATTTACCTTTTAGCCTTCTTGAGCAAATGCACTTATTATGTTCATGCTTGGAGAGATATGTATGTGCTTAAGACAAACTCAAAATATTTTATATCACCCTTTAACCTCTTTGAGGTGTATGCAAATCTTTAAATTCCAACACTCTTGCTAGATGGATTTTCCACTCTCTACCCTCCTTCCACTTATTTGCTTGCTTCTAGCCTTGCCTAACCTCTTTTCAAGCTATAATTTTTTTCCCAAAGACTCAATTCACAAATAAATTCCTATTCTAGGCACCCATTTGTCTTTACTTATTAGGTACGAAATTTCACTATGTCCTTTTTTGCAAATATTCCCTCAAAACCAACTTTCTAGTTACCAAACTAGGTCTTTAGGATTGTGTCATTGTTTGAAACATAGTTGTCATGAACTATGAAAAATATGATATGATATAAACCTTATAACCTTCAATATATTTGAGTGGGGGTTATCAATATCATAAGTTAAACTTTTCATATCTTAGTTCTACCTTCATACCCCTATCTAATAATCTTGTCCTTCTCTGTCACTTAGTATTGTACAGTCCTCTTATCACCTGACTGTAAGAAACAAATCACTCAAATGAATTTCTTAACTCTTGCTAAACCAATCTCTCCACTTTCAAATTCCCCTATTGCTTGTACACTTTGTTCTTAAACCATTGTTGCACCTACATGTCTCCCTATAAACTTGGACATTTTCCAACAATCATGATGGTTTTCAAAGCTTCTGATCACCAAATTCCTTCATATTAATACTCCAGAAAATTTACTTGAAGGTCACAGAGTTCTTTTCACTCTGTAACACTCTCAACACCCTCCTTTCTACAAAACCCTAAGGAGGGTTTCCAATAAACCCATTAGAGGTAATTTTCTCTCTAAATGATTAAACTACTTCTTCAAAGCATGAAACTTCATCTACAGTATTATCTTGGCCACATTCAAGTATTTTTCTTACCATTCTCACTCAGTATGGCTCTAAAATCGAAAATGGGTAAAAACACCACTATACTGCCCACAGAGACAATGAAATGTTAATTGAGGAAAATCCACACAATGAATTAAAATTTAACTTTCTTTGTAAGACCATTGTTTGAAAGGAATTAGGTATTTAGATTAGTTTCTCACTACTCCTTTTCACAATCCTTGAAATAAGCACTCGCACCAATTACTATCACTTATTTTTAACTGCAATCCATATTAACTGTCAAAGCTTGTATATTGTATTCAAGTTTGTTTCCTCAAACACACAATCATGAAAGCTCAAAAATATCAAAGTAAACACTTATAAATCAGACGTATTACCATTTTAATCTCTCATATGTGTACATGCATAGGATTCCTTAACCATCACAATACTCAAAACCATGAAAAACTATCACAAATCATATATATACACAAGAATCACTCCTTAAACTTCTTGGAGCTCATTTCTCATCGTTTGATCATTCGAATTATGATCAATAAAGTTAAAAATGAGGCTTAAATATGCCTTCTCAAGCCTTCCTAACTAACTCTTTCCCTTAAGACCATTCATATTACACATTTTTTTGTCTTTTATTAAATTAGTTTGAAAAGCCTCTCAAAGGATAAACCCAAGTATTTTCTTCTAAATCAAAATTATGAATTTCAATTCCTTAATAGGACCATTTAAAACCTTGCTACATATTAGATGCTCCAAGAAACACACCTAAATGCTAGAACAAGCCCAAATTTACTACAAATTCAAATTGGCACTTTTTGGAGGGAAAATGGCTAATTCAAATTTGTGAAGGAACTAGAAAAAACCAACACACCTAGTAGACCCTAGATGACTCCCTAGACCTATGAATGCACACAGAAAGCCAAAAATTGATGATTTCAATCTTGTATACAAGCTAGGAGTGATGTTCATGCATCATACTCCCAAGGGAAAACAAATGTTTTCCCATACTTTGTGCTAGCTTTCCTTCTTCTTCTTTCTTTCTTTGCTTCCAATTGGAGATGATCCTCTAAAAATGACTCTTGACTTAATACCAACCCTGCTTCACCTCTATCAGTTGTGTTTTACCATCTACCAACTGGTATTCCTATGAAATTATCACGTGTTTGATCTAGATGAAGCTTCTAAGTCTATATATGATCTTTTTACCTTAGATCTGAGTTTTTATATCTGATTCAGGTTCATATGTGATGTATCTTTATCCATCATCACTGTAGAACCATATTTCTTCTCTTCCTTTTGTTCCTTGTGAGTCATCTCTTCCTTGCATTTTGAAAACATTAAGTTTTTCTAAAAAGGATCGCCTTGTCTTAATTGATCCTTATCTTTCTCAATTATCAACACCATATACTTAACATTTAGAGAGAAATTGGATTGAGAAAACTTATCTACACCACCTTTCTTGATCTCTTCACCCAAATTTTTCTTTCTTTCATCTTGTTTGTGTACTTTGTTGGCTTCTTGATTTGTTTTTTCTCTCACTTTCTTGATTGTTTCCTCTTCTTGTAAATTTTGATTGCTTCTTTTCTTCACTATGATCAGTTTCTTGCTCTTCTTTTCTCAAATTTAATGCTCCTAAGAGCTCATCTTGGTCTTCAACTTCCTTGATACCTACATATTCTTCTTTCCTTTCCATTTCTTTACTCACTTGCTCTTGTAATTTGTCTTCATTTTTCCATGCCCTCTATAACTTCTTCATGCTTCTTGTCATATGATCCTCATCTTCATTCATTGTACATGTACCTGCAAAACCAATACTCAAAGAAATATTAGTTTAATAAAATATAGGTTGGCATGCCTCATCTTCCTTCTTCATAACATGTTTTCCCTCTTCTTCACTCTTGATTTCTTCACACAACTTATTCACTCTACTTTTCTTTCTCTCTCTTTCATCATTACCTCTATCAACTTCTTCAACTAACTTCTCTTCCACTAGACCTTCATGTTGGTCTACAAGAACTTTAGCATGTGATTCTCTTCTCTTTCTACCATCTCTTTTTTGTTTCACTGCATCATTTACATCACGCTTAACTTCTTCTTGTCTTGAAACCATCTCAATCTCACCACATACCTAAAATTCACCATCATCAAAACCATTTATCAAATAAGATTTATGAGGCTTAAGATCCCCGAATAGTGTCTTTTTACATGCTTCTCTAGTCTTTGTCAAGAATCTCTTAGCTGTCATCATGATAACCAACACTTTTTTGGTTCTTGTTCACCTTTGATGGGTAAAAGAGTGTGGCTTTTCCTATGTGCTAAAATAGTTTTTTTTTCTTGCCATCATGCATTGCTTGCCTATCATATTGCCATGGTCTTCCCAATAACACATAACAAACATCCACATGAACTAAATCACACAACACCTTTTCTCTATATCTCTCAATCTGAAACTCTACACCTCTCAATCTGAAACTCTACATAACATTGTTCCCTAACCAAGATAAAATGTCCTTTCTTCATCCATGATACTTGATATGGGTAAGGGTGCATTGTAGTTGTCAGTCCTAGCTTCTCTACCATCTTAAAAGAAATAAGATTCTTAGTGATACCACTATCGATTACCATGTTACATCATTTACCCTTAACTTTACATATAGTTCTGAATAAACATTTTCTTTGAGTTATATCATTCACCACCTTACCTGGTTTCAAAAGATTTCTTCTGCATAAAACTGACTTACCTCTATCTTGAATAATGATATTAGCAACTCTATCATCCTCTCTCATCCCTGCATCAATCTCATAACACTCATATGCTTTGTGTCATGCATATCTTTGACACTTGTAGCACTTACTTATAAATTGCATTCTGTTACTTGTCTCATTTCTTAGCATATAACTCATCTCAGCTCTCATTCTTCTTTGAGTTTCCTCCATATTTTCCAACCTGCTCAACATGCCATCTTCTCTTCCCAAGAATATCTTCTCTCACTTGTAACATTTTTTCTTATCCTTCTTGCAATCACTTCTTGAACAACACTTTTCTCTTTTTAAGAATCTATTATATGCTTTGATATCAAATGATGCAGATCCTAAACACCTTTATTCAACTCCAATGTTAGAATGATTCAAGAACATAAAACTATGCCTTTTAGGCCTTCAACCTAGTTCTTTTCCTCAAGCCCAAATACCCCTAGTTCATGCAAATTTATTGATTTACTACCTTATCCACTTAACCAATCAATGAATCATGTCATTAGTACCCATTCCAAGTCAATTCAGCCATAAAAATGACTGAAATCAAGCAAAGAGTTAAGTGTCTTATATATTTACAAAAATTGTATTTTTAGCCTTCTTGAGCAAATGCACTTGTTATGTTCATGGTTGGAGACATTTGTATGCGCTCAAGACAAACTCAAAACATTTCCTATCACCCTTTAACCTCTTTGAGGTGTATGTAAATATTTAAATTCCAACTCTCTTGTTAGATGGATTTTCCACTCTCTACCCTCCTTCCACTTGTTTGCTTCCTTCTAGCCCTTCTGTTAGGTTGTGGAGCCTATTTTCATGTGTGAAAGTGTTGAAGACTGTACACTAAGAGTACTATACACTTTCCACGTTGTCTTGTCGGGGTTCGAGGACGGGTCGGGCCCCGAGCGGGGGTCCGAGGGTGGCAGCCCCTTGTAGCAGGGGTTCAGGGGCACAGCCCCCGAAAAAAAAAATTGGGCGTTAAAACGTGCCCGATATATTGAGAAACGTGATTTTCTCATATGGGCGGGTTTTTTGACCCATAGGTTTATGGGACGGTTTTGGCCATGGTTTTGATACCCACAGTTTTGTAAAACTACTTAAGCAGTTGTCTACTTATATGGTTTTTTGCATATGGTAGATATTATGTAACATTGTAGATGTGTTTTGAATTCGGGTGTTAATTTTGTAGAGTTTGTTGAGCATAGCTCCAAACATATCTAGGTATTGTATTGAGAGAGTGGTGGCTTGTAATAAAATCTGAGCAAGTGATTCTTGGTGGACATAGCCCAAATTGGGTGAACCACATTAAATACTGTCTCTTTGTGTTGTGTTATTTTATTCTGCACTTTTATTTGAGATCTGTGATATTTTCTGCATATTAGTTTCTACTGTTGCGATTCTCTGAGGGATTATTCCGCATATTTTATCCCTTATTTCCTAACACCTTCCTAACCTCTTTTCAAGCTATAACTTTTGGTCCAAAGACTCCACTCACAAACAAATCCCTATCCCATGCACCTATTTGGCTTTACTTATTATGTACAAAGTTTCACTATCCTTTTTTGCAAAGATTCCCTCAAAACCAACTTTCTAGTTACCAAACTAGGTCTTTTGAACTATGTTACTATTTGAACCACAATTGTCATGAACCATGCAAAATATGAGATGATATAAACCATATACCCTTCAAAATTGATGCATGAGCATCCTATAAATAAGTCATAAGGACATTAGTTAGCTTATCAAGTGTGTTAGCAGTGTGTTATAGGTCATTAGGTGTTGTTAGTAGTCTATGTGGGTATCTAGGCCTTTTAAATTTCAAATGAAGCATTTTCCCTCCAAGTGCTAATTCAAATTTGTAAGGTCAAGTTTAGTGTGATTTTAGGATTTTATGTGTGTACTTGGAACTCATAAGCTATATAAGGGTAAAATGAGGTCATATGTGGCAATTAGACCCTCTCTAGAGTCATATGCAATAACAAGAGTTATTTCATGCAAACTTAAGGCAATATTAGGTAAAATGTAACTCCTTTGGAAGGGAATCTTGTGATAAACCATCCTTGTAACTAACTAACTAAGCAACAAACTCAAGTAACGGGTGAGAAGGAGAGTATATGAGGAAAAATGTAACTATTTCCATGCATTTTATCTGGATATGAATCAACTATGAAGTTTCAAGAGGGGAGAAAATAAGGAAACTCAGGTTTGTATAGTTTTTGAAGGATTTTTGTGTTGACTCAGTTTGTGTTAGCTTCTTGTATGATTCTTTTGTTTTTTCATTGTACATGTAAGTGATTCTTAATCTCAAAACGGAGGTAAGGAGATCTTAGACTTGGTTGTGAGTTTATTGATCTTGTCTTGTTCATAGTTCAGGTTCATTACTTGATGATCACCTCTATATTGTATCACAAGAGTTGCATAAATTCCTTGTAGGGAGGAAGATGATAAATTTATCAAGCTCCTAGAGCTTTAACATTCAATTATTTGCACATGATTGAGGAGATACTGAGTGAGTTTGTGGTTACTTGGATCTATGCATTGCAGGTTGAGAGTACCCATTTAAGGGTGAGTCAAGATAGGTTTTGTGTTAGAGAAACGTGGAAAATGTTGATTGTTGGTGGTCAAAATTGCACCCATGTCTCAGATTTGGAAGAACTGAGTCGTTTGAGACAACAATGGAATTATCTCTAAGTTGTAGGACTTTGCGCACTTGAGACGAATCTTCGGAGAAGGTCGATTCCTCTATCTATTTCTACTGCTACTACTACTCCTAATGTTGAAAGGGAAAACTAAGCTAACAATGCCAAGGGACCAGGCATAGAAGGATAATAGAAAGAAAAGTTAATCTAAGGAAGGTGATAGCACCAGAAAAAGAGGGATGAACACTATCTGTTTTAAGCGAAAATGAAGGGAAAGGCGTGAAATAAGGTTATGCAAGTGTAGCACAACTAAAATGCATTTATGATATTAGTTTCGTGGAACATAACTAAAAATGGAACTACAAGGGACGTAGAATGATACAAAAAGCATGAAATGTAAAAGAAAGGCAAGAAGAAAGAATACAAACATGATTAGGACAGAGAATACTCACAAAACAATGTTTTCATTACTTCTAGAAATGCATAGAACTATTACAATGGCAAAGGAGGTCGATATTCACATGCACGAGCCAGATATAGAGGTCTGTGACTCATAATACAAAAATATGGAGTCCTTACCAAAGTGCGTAAGGACTAAAATGTCCAACATTAACAATGAGCCCAACTCTTACATTTATAGATGAATTCCTAGAAGAAGAGGAGGGAAAACTTGAATTTGAAATACAACCACCAACAAGAAACATTCAATTCCTACAAATCCGCCTGCAATCTGTCAAATGTGCTTCCTCAAGTCTATTTGGCATGTTGGAGAATGAAAGAGGGCACATTAGATCAAATCGGGTGGTTAGAGCAATCAAATCTACTCATTAATGCCCAAAAAGATGTTTTCCCATTTCTCACCTACCAGATCCACCAAGAATTTGAATTTGAATATCTATCATTGTAGTCTACGTCAATAGCTATCAATTAAGACTAGGCACGCACTGATCAGAGCTCTATAGCAAAAGATATGGTTGTCAGAAGTTTTTCAAATTCGTCTGCGTATGCAAGACACGTGGTGCGCACTGATTGAATGAAAATATGGTCAACTATATAAAAGTGATTTTTCATTTTTTCCATGTTTCACTTACTGGTTAGTTGCAAGGACTCAGCGCCCTATTGACACACTTTAATAGGTTGTGTGTGGCACACTCAAACATGTCAGAGAATGACATGGCAGGGGAAGAGCTAGGAGGGTGCAAGGGTATGCACGCAGAAGAACGAGGCGCATGAGGATGACAAAAGGAAGGCGCACATAATCATAACACGCACAGAGGAAATAAGGAAAACTAGTGAGTGGAAAATGTATGGTCAAGGCGCAACTATTACAAAGTAATGTGTGGGGCGTGCGAGAGGGCCAGGGACTTAGTTGATTGAATCAAGTGTAAGGCGCACACGCAAGATGAATATCTTGCTAGGAAGAAGGTAAATGCATAGGAGATGTGTGCAAGCTAAGAGCGGAACAAAGAGGAAAAGGAAAAAAGGGACAGGGGAAAAAGGGAAGCGTGTAAGAGCGCTTGAGAAAATGGTGACTAAGTGAATGTGCCAAGGAGACAACTGAGGTGTGCACCACTTGCAATGAAGATCTTTGAGCTAGAATATGTATGTAAGTTGTCCAAATAACTAGGAGAGTTATTTGGATAACATTTTTGGTGACTTTCAAGGCCATCTGCCTGCTAGATGAAGGAGATCAATAACCTGTAACATCCATTGGGCATGGATTTTGTTGTGCAATCATGAAATTATGATCCTCAGCTTTGAAGAACTACCATTTAAGTCACTTGAAGGATCATTTCTTGACTCTATTCTGAATCCTGCAAACTGCTAAAAGAAGACCAACACCTTAGAATCAAAAGAAGAGCATGTGCATAAAGCACGCGAGAAGAAAGAACTTATGTACAAACAAATAGTGTGCATGCAATGCACTATGAGGAATTGAAACTACTCTAAAATTTACAAAATGATGCAACAGACTTAATGGAAGAGTTTGAGATAGATCCCATTTACTGGAATTTACAGTGCGCCTCCATCAAGATGAGCCAACTCGAAAGAGTTAGCCTCTTTGCATGAACTGATGATTTATGGGCCACTCTAAAGTGCATCAAACTTTGAATGGCACCCTGGTTTAGCTCTGTTAGTGTCCCATTTCAAGACCAAGTCCCCAACTTTGAAATCTTGAGGCCTAGCCATACTGTCAGACTATTTCTTTGTTGTTTGTTGATGTTGTTCTAGCTTGATCATGGCAGAGTTCCTTGATTCTTCAAGATTAACCAACTCTGTCATTCTGATTTCTCTCTAGTCTATGCCTTCAATCTCCATCTATTGGGCAAGCGCCAATGATTTCAACTCCAACGTCAAAGGAAGGGTAGCCTCCTTTCCATAGACAAACTTGTAAGGAGAAGTACCTATATTTTTTTAATTATGGTTCTATTTACCCAGAGTGCGCGTGAGACCTTTGTATGCCATTGTCTTTGGCTAATGTTCATTGTGCGCTTCATGATCATGATCAGGTTCTTGTTTGTTGACTCTGCCAGACCATTGCCTTGAGGGTAATAGTTGGAATAAGTCTTTAGATAGATGCCCAGATTTAGAGCCCAATTAGTGATTGTAGTGCCAAAGAAGAATTTTGCATTATCAAAGATAATGGTTTGAGGAATGCTAAACCTTGTGACTATACCCTTGAGAAATTCAAGGATGGATGACTCGGTTATGTTGGTGCTCAATTTGATCTCGCCCCGTTTTTCCTTGAAATTCTTTAGTTTGCAGGCTCTGTCGTGTTTTCTATCTCCCCGTATTGATGCATAAAATCTCTGTCCTTCATTTGGTTGCCATGATCAATCTTTTCCTTTGGTTGAGGATCACTTAAAGTACGGAATTTGTTTTCCATTCCTCTGTCCATGTGAAATAATTTGTAACTTGGGCGTAAAATTGGATTTTCTCCCTTCCTTCCATTTTTCTAGTCACGTTTTGTTTTCCCTGTCAATCTTTGTCCCAATACCTGTGGAAAAGTGGTCCTTTCTAATTGGATGCACCTCGGTGGATCACATTTGGGCCTTATATCGTTTCCAAATTCTATGTCCTTAAAGAAAGATTCATTTCCAGGTGCAAATGGTGATTTTCCTGCATTTTACGGCTGGATGGGTGTGTTTTCCGCGTCAAATATATATCTCAACATCTATGGAGTGTGGCCCTTTTTGATTGGATGCGGCTCGGTGGGGCACTTTGAAACTCTAAGGCCTACTTCAACTCAAAGCTTGTCCACGTGGAGGGTCAGTGCTCATCTAAAAATTCACCATTTACTTTGACCTTGGAGTTGCGCCAAGGAGACACGTGGAGCTTTCCGCTGCCTTACCCAGACTTAGACATTTTTTCATGTGGTCAGTGCAGCTTTTTTGAACCATGAACACATGGAGGGCCGGCGCTCATTTGAGGATCTGCCTCAGGGTTCCACCTTAGCAATTGCACCAAGGAGACACGTGGTGAGCCCGCGCTTGTTTGGGGTCTCTGCTTTTGGGGACCATATAAAAGTTGTGCCAGGGAGACACGTGGAGGCTTCCATCATCTCCTCTCTATACTTCAAATTTTCAAGTAACTTTCTAAAGGCCTGGGACACGTGGAGGGACCGCGCCTATTTTGGGACCGGCCCTTAAATTTTATTTTAAAGAAGCATTAGGAGGACACTTGGAGGCTTCCTCTCACTTTTCCCTTGCTTGGACTTTTCAATGGCCAAGGAAAATTGTCTCAAACCTTAGACACATGGCACCTTCCGCTAGTCCTTCAAATTTTTCAACAACTTTGTCAGCCTAAGACACATGGTGAGTCTGCACTTGTTTAGGGTCTCTACTTTTGGGGACCATCTCATAGTGCGGCATTGAGACACGTGGAGGCTTCCGCTAGCTCCTTTTTATACTAAGACTTTTCAAAGGCCAAAAGATGATTTTTTTGGGCCCAGGGCATGTGGAAGGCCCACGCTTCTTTGGAAACTTGTTGTTAGGTTTGTGGAGCCTGTTTTCATGTGTGAAAGTGTTGAAGACTATACACTAAGAGTACTATACACTTTTCATGTATCCTTGCCAGGGTTCAGGGCCGGGCCGAGCCCTGAACGGGGGTCCGGGGGCAGTAGCCCCCGGTAGCAAGGCTTTGGGGGCACAGCCCTCGAAAAAAAAAAATTTAGGCGTAAAATTTTTTGGCCTCTAAAAATGCACCCGACATATCGGGAAATGTGCTTTTCTCATATGGGCGAGTTTTTTGACCCATAGGTTTATGGGACGGATTTTTCCCATGGTTTTGATACCCACGGTTTTGTAAAACTGCTTAAGCAGTTGTCTATTTATATGGTCTTATGCATATGATAGATGTACAAGCAAATGTATTGCAGATGTGTTTTGAATTCGGTTGTGAATTCTGTAGAGTTTGTTGAGCATAGCTCCAAACGGATCTGGGTATTATATTGAGAGAGCGGTGGCTTGTAATAAAATCTAAGCAAGTGATTCTTGGTGGACGTAGCCCAAATTGGGTGAACCACGTTAAATACTGTCTCTTTGTGTTGTGTTATTTTATTCTCAATTTTATTTGAGATCTGTAATAATTTCTGCATATTAGTTTCTACTGTTACGATTCTGTGAGGGATTATTCCGCATATTTTATCCCTTATTTCCTAACAATTGGTATCAGAGCCTGGTTTGGTTTGCTGAAGTGTTGAATCACAAGGAAAGTTTTTAGCTTGAGTGGGAGCTATGGCAGATGAAGGAAGATCTAGGGTTGATAAACTCAATGGGCAGAATTTCAGTCTTTGGAAGATGCAGATGGAAGATTACCTTTATTAGAAGGATCTTTATACTCTGTTGTCTAAGAAGGTGAACAAACCCTCGAGTATGACAGATGTGGAATGGGATTTATTGGATCGAAAGGCACTTGGAACGATCTGACTGAGTCTTGCATCTTCGGTATTATTTAATGTTTCAAAGGAAAAGACTACAAAATATCTAATGGATGCATTAGGGAAGTTGTATGAAAAACCCTCTGCCTCTAATAAGATATTTTTAATGAAAAATTTGTTTAATATGAAGATGTCTGAGAATAGTTCAATAGCAGATCATTTAAATGATTTTAATACAGTAGTGAATATGCTAGCTTCGGTTACAATAGAATTTGATGAAAAACTTAGGGCTTTATTAATTCTGTGCTCTTTACCTGAGAGTTGGAATAGCCTGGTAATGGTGGTAAGTAACTCGGTTCCAGCTAACTCGAAGTTGAAGTTTGAGGATGTTGTAGGGGTGATTCTAAGCGAGAAAATGTGAAGAAAAAGCTCTGGGGAATCTTCTACTTCAGGGAATGCTTTGACAGTGGAAACTAGAGGGAGACAGAAGAATAGAGGAAACCGTGGAAAATCAAAAGATCGGGCAAGGTCAAAATCCAAGAACAAGATTGTATGCTGGAATTGTGGAAAGCCTGGGCATGCAAAGGAGGACTGTTGGGAGCTTTGGGATAAGAAGAAACAACAAGAAGAAAACAAGGAGGCAAATTTGGCAACGGGTAATGTATGTCACGATGCTTTGATTCTTTCTTTGCACAATATTACTGAATCTTGGGTTTTAGATTCAGGGGCTTCTTTCCATGCTTCTTCACATAGGCATTATTTTGTTGATTATGTTCAAGGAGATTTTGGGCATGTTTTTCTTGGTGATGATGAGCCTTGCAACATAGTTGGAAAAGGTTTTGTTCAGGTTAAGATGCAGAATGGGAATACTTGGCTATTGAAGGATGTCAGACATGTGCCTACATTAAGATGAAATTTGATATCGGCAGGGCAGTTGGGAAGTGATGGTTATACTGTGATATTTACAGCAGACTCTTGGAAGGTTACCAAGGGTGCTCTTGTGGTGGCAAGAGGTAAGAAGGTTGGAACCTTGTATTTAACCACTGATAGTACTAATGATTGTAATCTTGTGGCTTCAGATGTAGATACAACATTATGGCACTATAGGCTCGGTCATATGAGCCATAAGGGCATGAACATCATAAAGAAGAATTTTCCTGGATATACAGAAATAGGTTTCGATTTCTGTGAGAACTGCATATATGGGAAACAGAAGCGAGTAAGGTTTCTCAAGGTTGGACCTACAAAGAAAGAGAGTAAGTTAGAGCTGGTGCATTCTGATGTGTGGGGGCCAACTCAGGTATCATCTCTTGGGGGTTCAAGTTATTATGTTACTTTTATTGATGATGCAACAAGGAAAGTTTGGGTTTATTGTATTAGAAACAAATCTGATGTATTTGACACTTTTGTTAAATGGAAAGCCTTGGTAGAGAATGAAACAGGTCTTAAGCTAAAATGTCTTAGGTCAGATAATGGAGGGGAGTATTGCAGCAATGAATTTGATGATTACTGTTCTAAGAATGGAATCCACAGGCAAAAGACGGTTCTAGGAACTCCGCAGAAGAATGGGGTATCAGAAAGGATGAATAGAACAATAATGGAACGTGCTAGGAGCATGAGGTTACATACAGGACTGCCTCTTTCTTTTTGGGTAGAAGCGGTGAGCACAGCTGTGTACTTGATAAACAGAGGACCCTCAAGTGCCTTGGATGGAGGCATACCTGAGGAGGCTTGGTATGGTAAGAAAGTTGATTATTCATTTCTTAGAGTCTTTGGATGTGAGGTGTTTGTTCACATAGACAAGGATGATAGGACTAAGCTAGAGGCTAAATCAGAAAAATGTACTTTCATTGGTTATGGTGGTGATGACTTTGGATATAAATGTTGGAGTATTAAGGACAAGAAAATCATTCGATCTAGGGATGTGGTCTTTAATGAGAAAGTCATGTATAAGCAGCAGTTGCAGGAAAACAGGGAAGAATCCAAGAAAGAATATGCAGCGGTAGAGGATCTTCCGGATGGGAAAGTGACACATGAATCAGTTCAGGAACCCCCTCAACAGGAACCCCAAACTCCTATATTGAGGAGGTCTTCTAGGGTAAGAAGAGAACCTGAACGTTTTTCTCCTTCTCTTTATTATTTATTACTCACTGATAGTGGAGAACCAGAGAGCTTTGATGAAGCAATGCAGGTAGATGTCAGGAAGAAGTGGGAGCAAGCCATGGATGAGGAGCATCAGGCTCTCATGGAGAACCAGACATGGGATTTGGTAAAGCTACCCAAAGGAAAAAGAGCATTACAGAATAAGTGAGTGTTTAGATTCAAAGAGGAAGAAGGAGGCAAGAAAAGATACAAGGCCTAGTTGGTGGTCAAGGGGTTTGCACAGAAAAAAGGTATAGATTTTGATGAGATTTTTTCTCCTGTAGTAAAAATGACTTCTATCAGAACTGTTCTTGGAATAGTGGCAGCAGAAGACTTGCACTTAGAACAGTTAGATGTAAAGACTGCATTTCTCCATGGTGATTTGGAGGAGGAGCTATATATGAAGTAGCCAGAAGGATATGAAGTCAAAGGTAAAGAGGAGATGGTGTGCAAACTGAAGAAGAGCTTGTATGGCCTGAAACAAGCTCCACGTCAATGGTATAAGAAGTTTGATAGCTTCATGATGGAGCAAGGTTATATCAGATGTCATTCTAACCATTGTGAGTATACAAAGAAATTTGAGGATGGAAGTTATATTATCCTGTGTTTGTATGTTGATGACATGTTGGTTGCAGGTAAAAACATGCAGGAAATAAAATTACTCAAGAAGCAGCTAAGTGAATCCTTTGCTATGAAGGATTTGGGTGCAGCCAAACAAATCCTTGGTATGAGGATATCTCGGGATAGGAAGGAACGGAAGTTGACTTTATCTCAGGAAGAGTACATTAAGAAGGTCTTGGAGAGGTTTAATATGCAGGATGCTAAACTGGTTGGGACTCCTTTGGCAGGCCATTTCAAGTTATCAAAGGAGCAATGTCCCAAGACAGAGCAGGAGAGGAACCAAATGTCCAAGGTACCTTACTCATCAGCAGTTGGCAGTTTGATGTATGCTATGGTGTGCACTAGGCCTGATATTGCCCATGCAGTGGGAGCTGTGAGTAGATTTATGAGTGATCCAGGTAAAGAGCATTGGCAAGCAGTAAAGTGGATCCTTCGGTATTTGAGAGGGACCATGGGGACAGTTTTGTGCTATAGTGGATCAGACACCACTTTACGTGGTTATGTAGATTCAGACATGGCTGGAGATGTAGACAGTAGGAGGAGCATGACAGGTTATATTTACACTGTAGGTGGGACAACAGTGAGTTGGATTTCACGACTACAGAAGCTGGTGGCTTTGTCAACCACGGAGGCTGAGTATGTTGCTGCCACAGAGGCAAGCAAAGAGATGATTTGGTTACAACAATTGCTTGAGGAGTTGGGGCATAAGCAGGAGGAATGTAAGCTGCATAGTGATAGTCAGAGTGCTATACACCTAGCTAAGAACTCTGCTTTCCACTCGAGGACAAAGCATATACAGTTAAGATACCATTTCATCAGGACAGCTTTGGAGGAAGAGAAGTTCAAGTTGGAGAAGATTCATACCAGTCAGAATCCTGCAGACATGATGACCAAGGTGGTCACAAGGGAAAAACTAAAGTTGTGTTCAGCTTTGGTTGGTCTTCACAGAAACTGGTGAAGGGTTAAGAAGCTTGCTCAGAGGAAAACTAGTCTCCAAGTGGGAGATTGTTAGGTTGTGGAGCCTGTTTTCATGTGTGAAAGTGTTGAAGACTGTACACTAAGAGTACTGTACACTTTTCATGTATCCTTGCCGGGGTTCGGGGCCGGGCCCCGAGCGAGGGTCCGGGGGCGCAGCCCCCGAAATTTTTTTTTAGGTGTAACATTTTTTGGCCTCTAAAAATGAACCGACATATCGGGAAACGTGCTTTTCTCATATGGGCGATTTTTTTGACCCATAGGTTTATGGGATGGATTTTGCCCATGGTTTTGATAACCACGGTTTTGTAAAACTACTGAAGCAGTTGTCTATTTATATGGTCTTATGCATATGATAGATGTACAAGCAAATATATTGCAGATGTGTTTTGAATTCGGTTGTGAATTCTGTAGAGTTTGTTGAGCATAGCTCCAAATGGATCTGGGTATTGTATTGAGAGAGCGGTGGCTTGTAATAAAATCTGAGCAAGTGATTCTTGGTGGACGTAGCCCAAATTGGGTGAACCACGTTAAATACTGTCTCTTTGTGTTGTGTTATTTTATTCTATAATTTTATTTGAGATTTGTAATAATTTCTGCATATTAGTTTCTACTATTGCGATTCTGTGAGGGATTATTCCACATATTTTATCCCTTATTTCCTAACACTTTCCGTTTTACCTTACCTTTGCAGTTGTGCCAAGGAAACATATGGACGGCTCTAATCTAAAGTTGAGAAGGGGCAGAATCAACAGTTTGCATTGTATCTGTTTTTCTATCATTTTTTCTCCAAGACTCCTGGAGATGCGAATACATACTGTTTTTCATCATTTTTTGATGAAATCCTTGTCTTTTAGGTCTGCAAAGTGCCATTGAATGGATTTAAAACTTAATTTGTGAGTCCAAGGATTGTTAAGGTCAATATTTTGAAGTTGGAAATGCTCGAGCACTTGCAAAAATGTGAATTACCAGAGAAGCTGGATGTCAGATAGAGTTGTAGAGGAAAGAGAGGGAAAATGATGAAATGATGGAGGTTGCAGGCACAAAGGATGAAAAAGGTGTTGCCTCGAGGGTGAAAAGGATTACCTGTCAGATCCAGCTGTACAGAACTATCAAAAAATGATTAAAACAGGGATTTCTCTTATGACAGAATAATAAGAATGATTAAAAGGACTGTCAAAACGTTGTGGCATGGCATCCTATTCATCAGTCGAGGGTCTGAGAAACGTGATCAGTTCATAATTTATCCACCTAGCAGCTTTCGGATGTGAATTTGTTAAACGTCACTTTCTGAGGAAAATTGATAACAAGCAAAGGTTCCTCAAATATTCTTCTTTTTTGGGGGGAAAATTTGGGATGAGTGAGCAAGTGAAATGTATAAATGCAATGAGAATACTCTTGCAAAGGGTTGGGGGTTGAATTCTTAAGAGAAAATTTGAGAGAGCCCATCTTCCTGAGAGACCAATCTGAGAAACCTGTTAATTTCCTGTGTTTTAGATTTCAATCACGTCAAGTTGGTTGCGAGTGTACAGCCATTGACAAGCTCTGAGACTGTTCAAAGAAAATTTCCCCTGCTGATGAATCTAATCAATTTCAAATTAATCTGTGTCAATCTTGGACCAATTTGTGTCTACTTTATTTCAGAATGTTTGCAAGTAGTTTTTCTTATTCCTATTGCAATCTTGTGTTAAAGTCCTCTGAATCACACAGGATCTCATCCCTATGACAGTTTAGTGGCATTTGCAATTTCATTTCAAGAAGAGCCTTCATCCTGCAATGAGATAAACAATTTAAAATCACTTCACTGTCATTTGTTGATAAAGATTGTCTATAAGCCTTTGAGTGTATCTTAGGCATGAGGAACCAGGGGTCTTTGATGTTTTATTGAGTCTTTAGCTCGAGCCTTCATGTTAAATTCTTGGAGATTGTGTGAAACCATGCAAATATGGGCCTCCATTGATGCACACCTTCTGGTTGAAGGAATATTTTAGCTATTCTGAAATCTTTCTGTCATTTAGCTTTCCAATTGTTGTGAAGTCTCTCAAAGATCTGGTATAATCAATTTTATCCTGCTTAATCTCCCACCAAAATTATTCAAAAAACAATGAATCCATCCTGAACTACCCCTGTTTTCCCTATGTGTCCACAAATGTATAAATTATACTGCCAAAATATGTAGAAGCAATCAGGATTCCATAATGTCTTTAGTAACCTTAGCCCTGTTTAGGAAATATCACCATTCTTTAGAAGTGACAACTCGTGAGAGTTAAATTGTGGTGCATTGATCATATTTTCTCAGGGTCCCCTTTCAAATTTGTGCAAAGAAGGATATCTTCATTCTCCTTCACCGACAGAGGTTACAAAATGGGTCCTCTCACCTTGGTCGAAAGGCACGGCCTAAAGTAGTGAGGATAGATCAAATCCTTAATGAAGGTGCTATCCATTTCTCTGATGCCCGAGTGACAAAGAGTCAGACAAATCCCCTCCCCGGCTACAAAATGACTCATAATAAGATTTTTCTGTCTCTCAGTGTCTTGCTAAATCTTTGATGCTTCTTGGTTTCCAAGGGAGAATCAATTTGGATACCAACACCAGAATGGTGCCATTGCCGGGGACAACACAAGAATGGCATTTTGTGGGACAAAGTTGATGTAAAGTTTCAAAACACAACAATATTATAGACCCTGGTAAATGCTTCTTACAAATTTTAAAGTGCAAATACATTGTTGAAACATCATCCTGTGTCCAATTTGTAAGAATCAAGAAAAGTTACAAGTTCTGCGTGTAATATTTCTAGTTTCTGTTGGTTTTTTGCACTAAGTTTACATCATCAATGTTAAATATGGGTAAAGGAGGGTCAGATCTATGAAGCTTTGCATGAATTTAGTGTTGACAGACATTTGACAGATCAATTTTAGTGCATTTGCACAACTAAGGTGAAAATCCTTAGTGGCGACTCCGTATTGAATGAATTTTTGATAAATGCAGTGTCTTAACCTCTGTCAATTGTAATTTATCACTAATCTTTGCAAAGCTGGAAGGAAGAAGATATTTCTTCACTAGAGACCCTACCAGAAAGTTGTTTCCAGAGCTGGGAAAGATGAATTCAGAAGGAAGAAGAATCTAGAAAGTTGTTGGAGATCAGAAATCAAGAAAAGAGTTATCAATTGTGGAAACTGATCAGCCTGTCATTGAAGATTTCCATACTTCCTCAAGTGCTTCTGAATCAGGTAGTCTCTTTGTAAATCTGAATTCTCCAACTGGAGAGGGTCCTTCTTTTGTATTTGAAAAATTTACATCTCATTTTGTCCCTGTGTTCTCCAAAGCTGATAGGATCTTCCAAGAAATATAGTTTTTAGAGAACATTCATTCTGAGAATTGCATTCATGTGCCCCACAGACCCCTCACTCCTCATCATTTTGTTTCTCCTGTAAGATCACCTCCCCAAAACAATATGGCCCAGCCCCCACCCAGACCTCCGTTTGTTGTGAACACTTTTGGTCCTATAGATTTCAGAGGTATGGCTGGTATCCAAATGTTGTGCCCCAAGATGTTAGAAATAGATTGCCTAAATTTCAAGGAAATAATGCCATTATTGGGGATCAACACTTAAATATTTTTGTCAATATGATGGAAGACTTTGAGATTGAATTTGAGGATGTGTACATAAATTTGTTTATTCATACTCTAGAGGAGGATGCATGGGACTGGTATAAATATTTTCCAGACAATTCCATTGATTCATGGATAGAGATGAAGAATGCTTTTAGATTGCAGTATGGAGATAAAACAGACCCTAGGTTTCTTTTATCAGAATTTGAAAATATAAAAAAGAATCCTAATGAGTTTGTTCATGACTTCAATACAAGGTTCAATAAGACCCTAAATAGGCTACCTGTGATCCTGAGGCCAAGTGATGTTTCTTGTTTAATAAAATACTCTGATGCTTTTGATAAGAAAGTTGCCTATTATTTAAGAGACAAGAACCCAACAACATTGAGGCAAGCCTTCACCATGGCTTTGTAGATTGAAAATAACATCAAGGAAATTGGTAAACCTCCTAAGAGAGAAGGCATCAAGCTAATCAATCCAGAGAAGCCTCAGTCAAGTAAAGTTGTGGATCTAGAGGAGGTTGTGAAAACTTTGGCTGGAGCTGTTAAGGAAATCTCCTATAAACTGGCCAGAGCAGAGAAGGGGATTGGACAAGGTTCCCAGGGTCAGCATAGGCCACAAGGTCAAGAAATATTTTCCAATCATCCCATAGGTGATCAGAGATCTGATGACAGAGGCAAAGGACCCATGGGATCAGGAAATAGATAGCCCCAAGCCCATGAGAATAGAATTGTGCCTGATCCTTTGACTGCCAGAGTTGTTGTTGTGGAAGAAGCCAATGAAATTGAGTGGTGTGATAGATGTTTCTTGCCACATGCCCCATGTGATGAAGACAAATAAGTTGAGGAAGCTGATGATGACACTGATGATGATGTGTGCATGGTGGGGTGCTCTACAAGCTCACAACAAGGAGTAACTTCAACTAAATTAATCAGTGCCAGAACTGCTACAAATTTTTGGGATTGCATCCACCAGGTATTACCCCTTCCTCCCTCTCATACTTTTGAAATAGATATGGTACAAGATTTTGAATTTCCTAGTAATGATTTTGAATACTTAAGGGCATTAATGATTAAAAAGTATGATGGAGGAATCCCTTCTGAGGAGGATAGGCAGTTGTTAATGAATGTTGTAGTTGGCCATGAAAAAGAGTATAACACTAGGAGTAAAGTTGTCAAAGGGGTAGGGCCTCAGGCCAAACCAAAAACTCCAGTTCTCACCAATATCTCAAAAGAAACTCCTAAGAAAGATACATCTGGCAAAGGCCTTGTTTCCCCAAACAGAACTAGTATCCCTGCCCATGCTCAAACCGTGAAAATCCTTTGCTATCAGATCAGTTTCTCAGTCTTCCTCCAAATGTTGCCTTGCCCAAATATGTTCCTTATGACATTGCCCAAGTCTTGAGTCAGATCAAGATTTTTGTTCCAATTGTTGAGCTGCTTAGGATTCCTGAGCACAAGAAAAGGGCCTTTGAGTATTTGGGATTGAAAGAAGAAAAGATTACCCAAGGTAGAAATGTAAACAATGTTGAGACTCCTCCTACCATTTCAGAGTTGAAAAACCCCAAGTGCTGGAAGAACTATATGAGCCACCTGAAGTATATTTGGGAACATCCTTGGTTGAGTCCCAACTGAATGTAGATCCATTTTTCACTACTCTGATTATTAAGGACAGGTTGTTACACAACTGTATGTTTGATTCTGGAGCATCATGCAATGTTATGCCTCTTGAGGTCATGAATGAATTAGATATCAAAGTGACAACAACTTATGGGAAGTGCACTTCCATGGATTCCAGAGAGGTGTCCAGTGGTTGGATGTGTCAAGGGTCTGATAGTGCAACTTGCAGCTTACCCAGGAAAGAACTTAAAATTAGATGTTGTTATTGTTGATTGCCCTACCAAATGGGGAATGTTGTTATCAAGAAAGTGGGCTGCTAGTGTGGGTGGTAGTGTGCAAATGGATATGTCTTTTTCCACTATACCTATTGAGGGCAGCCTTGTAAAGTTGTATGGTGAAAAGAAGATGCTACATCTCATTGAGGATCCCAATAATGCTTCCTATGAAGTGTTATACACTGACACTGATGCAGATAACTTTGTTGGATTTGCTGATGGTAAAGAGCACAAAATTGATCAATGCAAGTCTCTTAATCAAGTAGGTTCTCCTTGGAATTTGTTGTTTGATGGGGCTTGCTCTAAATTTGGAAATGGTGTTGGTATTGTTCTGATATCTCCAGGCCAGGAAGAGTTTGTTTTCTCTTTTAAACTCAACTTTGAGTGCACTAACAATATTGTTGAATATGAAGCACTGTTATTGGGTCTAAGAATTGCTTGGAAATATGGTATTAGAGACATCATTGTTAAAGGAGATTCAGAGCTAATTGTCAAGCAGGTTAGAAAACTGTATGCAACAAAAAATCAGAGAATGAAGCAGTATAAGCATGCAGTCTGGGATTTCATTGAGATGTTTGACTCCTTCAACATAATACATCATGATAGGAAGTACAATACTCTAGCAGAAAAATTGGCCGTATTGGGGTCCAGATTTGAAAATTATACTATATCCCCCTATTGTGAGTATAATATTGAGGTATTGACTAGGCCATCTATGTTCCTGAAAATGTTAAACACTAGATAGTGTTTGAAGATGACGCCCAGGTGTAAAGGTTTTTGCAGAACCAAGGAGAATTTTTCTATCAATGTATAGATTGCGAGCCAATGGTTTGTGTTGCTGATGGAAAGGAGACTTTATTTGGAAAAGACATCATTCAGTTGAAGACTAATACTATTCCCAGAGGTTTGGTAGCACTTGAATCAAACTTTGATAATGTTGATTGCATTGTCAACAGACACATGTCAGCCTCAAGGGATGTTGAAGAGCATGACCTGGGCACAAAGGATAAACCACGTAAGATCTGGTTAGGTAGCAATCTGAGCAAGGAAGAAAAGTAGTCGTATGTCCAATTGTTGAAGAAATACCAGGACTACTTAGCATGGTCTTATTCTGAACTGAAAGCATACAGAGAGGATATTTTCCAGCACAAAATTCCCTTAGAAGCTTCTGCCAAGCCATTTAGGTAGAAACAGAGGCCAATCAATCCACTCCTTTCCCTGAAGATGCAAGAAGAATTGAAAAAATTGAGGGATGGAGGAATCATACAGCCCACAAGGTACTCATCATGGGTTGCAAACTTGGTACCTGTCAGAAAGAAGAACAGAGATATAAGGCTGTGTGTGGACTTTAGAAACTTGAATAGAGCATCAATGAAGGATAACTACCCTCTACCAAATATGGACAATATGTTACAATTGGTTACTGGTTCGGAATTGTTATCCACCTTGGATGGTTTTTCTAGATATAACCAGGTAGTTGTGAAGGAATCAGAGTGAATCAAGACTACCTTTACCACTCCTTGGGGAACATATGTATATGTCAGAATGCCTTTTGGTCTAATGAATGTTGGAGCCACTTTCCAAAGAGCAATGGATGTAGCTTTCTCTGGCTATATTAATGATTTCATTGTTGTATATCAAGATGATGTGACTGTTTTCTCTAGAAAAAGGAGTGACCACCTGCAACACTTAGAAAAAATGTTGTTAAGATGCAGGGAGTATGGTATTTCACTAAATCCCAAGAAGTGCCATTTTGGAGTTCAGAAAGAAAAGCTACTTGGACACATTGTGTCAAAGGAAGGGGTCATGATTGATCCTGAAAGGGTAGAAGCCATCAACAAAGTCCCTATTCCAAGAACCAAGAAGGGAATTCAATCCTTTTTTGGGAAGATTAATTTTATTAGGAGATTTATCTCCAACTTTGCTGAACTAACTATCCCAATCACTAGCATGCTGAAAAAAGACCAAAGTATCAAATGGGAAGAAGCAGCTATTCAAGATTTTGCTGGGATCAAAGAAGCATTAAAGAATGCCCCTGTTTTAGCAGCTCCAGATTATAAGAAGGCTTTCCAAATGTTTTCTTTTGCTTCAGAAAGTACTATTGCATCTGTGTTGTTGCAGAAGGATGATGAGGGAGCTGAAAGACCAATTGCCTTTTTCAGTAAGGCATTACAAGGAGCTGAGCTAAAATATACTATCATGGAGAAGCAGGCATTTTCTTTGGTAAAAGAAACAAAGGTCTTCAGGCCATATATTCTGAGTTCCAAAGTCATTGCTTATGTTCCCCACACCATGGTGAAAGATATCCTATCAGAAATGGAGGTTTCAAGAAAAAGATGTCGATGGGTAAACAAATTGCAAGAGTATGATATGGATATCCAAACAAAAAAATTGGTCAGAGGTTTGGGCCTGGAAAAACTTATGGCAGAGAGCAATCTGCAGACAATTGAGGTAAATGAAGTTGAAGAAGAAAGGTTGAATGTCCTTGAAAAACTGATAAATTCTGAATGGTACAAGGACATCATTTTTTATCTCAAACATCTACAATGCCCTGAACATTTGAGCAAGAATCAAAAAAGAGCACTTAAGTTAGCTTCCCAAAAATATGTCATTACTGATTTTGGGTTAGCTTGGAAGAACCCTGAGGGAGTTCTCTTAAGATGCATTGCTGAAGATGAAGCCCCTAAGATAATTGTTGATCTCCATGGAGGAGTTTGTGGGGGACATTTTTCTGGAAGAGTCACAACTCATAAAATCTTAAGGGCTGGTTATTGGTGGCCAACTCTTTTCAAGGATACAACTCTATTGGTAAGAAAATGTGAAAGTTGCCAACACTTTTCTGGAAGACTAAAAGCTTCAGGCTCCCTTCCTTTGCAGCCTGTATCAGTTGAAGCCCCATTTAGGCAATGGGGAATGGATTTCATTGGGGAAATTTCTGATCCTTCAAGTGTAGGCCATAAGTGGATACTAGTGGCCACAGATTACTTCACCAAGTGGGTGGAGGCAATCCCCACCAAGAAGGAAACTCACCAAATTGTCATGGATTTTGTCCTGAATTATATCATTTGCAGATTTGGGGTACCTGCCAAAATAGTTGTTGATAATGCCATGAGATTTCGAGCTAAACCTTTGGTGGCCATGTGCCATGAATATGGGATCAATTTGACATATGCTTCTAATTATAATCCCCAAGGAAATGGACAAGCAGAGTCCAACAATAAAAATATGTTGAAGATAATTAGAAGAACTTTGGAGTTGAACAAAAGGAAGTGGGGTGAGCAGTTGAAATTTGTTGTTTGGGCTGATCGAATCACTATTAAACGAGCTACTGGAAAAATCCCATTTGAGTTGGTGTATGGAACTCAAGCTCTGCTGCCCCTGCATATGCAATTGTCTTCTTTTCAATTTCTTCAACAACTAGAAGATCAAGAGGTTAGTCCCTATGATGCTCATAAATCAGATTGTTGAGTTAGATGAAGAAAGAAGGGCATCCCATCAGAGGCATGTGAAATTCAGAGAAAAATTGAAGAAGTTGTTTGATAAGAAAGTGACTCCAAGAGCTTTCAGTGTGGGAGATCTTGTGCTATTGTGGGATAGTAGGCATGAGGATAAGGGAAAACATGGAAAGTTTGATGCATTGTGGATGGGCCCTTATTCAATTGACATTCGAATTGGTGAACATACCTTCTTCTTAAAAGACTTAGATGGGGAATTGCTTGAATTTCCTGTTAATGGCAGGCATTTGAAACATTTCCTTGATTGATTTCTCAGAATCAAGGTATACTCCATTGTACAGTGTATAGTCTTTTGGTTTCTTTCTACTTTCATGTTTTTCTATTTTGTTTCATCCTGGTCCTTGGCAGGCCATTTTGTTGGTTTCTCGGTTCATCCTTGGGGGAGTTGGTTATTATTGTTCTGCTCTACAAGCTTGTTCTTTGACTCCATTTCCCAATGGTTTATTTTTGGCACTTGGTCTACTATTTGTTCTTGTGGCACTCACAGGGAGTGCCCATCCCCAAGTCAGAGCTGATGTTGGTGCTCAATTTGATCTCACCCCATTTGTCCTTGAAATTCTTCAGTTTGTGGGCTCTGTCATGTTTTCTATCTCCCCGTATTGATGCATGAAAGCTCTGTCCTTCATTTGGTTACCATGATCAGTCCTTTCCTTTGGTCAAGGATCACTTTAAGTCCAGAATTTTTTTTTTCCATTCCTCTGTCCATGTGAAAGAATTTGTAACTTGGGCATAAAATCAGGTTTTTTCCCTTCCTTCCATTTTTCCACAGTCACGTTTTGTTTTCCCTGTCAATTTTTGTCCCAATATCTGTGGAAAAGTGGTCCTTTCTGATTGGATGTGGCTCAGTGGATCACATTTGGGCCTTATATCATTTCCAAATTCTCTTTCCTTAAAGAAAGATTCATTTCCAGGTGCAAATGGTGATTTCCCTACATTTTACGGTTTGACGGGTGTGTTTTCCCCATCAAATTTATATCTCAGCATCTGTGGAAACGTGGCCCTTTCTAGTTGGATGCGGCTCGGTGGGGCACTTTGAAACTCTAAGGCCCACTTCAACTCAAATCTTGTCCACGTGGAGGGCCGACACTCATCTGAAAATTCACCTTTTGGTTTGACCTTGGAGTTGCGCCAGGGAGACACGTGGAGGTTTCCGCTGCCTTGCCCAGACTTAGACATTTTTTTCATGTGGTCGGTGCAGCTTTGTCAGACCATGGACACGTGGAGGGCTGACACTCATTTGAGGATCCACCTCAGGGTCCCACCTTAGCAGTTGCACCAAGGGGACATGTGGTGAGCCCGCACTTGTTTGGGGTCTCCACTTTTGGGGACCATCTCAAAATTGCACCAGGGAGACACATGGAGGCTTCCATCAGCTCCTCTCTATACTTAAAATTTTCAAGAAACTTTCTAAAGGCCTGGGACATGTGGAGGGACCACCTGTTTGGGGACCTGCCCCTAAATTTTATTTTGAAGAAGCACCAGGAGGACACTTGGAGGCTTCCACTCACTCTACCCTTGCTTGGACTTTTCAACGGCCAAGGAAAACTTTCTCGGACCCTAGACACATGGCACCTTCCACTGGTCCTTCAAATTTTTCAACAACTCTGCCAGACTGAGACACGTGGTGAGCCCACACTTGTTTGGGGTCTTTGCTTTTGAGGACCATACCAAAGGTGCACCAAGGTGACACGTGGAGGCTTCCGCTGGCTCCTTTTTATACTGAGACTTTTCAAAGGCCAAAAGGTGATTTTCTTGGGCCCAGGGCACGTGGAAGGCCCACACTTGTTTGGAAACTTTCCTCTGTACCTCACCTTTGTAGTTGCACCAAGGAAACATGTGGATGGCTCTAATCTAAAGTTGAGAAGGGGAAGAATCAATGGTTGTTGTGCATTGCATCTATTTTTCTTCCATTTTTGCTCCAAGACTCCTAGAGATGTGAATACACACTATTTTTCATCATTTTTGATGAAATTCCTTGTCATTTTTGTCTGCAAAGTGCCATTGAATGGATTTAGAACTTAATTTGTGAGTCCAAGGATTGTTAAGGTTGATATTTTGAAGTTGGAATTGCTCGGGCACTTGCAAAAATGTGAATTACCAGAGAAGATGGATGCGGGACAGAGTTGTAGAGGAAAGAGAGGAAAAGGATGAAATGATAGAGGTTGCAGCACAAAGGATGAAAAAGGTGTTGCCTCGAGGGTGAAAAGGATTACCTGTCAGATCCAGCTATACAGAGCCACCAGAAAATGATTAAAATGGGGATTTCTCACATGACAGAATAAGAATGATTAGAAGGACTGTCAAAAATTTTGTGGCATGGCATCCTAGTCATTAGTCGAGGGTCTGAGAAATGTGATCAGTTCATGATTTGTCCACCTGGTAGCTTTCGGTGTGAATTTGTTAAACGTCACTTTCTGAGGCAAATTGGTAACAAGAAAAGGTTCCTCGAATATTCTTCTTTTTGGGGGGAAAATTTGGGATGAGTGAGCAAGTGAAATGTATAAATGCAATGAGAATACTCTTGCAAAGGGTCGGGGGTTGAATTCTTAAGAGAAAATTTGAGAGAGCCCATCTTCCTGAGAGACCAATCTGAGAAACCTGTTAATTTCCTATGTTTTAGATTTCAATCACATCAAGTTGGTTGTGAGTGTACAACCATTGACAAGCTCTGAGACTGTTCAAAGAAAATTTCCCCTGCTGATGAATCTAATCAATTTCAATTAATCTGTGTCAATCTTGGACCAATTTGTGTCTGCTTTATTTCAGAATGTCTGCAAGTAGTTTTTCTTATTCCTATTGCAATCTTGTGTTAAAGTCCCTCTGAATCACACAGGATCTCATCCCTGTGACAGTTTAGTGGCATTTGCAATTTCATTTCAAGAAGAGCCTTCATCCTGTGAATGAGATAAACAATTTAAAATCACTTCACTGTCATTTGTTGATAAAGATTGTCTGTAAGCCTTCGAGTGTATCTTAGGCATGAGGAACCAGGGGTCTTTGATGTTTTATTGAGTCTTTAGCTCAAGCCTTCATGTTAAATTCTTAGAGATTGTGTGAAACCATGCAAATATGGGCCTCCATTGATGCACACCTTCTGGTTGAAGGAATATTTTAGCTATTCTGAAGCTTTCTGTCATTTAGCTTTCCAATTGTTGTGAAGTCTCTCAAAGATCTGGTATAATCAATTTTATCCTGCTTAATCTCCCACCAAAATTATTCAAAAAAAATGAATCCATCCTGAACTACCCCTGTTTTCCCTGTGTGTCCACAAATGTATAAATTCTACTGCCAAAATATGCAGAAGCAATCAGGATTCCATAATGTCTTTAGTAACCTTAGCCCTGTGTTAGGAAATATCACCATTCTTTAGAAGTGACAACTCGTGAGAGTTAAATTGTGGTGCATTGATCATATTTTCTTAGGGTCCCCTTTCAAATTTGTGCAAAGAAGGATATCTTCATTCTCCTTCACCGACAGAGGTTACAAAATGGGTCCTCTCACCCTGGTCGAAAGGCATGGCCTAAAGTAGTGAGGATAGATCAAATCCTTAATGAAGGTGTTATCCATTTCTCTGATGCCCGAGTGACAAAGAGTCAGAAAAATCCCCTCCCTAGCTACAAAATGACTCATAATAAGATCTGTCTGTCTCTCAGTGTCTTGCTAAATCTTTGATGTTGCTCAGTTTCCAAGGGAGAATCTATGATCTTCATTGTTATAGCTTTGGCAGAGAAGTGTCCACCAGAGAATCCATCATCAAATTATGCTAACACTTTTTCATTTTGCGCGTTATTGATACACCTTAACAGCATGCCATCAAAATTATTCTTGAAGAGAATTCCATCAATTAAAACATAAGGGATGGATTATGACCTCAGATGTCTTCTCTTTGCCTTATTTAAGCTAGGATGGTATGTGCCCTTGGAAAGGAATGTCATCATGTCCTTCATCCAATCGCGTGCACTAGGATCTATATTCTGCGAGAGTTCTACGAGCGGGAGGTCCTCATCCAAGAACAGGGAAGCCTCATGTTCAGTGTGCAGATCCTAACCAAGCTTCTTGCAGAGCACGCTACCTCTTACCATCTTTTTGGCTTTGATAGTCACGTCATACTCCATGATTTTGGTCACCCATCATGCTCTCTTTTCACATATTTTTTCTCCCATGATGAAGTCTCTAACAAAAGAGTGGGAGACTAACACCTTGATATGATTTATGGCGAGCATAATTTTGAACTTCTTGAGCATGCGCATAATGGCATAGACCTATTTCTCTGTATGACTATATCTTAATTCATAATCCTTTAGCGTCTGGCTACAGAAATCCACTAGTTGTCACAGCCCTTGTTTATTTTATTCGGTTAAGATAGCAGTAACACTTGCATCAGCGCCATAAGCATAAAGGATAAAATCCTTTCAATAATTCGGGTTGATGAGTGATGGCGCGCAAGCAATCTCTTGCTTGATTTTTTTTTAGCTTTCTTTTCCTTTTATTGTCCATCTGAAAGTTATGTCCTTCTTGAGCATCAAGGTGATGGGTTGAACTAGTCCTACAAAGTTAGGAATAAAACACCTAACAAAACTGATCTTGCCGAGGAAGGACTAGAAGGCCTTTTTGTGCGCGGGTAGGGAAAGAGCTAAGATGGCTTCAATGCACTCAGGATCAATTACATTGCCATCCTTTGAAAACACATGGCCCAAGAGCTTTCCTTGTGCCACTGTAAAATTGTACTTCTTGGGGTTAAGAGATGCCCCATACTTTCTGCATCTCTCAAAGACATTCTCCAAGTACGCCATATGATCTGCACTTTGCTTTGAGAAAATAGTGATGTCATCAAGGTAGACCAAGATGAACTCATTAATATATCCTTTTAATGTAATATCCATGGCATGCTGAAACATTGTGCCTGTGTTTGACAGACCAAAGGGCATCTTTTGATATGCACATGTTCCCCACCTAGTTGTGAGCGTTGTTTTGAATTGATCCATTCCTTGACCAGGATCTGGTTGAAACCTGAATACCCATCCAACATTGAGAATCTTTGTGTGCCGGCCATAGTCTGCAGAATTTGCTCCATTGAAGGCAAAGGATAATGATCCTTTAGAGATGCCTTGTTCAAGTCTCTGAAATCAACACAGAGTCTGACTTCACCGTTCTTATTGCGTACCAGTACTAGATTCGTGACCAAGGTAGAGTACTTGATGGGAAAAAAAATCTTCGCCTCAATGATTTTGGATAACTCCTTCCTCATAAGGGGCTTTATCTTTGGATTAACTAGTCGATGTTTTAGTCTAATGGGATTAATACCAGGATCAAGGTCAATGGAGTGTTGAGCAACACTTGGATCAAAACCTTTGAGTTCTTCATACTCCCATGAGAAGATATCACTTTATTTTTGACAGAGAGAGATGAAGGCCTATGTTTCATCATACACACAAGCTTTACTAAGCAGCAACTCCTTTCTGCATGTAATAGTGACTGGGTAGTAGTCTTCTTACGTGGTGCGCATATACTTTTCTTCACCCTTGAACTCATCATCAAGGCTAAACATTTGTTCTAAGATGACCAGCCCTTTAGGAATATTGTTTGTCTTCCACTATATTATTTGGTCACCATAGTTGTCATGCAAATCAGCTTGCATACTTGATGATAACTCATCTTCATTCTGGATGAACTAGACAATTTGGGCATCATTATCAAACACTTTCCAACTAGTGTTGTTATCTAGAATCGATGGTCTAATCACCATCTTAAAATGTTGAGTGTTTCCTTTGAAAAATTCCTTAGCAGGAGAGAACTGTGAACCAAGTGTGGTCATTTGATCATCTTCCTTATTCATTTTGCGTGGCACCACCTGCAGATTTAGAGCATCAAAGCTCTCAAGGAGGTCCCAAACTCTGTGTCTATAAGCTTTGAGAAGATTATTCTTCATCACACACTTGTTGGTAACCTAGCGGATAACCAATTATGTGTCCCCAAAGATTTGCAGCACCTTAATCTTTTTATTTTCAGCAATAAGCAAACCATGCACCAGCGCCTCATATTCTGCCATATTGTTAGAACATGTGAACTGCAACCTGTGCATGAAGAATAATTTCTCATCTCTAGGGGAAATGAGAACAACTCCTTCTCCCGCATTGTTTATGCTTCTGGATCCATCAAAGTATAACTTCCATAGACCAAGGTTCTCTTCACTTTGCTTGAGCCCACGCGGAAGCACAACTTCTTCAAGAATGCAGTAAGTACTAAGCCCAATTTCATAAGCTTCCAACTCTTCAACATATGGGTCAAATTTATGGTGCCTCTCCACCCACTCATTGAGTACTAGATCAGGAATAGAAGGTGGAAGAGGTTGCTCTTCAGAATTTGAAGCTTGTTCTTCTTGGATTAAATAGTTGGCTTTAAGAGGGGATGAGACATATGACTCTACATGATAGGAAAATACTAGCTCAGGTTGTATGGTAAACTGGGTACCATACCTTGTCTTGAGTAACATATAGGTCCAATCAGAAGACAAGTAACCCCCCACTTTAGCGGTAAAATATCTTGAAAAACATAAGGAAAACAAAGACGGAAAATCAATGATTGACATGTCTTAAGTTATTGTCAGACTTGGACATGTATGGAGGGTTAACTCAATATTCTTGATGATTCCCAAAGTCATGACAATCGAACCATCAAGTTGTAGGACTCCTTTTTTCAAGGGGATATACTTAATACCTAAGACATCGGCAATTTTCTTAGGCATGACAGAAGTACTAGCACCTGAGTCAATCGTGCAGTTATGGACAAAATGTTTTCCTATGATTAAACACATATAGAAGGGTGGAGTTTTAACAGCTTTACTTACTTGTTTCTCCTCTTATTAGCAGATATTGACAAAAGCATGTAGTTGTTGGGCCAGAGCTTCATGTAATAGGTCTCGCTGGGATGGAATGGTCAAGGCATCCCACATTGTGACATTTATGTTTTTCCTTTTCATCTAGTCCACAATGCTAAATGGAAAACCCACTGACTTGCGCATTTTAGGGACAGCAACATCCTTTCTTGGTTTCTCAAGTATAGAGGAAGGAACCTCAGCTGACACAGAGGCTTGACCTACCAAAGGAGGTGCGCGCACCACTTCCGTAGGAGCTTTGCACGGAGCTTCGCATGTAGGAACTTGAGTGCTTTTACCATTTGATGCCTTGGCTACCTCTTTTTATTTTTTTGGATCGGCCTGTGTTGCTAGAATTGTGACCTGCGCATCAGACTCAATCATTCTCCTTTTGTATCTTGTGTTGTCTGCAACTTGGGTGCACAGTCTATTTGCATCATATGCAGCTCGGTTGATTACACAGAAGTCCTCAACACCAAAGAACATCATATTTTCCTCTGGAAGAGCTTCTGGCATTTCTTAGTTATCTGTTTCATGTGCGCTTGTTGAAGGCTCATAGCTAGAAGCATTCTAGATCATATAAGCTTGCGCACGCGCAACATTGGCGCAATGATATTGACTATGTGGTATATTACAAGGAAAGCACCATTCAGAATCCTGCGCCATGTTGTTCTAGACAGGGATAAGTGTTTGACTTGTGTTGGGCGTTGTAAGAGGTTGTGCAAGAGGAATAACTTGCAAAGGCAAGTGTGCATTAACATGTCATCTATCATTCTATTGGTTTTTTATGTATCTTTGATTCCCATACTGATTCTGCCAAGGTTGATTACTTTGGCTTTGCTCCTGATTGGAACTACCTCTATAGGCGTGTGTCTGCTACTTCTCTGATGATATGACATTTTTGGACAAGTTTCTAATCAAGGCCTTTAACTCATCATCTTCTTTTCACTGCACAGGGAACTCTGCACTAGAACTGGAGCAACAGGAGGATGGGGCGCTAGAGACATCACTGGGAATAAGGGTGCATGAGGCCTAGGCACTAACTTACCATCTTAAATAAGATTGTTCTTTGCCCTTATTGCAGTGTTGTATGCAACAGGTAAGGTTCAACCTCCCATGGATTGAATCAAGACTAAAATGTCACTATTTAAAGCCTTTAGATAGTATAAGAAATCATGCTAGGTTGTAGGCCTTACCACTTGAGGAATTATGTCCCAAGTCTTCTAGAATTTGATGTTGAAATCAATCATCTACTCATTGGGTGCCCTCCTTGTTGTTGTCATTTGCTCCACAAATGATAAATGATTTGATTTATCTTCAAATTAATTACATAGAGTCGTTCCAAGCTCGTCCCAAGTAGAAATAGATGCAGGTCTCATGCCACGGTACCATTGGAGTTCTTTACCCTTGAAAGAGGTTGCAAGAAACTTGACAACAACATAATCATGAGTAATCAGATGGATAGAGCATACATTGGCCATATCTTGGATGTGTTCAACAGGGGTGACTTGATTTTTTCCTGTGAAGTATGGAATACTCTTGAGCACAGCCACTGGCATATCATGTTAGGCATTGAGATTAAGCGGGATTCCACTAGTGAAATTGGAAAAGCTCCTTAGAGGAGGAGGAGGTTAAAGCACCATGGTAGGGCACACTTGTCTATTTTGAGGAGTAGAGTGTGTGCAGTGCGTTAGATATGGGGATGCGAACGTGCAAGATCTACCGAAACTCTTCTCGGAGATAGCTGGAGTTATGTGAAAGAATCTTCAGTTGCTGCACTTTTCCTAGTATGCACTCTTCTCATGAAAGGCACTCGGGACTGCTAAACTAGAGATATAGAATTGTTGGGAGTTGTCAGATGTATTGAAATAAGCCCCCAAAGGTTGGAAACACTAAGTTCACACACCTGAACTTAGCAATATGAAATTTAAGCTTACACTACTGGTCCCACCAGGAGTTCTAAAAACTGTTGGTGATCAAACTTGTACCTGTGTCTCGGATCTAGAAGAACTGAGTCGTTTGAGACAACAATGGAACCGTCTCCAAGTTGTGGGACCTTGTGCGCTTGAAATGGATCTCCGGAGAAGGTCATTTCCTCTATCTATTTCTACTACTACTACTACACCTAATGCTGAAAGGGAAAATTAAGCTAACAATGCCAAGGGAAGAGGGATAGAAGGATAACAGAAAGGAAATTTAATCTAAGGAAGTTGATAGCACCAAAAAAAGAGGGATGAACTTTATCTGTTCTAAGCGAAAATGAAGGGAAAGGCATGAAAGAAGGCTATGCATGTGTAGCACAACTAAAACGCATTTACCAGATTAGTTTCATGGAACAGAACTAAAAATGGAATTATAGGGGACATAAAATGACACAACAGGCACACAATGTAAAAAAGGGCAAGAAGAAAGAATACAAAGACGCTTAGGACAGAGAATAGTCACAAAATGATGCTTCCATTACTTCAAGAAATGCACAAAACTGTTACAATGGCGAAGAAGGCCAATATACACATGCACGAGCCAGATATAGAGTTCTATGACTCAAAATACATAAATATGAAGTCCTTAGCAAAGTGGGTAAGGATCCAAAATGTCCAACATTAACAATGAGCCCAGCTCTTACATTTATCGATGAATTCCTGGAAGAAGAAGAGGAGGGGAAAACTGAATTTGAAATACAATCACCAACAAGAAACATTCAATGCCTACAATCTGTCAAATGCACTTCCCCAAGTATGTTTCATGTGTTGGAGAATGAAAGAGGGTGGTTTAGATCAAATCGAGTGGTTGGAGCAATCAGATCTGCTCATTAATGCCTAAAAAGATGGTTTCCCATTTATCACCTACCAGATCTGCTAAGAATTTGAATTTGAATATCTAGCACTATAGCCTACATCAGTAGTTATCCATTGAGACTAGGCACGCGTCAATCAGAGCCCTGTAGAAAAATATATGGCTGTCAGAAGTTTATCAGAGCCATCTGCGTACGCAAGACATGTGGTGCATGATAATTGACTAAAAAGATGGTCAACTGTGCCAAAGTGTTTCGTTGTTTCACTCACTAGTTTTCTGCAAGGACTTAGCACCCTATTAGCGTTCTTTGATAGCTTATGTGTGGCACACTCAAACATGTCAAAGAATGATTAGGGGTTGGGAAGATCTAGGAGGGTGTAAAGGTATGAGCGCAGAAGAATGAGGCGCAGGAGGATGACAGAAGGAAGGTGCGCATAATCACAATGTGCATGGAGGAAATGGGGTAAACTAGTGAGCAAAAAATGTATGGTCAAGGCACAACTATTACAAATTAATGCACGGGGCGCGTGAGAGGGCCAGGGACTTAGCTAATTGAAACAAGTGCAAGGTGTGCATGTAGGATGAATAGCTTGCTAGGAAGAAGGTGAATGCATAGGAGATGCACGCAAGGTAAGAGTGGAACAAAGAGGAAAAGGAAAAAAATTGAAAGAGGAGAATGAGAAGTGCGTAAGTGCGCATGAGGAAATGGTGACCAAGTGAATGTGCCAAGGAGACAACTGAGGTGTGCACCACTTGCAATGAACATCTCTCAGCCAGAATATGTCTGTAAGTTTTCCAAATAACTAGGAGATTTATTTGGATAACACTGATGTTATACCCTGAGTAGGTGTAAATGAAGTTTTCAAATTACATGCCTTATGGTGGTAGACTCTATATACTCTGTTTTGTTACACGAAGGCATTGAAACCCTAAGTCACAGTTCTATATAGGACAGTAGAGTATTTTCTCGCATTAGCCATCATTACTAACTTGTTGTTATCACCATTAGTGATCTAAGGATGTGTTGAGACCTTGAGACAAGCATTGTTGGAAAAGGGAAAAGATCCATTAGTAGGAAGGCAAGTTCTTATATGTAAACATTGTCATCACGACCCGGGTAGTTAAAAATTTTGAATATTTCCAAGCTTTAACAGGTGCAATCTCTTTATTGTCATGGGAATCACATGCATATTGCTGAAACAGAAACCTGGAACCAATTTCAAGCCTTGATAACAACTAACATCCATTTTATAGACACATTAAGCCCATCAAGCTATGAGGTAACCTACATGTAGGAGTTGCCTAGGGCTTAAAGGCAGAGGCCCCAAATCAAGGTCTTTAGGCCTAAAATTTGGTACAAGTGATATTGGGAGAATCCTTCAAGGGATTAAAAAGGAAATTTAATGTTTTATTGGTGAATTTTTGAGCTATAACTAACAAGGTGTTGATACGGTGAGGTGCACAATCACATACATAGTCTAAAGGGCATCTTTACAAAGGAGGTATATGATAGCTAGGGAGTTCAAGCATGAAAATTTGAAGGAAGTACAAAGGACCTAATGGATGCTCAGATATATATTCGTTCTAGTTTGAATCCATCTACAATATGAGTTATGCATGACTGTTGCTCATCTAAGACCTATTTGAAGGTTTATGGGCTTAGGCAGAAAAAGTGGGATAAGGAGAGAAGGTGGAAGATTTGAATCCTCAAATTTGGGGTACATCTTGGGGTTGACAAGAGAGCACTAAGGCAGAAGGAAAGGTCTTCTAGGTCCATCTAGTTTCATCTATCCATGATTGTAGCAACCACCTTGTCTTAAGGGTGCTTAAGGACAGTTTGAAAAAAGGGATAAATGCGGACATTTATATTTCTTTGAATGCATTTTTATGATGGATTTGACATTGTGTGAGTAGTGTAACAGGGGGTAATCCTTAAGAAGCCTCAATAAAACCTAAAACCACAAGGTACATGTTTGCATCAAGGAGCTAGTGGAGGCAAAAGAAGGAAAACAATTGGGAAACACGAGTAATTTGATCATCTCTTGATTCATGAACTTTTGTGTAGCTGAAATTGAGTTGGTTTTGATTCTTAAGGGATCAAGGTAAGGGACCTAGTGAGCCATCAAGTGTGAACTTTTTCAGTTATAGTAAGAAGTGAGCCATGATATCCTTATAAGAGATCTCCATTACAGAGTAAGAGTGAAGAACTTGTTTTAATCTTATTGGTAAAGTGAGTATATGCTTGAATCTTTTGTTTTTTCTTTGCATTATTTGGTATCAGAGTGTGACATTGAGATATGAATGAATAGTTTTTGTTGTTGCTAACATTGTGTGGAAGTGTGTGTAGTGGAAAGAGACAGGTAAAGATGAGTGAAGAAGAGAGATTGCAACCAATCTTTGACCATGGCTACAGGATGTCACATTGGATGAAGAAATCAGTAGTAGAGACAGAAGAGGCTAGGTTAAAGCAATTACATGATAGGATAAGAGAACAAGATCATAATAGAAAAATAGAAAAGATGATGGAAACATGCATAGAGAGATAGTTAAGGGATGTTAGGCCTTATGCATTAGATTTGAGTGATGAGTGGGATGAAGAGGAACCAGCAACAAAGGTCATTCAAGGATTGATAGAGATGATGAGGTACAGGAAGAGAAAACAAGAAGAGAGAGAGGAAAAGGAAAGAGAAAAGGATGAAGAAAAGAGATATGTGGTTTTAGTAGGAGATCACCAAGTTAACACAAGATGTAGAGTAGCTGGTAATGCTCAATTAAAGAGAGAGAGGAGAAAATACAAGGGAAAGGAATAGTGATGAGAAAGAAAGTCAAGTGGCCAGTTAGACAACTTGTTGAGAAAAGGTAAAGGAAGCAGTTGAAGACAAGGATAAGATAAGAAGAAAGAAGACTGAAATAAATGGAAAGAAGAATGGGTAAGCAAGAAATAAAGGTGATTAAAGTGTTGATGGAGGATAAGAGTAAATAAGAAGAGGTAATAGAAGCATTTTTGGATTCTCTTGAGATGGATGAGCATGATGAGAACAGTTGGTATGCTGAAATAGAGGAAGCAGAGCTTAAGAGCTCGAACAAAATGAAGTGATGACAAGAAAGGAAGAACTTCTAGGGGTAGAAAAGCCTCAAAATTTTGAATCTAACAATGTTTGCAGGTGTGTGTTTGCAAGTATGAAGCATGAGCTTGAGATAGAAGGTGAAAGAAATAAGAAGATAAGTCAAGAACAAGAAGAGATAAGTGAACAAATGAGTGTACTTTTTTATGATATTTGGGAGAAATCGCAAGCAAATATAGTAGCTTTAGAGCATTCTATAAACATAGTGAAACCTTATGGAAAGGAGTTGGGAATCATTCCCAGGATGGAGGAAAGGAAGCAGCTAGAAACTCAAAGCAAGAAGATGGAATAATAAGTTGAAGAGATAGAGAAATAAGAGACAAGAAGCAAGAATGTAGTAGCAGAGAAAGAGGTGTATGATTAAGAGGATGAAGGTTAGAGATGGACAAGTCAGAGTTGAGAAGCAACAACAAAAGCAAGAGGAAGATGTGATGAAAGGAGAAGAAGAAGAAACCTATGAAGTACCAAATCTCACTGATGAAGAGGAAGAGAACCATGAAGAGCAGGAAAAGCACAAAACAGAAGAAATATAGATATAGGAAGCTAAAGGTGGAGATCAAATTAGAGTGAAGATGAAGAAGAAGAGGATTTGGAAAAATAAGAAGAAGATTAAGCTATGAGGACTAATTTTTCCTACCCCTAGAGTATGATGTAGGAGCATCCTATAAATAAGTCATAAGGACATTAGTTAGCTTGTCAAGTGTGTTAGCAATGTGTTATAGGTCATTAGGTGTTTTTAGTAGTCTATGTGGGTGTCTAGGCCTTTCAAATTTCAAATGAGGCATTTTACCTCCAAGTGCTAATTCAAACTTGTAAGGTCAATTTTAGTGTGAATTGAGGATTTCATGTGTGTACTTGGAACTCATAAGCTCTGTAAGGGTAGAATGAGGTCATATGTGGCAACTAGACCCTCTCTATAGTCATAAGTAATAACAAGATCTATTTCATCAAAACTTAAGGCATGATTAGGTAAAATGTAACTCCTTTGGAAGGGAATCTCGTAATAAACCATCCTTATAGCTGACCAACTAAGCAAGCAACTCGAATAAGGAGTGAGAGTATATGAGGAAAAATATAATTGTTTCCATGCATTCTATCCTAATATGAATCAATTGTGAAGTTTCAAGAGGGGATAAAAGGAGGAATCTCAGGTTTTTGATCATTTTTGTAGGATTTTTTTGTTGACTCAGTTTGTGTTAGCTTCTTGTATGATTCTTGTGTTTTTTCATTGTACATGTAAGCGATTCTTGATCTCAGAGTGGAGGTAAGGAGATCTCATACTTGGTTGTGATTTTATTGAGATTGTCTTGTTCATAGTTCAGGTTCATTACTTAATGATTACCTCTATATTTGTATTGCAAGAGTTGTATGAAGTCCTTGCACGGAGGAAGATGAGAAATTTATCAAGCTCCTGTAGGTTTAGCATTCAATTAGTTACACATGACTGAGGAGAGATTGATTGAGTCTGTGGTTTCTTGGATCTATGCATTGCAAGTTGATAGTACCCATTTGAGGGTGAGTTGATAGGTTTGGTGTTAGATACACGCGGTAAATGTTAATGTTATACCCTGAACTAGGTGTAAAGGAAGTTTTCAAATTACATGACTTATGGTGGTAGACTCTATATACTCTCTTTTGTTACATGAAGGCATTGAAACCCTAAGTCACTGTTCTACACAGGACAGTAGAGTATTTGCTCACATTAGCCATCATTACTAACTTTTTGTGATCACCCTTAGTGATTTAAGGATGTGTTAAGACCCTGAGACAAGCATTGTTGGAGAATGGAAAGGCTCCGTTGGTAGGAAGGAAAGTTCTTACATGATAACATTGTCATCACGACCTAGGTAGTTAAACTTTTGAATATTTCTAATCTTGAATAGGTGCAATCTCATTATTGTTATGGGAATCACATACATATTGCTAAAACAGACCCCTAGAACCGATTTCAAGCCTTGAGAACAAGTAACATCCATTTTATAGACACATTAAGCCCCTTGGGCTTTGCAGTAACCTACAAGCAAGAGTTAGCTAGGGCTTGAAGGTAGAGGCCCCAAATCAAGGTCTTTAGGCCTGAAATTTGGTACAAGTGATGTTGGGAGAATCCTTCAAGGGATAAAAAATGAAATTTAATGTTTTATTGGTGAATTTTCGAGCTACAACTAACAGTGAGGTGCACAGTCACAGACCTAGTCTAGAGGGCATCTTTACAAAGGAGGTATATGACAACTAGGGAGTCCAAGCATGAAACTTTGAAGGAAGTACAAAGAGCCTAATGAGTGCAAAGATATATATTCATTCTAGTTTGAAGCCATCTACAATATGAGTTATGCATGACAATTGCTTATCTAAGACCTAGTTGAAGGTTTTTGGGCTTAGGAAGAAAAAGTGGGGTAAGGACAGAAGGTGGAAGAGTTGAATCCTCAAATTTGGAGTACACTTTGGAGGTGACCAGGGTTCATTTTAAGAGACCTCTTAGAAATAGGAGGTGGAAAATACCTGGCGAATATCCTCGGAACCGGTTTCGTGGGAAGGCGAATTTTTTGGGGGTCCGACAATAAAATTTTCACCTGATTTTTAAGTGGTGTGATAGAAGGCTGCAGACGCATGACAGGAGATTTGTTGTCGCACATCAACAAGGTTGTTGACATGTGTCAGCAAGGTTTATTGACGCGCGTCAACAACCTTGTTGACGCTTGACAACAATATTATGTCACGCGTCTGTAGCCTCTGCCCTCTAGTCACACGATAAGAAAATCTCTGTGTCGCACATCAACAAGGTTGTTGATGCACTTCAATGAACCTCGCTAACAGACGTCAACAAACTATTGTCACGTGTCTGCAGCCTCTGACCTCTTCTGTCGCGCATCTGCAGCCTCCGCCCTTTGGTTGCATGACAACAAAATCTCTGTGTCGCGTGTCAACAAACTCTCTGTCGTGCGTCTACTTCCTCTGCACTCATGTCATGTGTCAACAAACTCTCCCTGTTGCGCGTCAACAAACTCTCCCTGTCGCACATCAACAAACTCTCTCTCACGCGTCTGCAGCCTCCGCCCTCCTGTTGCGCGTTTACTGTACTTGATAATACATATGCCCCCAGGTGTTATGAGTGAGCTAGTAGTGTTCTACCTGGTGAATAATCTAGGATTATATAGGGGATAGTTTTAAGGGTAGGCGAAGCCAACCCCTAAAAAAAAATAAACCGTAATTTTTAGGCAAACAGGTCACTGACCCGCACTAGAAAATTTGCATTTTCAATTTTTTCAAAAATGGAATATTCGCCACTAAAATTATCCCTAGGGTGACAAGAGAGCACTAAGGCAAAAGGAAAGGTCTTCTGGGTCCATGTAGTTTCCTCTATCCATGATTGTAGCAACCACCTTGTCTTAAGGGTACTTAAGGACAGTTTGACAAAAGGGATAAATGTGGGCATTTAGATTGCTTTGAATGCATTTTTATGATGGATTTAACATTGTGTGAGTAGTGTAACAGGAGATAAGCCTTAAGAAGCCTCAACAAGAACTAAAACCACAAGGTACATGTTTGCATCAAGGAGCTAGTGGAGGTAAAAGGACAAAAATTGGGGAACAAGAGTAAGTTGATCATCTCTTGATTCATGAACTTTTTTGCAGTTGAAATTGAGTTGGTTTGATGCTTAAGGGATCAGGGTAAGGGACCTAGTGAGCCATCAAGTGTGAAATTTTTCAATTATAGCAAGTAGTGAGCCATGTTGGGCTTATAAGAGATCCTCCATTGCAGAGTAAGAGTGAAGAACTTAATTGAATCTTATTCATAAAGTGAGTATATGCTTGAATCTTTTATTTTTTCTCTGCATCAAAAATCTTTGAGAGGGGGTTATCACGATCATAAGTTCAACTTTTCACCTCTTAGTTCTACCTTCATACCCCTATCTAGTAATATTGTCCTTCTTTGTCACTTAGTATTGAACAGTCCTCTTATCCCCTGACTGTTAGAAACAAATCACTCAAATGAATCTCTTAACTCTCGCTAAACCTTCAATGCATGTTGTTATTGAATCTTCAGGGTATGTCTTAAGAGGTTCTAACTAATCTCTCCACTTTCAAAGTCCCCTATTTCTTATACACTTTGTTCTTAAACCATTGTTGCACCTACAGGTATATCTATAAACTAACACATTTTCCAACAATCATAAGGGTTTCCAGAGCTTCTAATCACCAAATTCCTTCATATTAAGACTCCAAAAAAATTACTTGAAGGTCACAAAGTTTGTTTCACTCTCTAACACCATCATGACACTCCTTTCTAAAAACCCTATGGAAGGTTTCTAATAAGCCCGGTAGAGGTAATTTTCTCTCTAAATGATTAAACTCCTTCAAAGCATGAAACTTCATCTCTAAGCTTATCTTGTCCTCAATCAAGTGTTTTTCTTACTAGTTTGGTTCAATATGGCTCTAAACTCGAAAGGGGGTAAAAACACCACTACTCTACCCACATAGACAGGGAATTGTTAAATGAGGACAATGCACACAATGTATTAACCTTTAACTTGCTTTGTAAGACCACTTTTTGAAAGGAAATAGGTCTTTGGATTAGTTTCTCACTGCTCCTTTTAACAATCCTCAAAAGAAGCACTCGCACCAATGACTATCACTTATTCTTGACTGCAATCCATATTAACTATCAAAGGTTGTATATTGTATTCAAGTTTGTTTCTTCACATGGAGAATCATGAAAGTTCATAAACATCAAAATAAACACTAAAAAATTAGACTTCTTACCATTTTAATCTCTCATATGCATGCATGCACAGGATTCCTTGACCATCACAATACTCAAAACCATGAAAAACTATCACAAACCCTGTATATACACAAGAATCACTCCTTAAAATTCTTCGAGCTCCCTTCTCATTATTTGATCATTCGAATGATGATCAAGGCAGTTACAAATGAGGATTAAATATGTCTGTAGTCCTTCCTAACTTACTCTTGCCCTTTAAGACCCTTCATATTACACATTTTTTTTATCTTTTATTACATTAGTTTGAAAAGCCTCTCAAAGGCTAAACCCAAGTATTGTCTTCTAAATCAAAATTATGACTTTCAAGTCCTTAATAGGACCATTTAAAACCTTACTACATATTGAATGCTCCAAGAAACACACCTAAATGCTAGAACAAGCCCAAAATTGCTACAAATTCAAATTGGCACTTTTTGGAGGGAAAAGGGCTAATTCAAATTTGTGAAGGAACTAGACAAAACCAACACACCTAGTAGACCCTAGATGACCCCCGAGACCTATGAACCCACTGAGAAAGCAAAAAATTGATGATTTCAACCTTATATACAAGCTAGGAGTGATGTTCCTACATCAAAAAGATATGAAGGCATAATTCAATGCCATTTTCAAAAATGGAACTTAGAAATTATTGGATTCTTGACTAAATTATAAACCAATTGGTTGCAAGTGGGTCTTTTGCAACAAATACAAGGAAGATAGTTCAATTGACAAACATAAAGAAATGATTTTCACGAAGGGATTTTCCCAAAAGGAGAATATAAACTACACTAAAAACATTGTACCAACAATGAAGTGGGCTACCATTCATACTTCGTTGGCTTTAGCAACATAAAATGGGTGGAGAGTTCATTCAATTTACATGAAAACTACTTTTTTGATTGGTCATATTTAAGAAACAATGTACATGACTCAATCTAAAGGTTTTGCAGTTGATGGCCAAGAGCACAAAGTATGAAAACTGGAAAGTTTGATGTATGGTATGAAACAAGCCCCTAGAGCATGGTATAAAAACCTCATTGAGCACCTTCTGAACGTGAAATTCAAGCATTTTGAGTTTGAAGATGCAACTTTTTTTATCAAAACAGGTGAGAAGATAATTGTATATTTGGTGGTGTATGTGGATGGTCTACCCATCATAGGTGATAATGAAAAATACTCTACAAAGATTAAAGCATATTCGACGAAGGGATTTGAGATGACATATTTGGGTAATCTTCACTAATATTTAGGCATTAAAGTAATTCAAAAATCAAAGCACATCTTCATTACATAGAAAAAAAATACGGTGAAATTTTGGGAAAATGTGGAAAGATGTATTATAAACCTCTTAGTACACTCATGGAATAGAATTCTAAGTTGACATTAGAATATTCTACAAAAATTTTTGATTACACTAAATACAACTCATTGCAAGCCTAGTCCATGTGACCACAACTAAACTATTCATTTCCCTTGTTATCAATTTTATTTTTAGATTCATGTAATAAACTAGAGAAATTCATTGTGTAGCAACAAAAAGAATTCTTCAATATCTAAAAGGAACATGGAATTTTGGGCTCAAGTACTTTAGGGGAAAAAACTTCAAATTGGTTGGATATTCTAATTATGACTATCTGGATATCTTGAAGATGAGAAATCCACTTCAAATTTTATAATGAATTTAAGAGCAGTGATCAGTTGGAAGTCAAATAAACAATTTATCCTAGCAAAATCTTTAATACAAGCACAATACATGGTAGCTTCAAAAGCAATCAAAGAAATTTTCTAGCTCAAAAATATTCTTTCAAAATTGTAAGAATAATTTTTGTCAACACCACTCATGGTTCACAACTCATCAACAATTAAAATAGAAAAAAATTAGTCTTTCACGACTAAACCAAGCACATCAATACAAAATTTCACTTGATTTGGCATCATGTAAAAGAAGGTAGTGTTAAAGTGTTATTTTGTCCAACTGCAAAGCAATTAGCAGATATCCTAATTAAGGCACTTGGAAGATAAAATTTTGAAAATTTCATAGACATGCTTGGTATCACATCTACCCCTGCAGATTAATGGGGAATGTAATATAGTTGTACATAATATGTTAATCCCAGGGTAGGATCTCTTTTGTTTCGTAGTGCTAGGTGAAAAGTCTTCTCTGGAATATGGAAAGTGGTAGAGGATATGAAGTATAACAACCATTCCAATGGCTTTATATTTGTAAATCTCCTCATTTTTTCTAAAAAAATAATAATACAAAGTTTGGTTTCCGCATTGTGTTTCTATTTTCATTCTCTTTTGTAGTCCTTCCAATTCCTGGCCTAATAATAGTAAGATCTCTTGATTGATTAATACAAGAATAGTGAAATAATATTTGAAATGACCAAACATACATTACAAGAGAATACCCCATGATGACTCACCATGCATCACATGGAGAACACATTGACACCTTGAGAGCAATGAAAAGGCCCGAAGCTAAGAAAACTACTAAAAACCATGAGGAGCACTACAAATTATGACACATAGTATACTATTGTGGATTGCACATGCTTAGTTATATGTGTTACCGCAACTAAGTTTCAACGTTACATGTTATATCAAACAACTTATGCAATTATCCACACTAACCATCTTTGTCACTTCTTTTCCACAATCATCCTTCCTACAGACCGCATTGGAAAATGGATGACCCTTCTCATGGAGTTTGACTTTTGTATTATCACACCAAAAACAAGTTAAGGGGAAAGTTATCATTGATCAACTCGCATCAACTCCTATCCCAACCAATCATCATTTACCGGCCATCCTACTTGACAAAGATGTTCTAGTTATCAAGGGTATGGACCAATCAATCACCCTTAAAGACTATTTTCACCAGTGCACTATTAATCTCAAGGTTTTTACCCTTGAAATAAGTGAGCCAAAACCCACAACAACAAAAAATAGGAGCTAAAATTAAAGAGATCAAAGAAACCATTGTTGACATTCATGAGGATATTTGGATCCTCCCTTTTAATGGGGCCAAGTGTCATGAAGGAGTCAGCAAAGGATGTGTTCTGACCGATCCCTTGGATAATATTTTTCCTTTCTCTTTTCACCTTAACTTCAAGGTCACCAACAACATGGTTGAGTATGAGGCACTCATAGTTGGTATGTGAGCCACTATTACTTATAATGTCGCCTATTTGCACACTTTGGATGATTCAAAGCTTATCTACCAATAAGTCAGTGGAGAATACAAATGTAAAATTGAAAACCTTAAAACCTACCACGAGACAATTATCGAGTTAGCCACAGTTTACCTCCTCCATAATTGAATCTAATGCTTGAAAGAATAACTCCATGGTTGACTCCTTAGCTACCGCAAGAGCCCATTTTCTACCCGCTAAAGTCTTTCTCGAGGATCAATATCAAATCTAGGTCCAAATATATCCTTTTACCTTACCTTCTCCTCTCATCAGCCTCATATGTCACATCGAAGCCATTTTTAAAAGGGAAATCCCTTGGTACAAGGATATCATTCAACTCTTCGAGCACCAAACTTTTCCCTAAGATGTTAACTATGGAGAACAAGTTAAAATCCACAAGAAATCCTTAACATATATTATTAAGGGTGACATACTTTATTACTATAACTTCGAGGGTGTCCTTATTGGTTGTGTTAATGAAGATGATGTATCTCCTCTCCTCGAGCAAGCACATGGGGACATTTACAAAGGCCATTGTAGCGTACGCGCTACTGCCCATAAATCCATATTCATGGGTTATTATTGGCATACCCTTGAGGATAATTCTCACACATTTGTTAAATGATGTAATCCTTTTTAGCTCCACAACAATATTATCCATGCTCCCCTGACAAAGCTCCAAGATCTTGAAGCCTCCTAGTCCTTCATCATATGGGGATTTGATTGTATTGGAAAACTACCTCAGTCACAAGATGGTTATACATTCATTATCGCATCCATTGAGTAATTTACTATTGGGTTGAGGTCATGCCTCTCACTAACATGATTAATGCAACAACTACAAAATTCATCATTAACCATATTATCTTCCACTCAAGAATTCTAAAAACCCATGATTTCTCACCATTGTGGGAATTTCAAATGTAAATAAATGAAGCGACTTTATGTTTAATTCAATATCAAGCACAAATTTTCAACTCCCTATCAACCTCAATGCAATAGCCAAGCAGGATTTACTAAATATATTCTCAATTAAATTCTTCAAAAGACAATTTGAGAATCATGTACCAATTGGCACCTTAATTTGTATCATATACTAGTATCAGTGTTGTTATTAGAGAAACTCCTTTCTCTAGTCTATGGCTTCGAGGTCGTCTTGCCACTAGAAATTGAGTTATCATCCATTTGTATTTCTCTTCATGGTACCATCCCTAATGAAGAGCTTTGTAAAGCCCGTTTTTACTCTCTCGATTTTTCGGATGAAAAGTGTGTTAATACTCTCCAACATTATTGTCAATATAAATCCCCCATTGCAAAAACACTTTAAAAACTCGTAAAACATTAGATCTTTGAGATCGAACAACTATTCCTTAAGTTGGATTACACCCACAATAATGTGGGCAAATAAGCCCCAAAATGGTGGGGTCCATATATAGTTAAAGATATCTGAGGACCAAGCACTTATTGCTTACAAACTAGTGAAGGTCATATCTTCAAGGAACTGACAAATGCTTAGTTCCTGAAGAAGTACTATGCTTGACTTTCTAAATCATTTGTCATTTCTTGTATATAGCTTTCTTTCTTTCTCTTGTTGTACTTATATATGTTTATCATAATTGTTCATTTAATATGTTGTTTATCCTAATTTTATGTACTATCACACTACTAGTTCATCTTTTGTTTCCTCTTATAGTATCTCATATACATTCATATGCACCTATGAGATGAGCCTTGTTAATTCCTATGTAAACCCCTATTTTTTTGAGTCATCATTTTGTACTAAGACTGATATTAGCATTTTGTAATTAATACTTCAATAGATTTGAAAGGAAGTTTTGTGCATAAACCTTGTTTATTTTCATCTTATCTATGCTTCTTCAAATGAATTTAAATAAATTTTTATATGTGCTAACAATGTGGTTGAAGAACATATCTTAAGCCCAACACATGACTCATTCACGCATTGGCGCAGGACTCACGCTAAGGAAGCGCAAGACTTGTATGAAGGAAGCAAAGGACTCAGATAACAAAGAGGCGAGTTGATTTAGTCAGCAAATGAGTTGCATGATGAAAAGATCATTGAACATGGATTATCATCTAGTCATCATACGACTCATGTGGATTATGCAAGTCTAGCTTAATATCTACTTCGATTGGAAACGTGGAACAACTAGTAGTCACCATGATTTAAAGGATTCAATGCATGATCTTTGACATCCTCTAGAATCGCTAAATCATATCATCTAAGAGTTAATCAAGGACTCCACTCGGACTTAATAAGATGAAATTTAATCTAAGTGTGGCATGCACTTGTTCTTTCAAAGTTGTAACTCTTTATCAAGCAGTTGTTGGCATAGAGATCTTTTAGTTAATTAGTAGTTAGTTATTGCAAATAATCTATCCTCTTTTAGAGTGAAAAGGGCAACTGTTGATATAAAATGGCATTTGTAGGAGAATTATAGAGTTAGTTAATTGGTTGTTGAAGAAAGTGTTGTATTACATTTAATAAATTGCATGATTCTGAGTTGAATTGACTACTATAATTTGCAATTCCAAACCGGATCAGAGGGAATGAGCAAGGGACACTCCTCCCCAATGTGAAGGAAATTGTTTGTGTACTCAAATTGATGTTATTTGGCATTTGGTTATTTATGAAAATTTTAGCACTTTTAACATTTCAATTCGTGAATTTAGTAATCTATGTTTTATGAATAGAAGGCATTTCTTAATTGCATTTAGAAGTAGTATTTGATTGAATTCGATAGTGAATACATCTTTAGCATAGTTTCAATCGTTCTCTTTGTTGCGAATAGCCATGGACACCACCCTGGACTAACAACCATGAAATAATTAAAGTGTGAGTATCAACGATGCTCATCACTATGTTTCATCCTTATATTTACAGTCTTGATAGTTAGAATGAGCCCTTGTATCCCTTTTAACACCTTACCTCCTACACTATCCTCTAAATGTCATTTATCCTAATGTTCTCAACTACCCCCTTACATCCTACATTTACAGGCTTGCTAGTTTGTTTGAGCCCTACTATCCCAACTAGCACCTTACATCTTATTTGATATTTGATCCTTTATGATCTGATATCTTAGTTATGCGTTGATAAATTTGACATTCTCATATACCCCTTATCATCAAATAGACCTATTAATTTGGTTGATATCTTTTCTCGGCTAATACCTTAAATCATTATCTTTCCCATTAGGATTGCTAGTTTGGTCGATAGATTTTCCCAACTAGTACCATCTTCTAGGCTCACAAATTTATATCCTAATTATACCTACCTTTTGGTTGTTTGATGTGATCATTCATTTTTACCCATTGGATAGTACTCCCTACCTTATGATCTATATTGTCACCCCTGGTTTTCCCTTTGTGTGTTTGCATGGTAAGACCTTTAGGCCCTCTTCACAAGCGCCCATTGACTATAATCACCTATTTGTTACCTTCGACTCCTTACCTTAGCTAGGCATCCTCTTAAATAGGAATAGAAATGGTTGAGAGCATCATTTTGTCTTCTCAAGTTTGTCATGCTTATTATAGCTTAACTCTTATAGTTTATCTATCTACTTGTCTTTCATCCATATGTTACCCTCTTGTGATGAAAGTATCAAATTTATTTAGCACTATATCATTCCTTTTTACATCATGCTTGGGGAAACCCATGCATAGCTCAATATCTTCCTTTTGCATCACTTCCTACCAAGGTCATTATCGAGATAACATTATGTTCTGCTAGTGCATTTCAAGGAATATATAAGCATCATGGTTTGTAGGTTCTCCTATATATTGCCTAGGTGTAAGCTCACTAGTGTTAGTCATCTTTCACATCCATTTGATTGGCCTTCTACGTCCATTTAGAGGAGGAATAGATAAAATCCGAAAGAAAAGTTAAGTCATATTATCAAAAAATAAAGCAAAAGGAAAATACTATAATTAAAAAAGTCAATCACAAACACAAAATATGTGATAAAATCATTTGGCACGTCACTTATCTTAGTTAAAATCTCAAACTTTGTAGTTGACCTCGTTACAGAGCTTGAGGTCTTTTGGGGTGTGGTAGGTTTCTTGATTAGGATAGAAGGTCTCATACCTTTCATTTAGTGCCCCTGTCTTTTCACACAAGTACCTAATCCTCATATTAGGCATATAGCTCCTTAGGTGAGATATTGAGAAGTGGAGAAAATGTCATCGGAAGGCAGGATACATCATTTATTATCACAACATCTCATAGCTAATGTAGGATATCTGTATACTTAACTAGTTTGTGTTCACTTGTGCCTACTGTAGACACCAAAATTTGCACAAAATCATTATTACATCATGATTTTGTTGGTTTGTTAAACACATGAGTTTTGAACAATGAAACTCTTGTGATTTGGACAGTCGATGGCAAAAACAAACTAATAATACTGTATATTATATTTTCTGTCCATTCATCCTGTGCAATACATTAGGCTAATATATAGCCAATATAATAGACAAACCTCTTCCTATAAAATAGGAAGTGTACCAAACAACTTACCCGTTTATAAACTTACGAGTACAACAAAACTCCATGAATAATATATTGTTGAAACAATATATTCTTTCAAACCTAATATTTATAATGTAAACATTAATTTAATTTCCTAACATTCCCCCCCTTAATGTTTACATGGTACAACATATCTCGTTCACTGATTGTAGCTTGCCACCTCTGTGTGCTCATGATCAACTCCGCAAATGTGCAGCATTGGGCTTGCACAAAACTCGAACATGTGCCAACACACATTTCTTCCACTGATGGTTTTCTCCGGCTTCTACCAACAACCTTACCAATTGGTTTTGCAGGTGTACCAAAAACCTTTCACACTTGGTTTTGCAGGATCACCAAAAACCTTACACAATTGGTTTTTACAGGTTTACCAAAAACCTTACACAATTGGTTTTTACAGGTTTACCAAAAACTTTACATCATGATTGCTACAATACTTTTGATCAATATTATACAATGTCACTACAAAAGGGAATCATGTAGGAAATACTACTTCCAAAACTGAACAACATAATGGAAATGGAACAATGAAGACCATGTTCATCACTAAGAGAAAATCATCTAGAAGAGAAAATCTTCATCACTTTGATGTGCGGTATTTTCTTCCTCTTCATTTTCTCCTTCTTCATCAACAATCATAGCATTATCTTGTAGTTTCCCATCAAGTAAGTCTTGTGCTCTTTTTCTGCAATTGTTAGATATATGACCAGGTTGTTTACAATAGTAGCATGTAAATTGTTTCTTTGGTCCTTTAGAGGTTGAACCATATTTGGGCATTTTCTTACCAAATGCTTTCTTGTTTCTGCCAAACATTGTTGTCTCCTCTGGTTCAACAACCATAATTCTTTTTTCTTCATCTAACAAAGAAGAAATAAGTTCTTCTAGACTTGGATTTATTTTGCTTAATGTAAAGACCATATTAGAATAACATGAACGCATGCTATTAAGTAATACTGCTTTAGCATCATCATCAGGTACATCTACTTTTATGCCAGCAAGTTGATTACAGATAGATCGAAACTTACTAATATGCTCCACCATGCTCTCACCTTCTTCCATCTTGAGGTTGAACAATCTTTGCTTTAAGGATATCGTTGCGCTTCCCATTTGTGATCCAAACAATTTGTTCAATGTCACCCAGATTGTATGAGAGGGCTTTTTTAAGTCTATATGATGTAGATAAGCATCTGATAGACCCAATCCGATGATTGCTGTAGCCTTTCGATCTCTGCTGTCCCATTTTATTGCTTCATCTGCATTTGTCGGTTTTTTTTCTTTTCCATCAACAATATCCCATAAGTCTTTGTTGATTAGGAATAATTGAGTCCGCACTTGCCAGGTATGAAAATCTTTGCCTTCAAATTTTTCAATGTGACTCAACTTATTCATTTTCACACAATATAGACATCGGATTCTACCGAAAATGCGTCTGTGAGGCAAAAAAAAAATTATTTTTGGACTTTTACAATGACACGATTTTTGACTAAAATAAAAAATGTCAAAAAATAAATATCTTGAAATCACCTATTTATTTTACGGACTTTTATATGACATATACAAAATAACTCTTGACTCGATATTGATTTTGACACTGATACAAAAATGACAAAAAGACCAAAATGTAATAAGACTACACTTAACTTTCACAATGATATTTTTAAATTTTGAATACCAAATATTTAAATTGACCAAAGTAACACCGAACACTCACTAAGAATGACAACATCCTAATGTAAAGACTTATAATACACTATAACAAAATGACTCAAAATAAATAAACAAAAAAAAAAAACTTCAAACTAATCGACATTAACAATAAATAAAAACATAGACCTTTTTTTTTCTGCGATCTTGGAGAGGACATTTGGCAAGTATAGAGGGCACGTTGAAAAAAATTGTCATGTAAATCGATCATGTTCTTATCTCCAGTTTTCTTTGGACGGCTCAGTAGATATTGTTGCAACTGCCATGCATGGTCATGCCAAAAATGGACTCCGCCACGCTCGAAAGGACCTCATCCATCTCCATGCAAGTGTCGTCCCAGTCATGCCCGAAACGAATCACCACCAGCCGCTCCTCCTCCGCTAGTATCTCCTCACTGGATCTGCAAAACTCAGAGCTTGATACTAGGAACAATGGGAAAACATGTGCGCCCACCAATCATGAGTTTATATCAGAATCTTCTTGTGGCAGAACAGACGGAATCCACAACTACAGGGAATAAAATTGAAATCCGTGACATCCAAATCCACATAGCAAATTGGGCAAGACAACGGCACTGGAACAGAAGGAGCAGAGGGCAGTGATGGTTATTATTCCATTCGATTTGATTTGTAAATGTCTGCAGTAGAATAGCCGCAAAAATCAGAGGCCAAATTTGATCAAAAAACTCTAAAACCTTGTTCCCTCCGATGGAATTTGTGACTCATTCCATCGATTCCTCTCTACGGATACTCCAAGCTATGCAATAAAAAACCAATGCATCATGCATGCGTGTTGTTTCAAAATCTGATCCGTATCAGAATGTTACACAAAGAAAAATTATTAAAAAAACTAAGAAACACTTGTATGCCACTAATAATACTCAAGTCAAATCAATATGACTCCATAGCCTTCTTGAAAAGCCTACGCTCTGATACCAAATCTTGTGATTTGGATAGTCGATGGCAAAAACAAAGTAATAATACTGTATATTATATTTTATGTCCATTCATCCTGTGCAATACATTAGGCTAATATATAGCCAATATAATAGACAAACCTCTTCCTATAAAATAGGAAGTGTACCAAACAACTTACCCGTTTATAAACTTACGGGTACAACAAAACTCCATGAATAATATATTGTTGAAACAATATATTCTTTCAAACCTAATATTTATAATGTAAACATTAATTTAATTTCCTAACAGAAACAAGATCTTAGTTGCATTAGTCCTTTGTTGAATTGCTCTTTGTAACCTAATTGAACTCAACTTCTTGTTATTTTGCCTCTTTGATTGGATTTTGAGTCTTTCTACAAAGAACTTTGGCAGCTTGTTTTTACTATTTGCTTTTATCTAAGTCTGGTCCAAGGTCGTACAAGGTCATGATTGTACATACGTTCTTGACCATTGTGTACAGTCTTGGCCCCTTTTGTTTTTCGATTGCCTTCTCTCCATGGGCTCACTTGTTACTCTTTTATCTTTCATAATACATCTTTTGGGCCGGCCTTTTCCCTCCACTGAGGTCCTAATTTCAAAGTGAGAAATCATATATATACAAGTCTAACCTAAGCATTTATGGGGGCAATCACCTATCTACCTACCACTTTTTTAGGTAAGAAAGCAAGGACTACATTTGCATACTGCATACACAACATAGGAGGGCATGATTCTTAAGTTTTCATCTGCACACAAGGGCTTCTATTGGGATAAAGTAACATAACCCACTATTGGTGTTGAGGTATAAGGGCTAACCTAGGTCAAGGGATATTTACATGCACCTTTGTACAAAGCATTAGGAGAACTGCATTGAATTTGAAATGTAGTGCAACGCTCAGTGATTCAAAAACAAGGTAACTATAAAGGTGAGTCTGACTCAAGCATTTGCATCTTTATTTTTAGAGTTGATGATTTCTTGAGCGTGTTGTAGGATAGTTAGGGTTTGTTTTGCAAGTTTCAGATGTGACACTAAGATTTCATGTGAAGTTGAAAATATCAAAGAGCGACAAACAACAACACTGAAAGTTGTAAATCACAACTACTTGAAAGTCCAAAAACATGTGGTTTGGTCATAACCATACCATCCAGCCCTAACCTCCTTGTATAGTCTTGCCCCAGTAGTTCTACAGCTCCAAAAAGTGATTGTTTCATATTTCAGACTCTACCCTTGCCCAGATCACTCGTCAACACATCTTGAATACTTTCTGAAGTAACTAAGTGCCTCTTTCCATCTTATTGGTGCTTCCAATTGTATGTGCTTGATTGTATGGTTGATTACTATTATCTAAAGTGTAAATTTATATGCTTTTAGTACTATAATCTTTGTAATATCAATTCAAATAAAACCTAATTAACATGACCTAAATTTTAATTAAGGGTAGACACCTACTTGTTCAAGCTCCTTCACTCCTTTATGTGGAAAACTCCTAGTCTTGTTGATCTAATTAGTGTGTCTTGATTATAGTAAAGAACTTGTTTTTTCCTAGGTGGCGCCCATGTCCTTATTTATACATACTTATATCCCCTTATTAGACGAGCTAGATTTTAAGTCTTTCCCATCTTCTTTGTATCCTTTTCTCAATATTTTTTCAAACATGTTAGCATTGTGATAGGCAATAGGGTTTACAGACATTTCCTTATTTCATCCCTGATTAAATATCTTTTGCATCTCTAAGCTATCATGTTATTCTCTCTCGATCATTGTTATCTTCTTGCTCAGATTTCTCCTAGCTACCTTAAGGATTTTGAGCATTACATTCTTGTGACTTACTATTTACAAGCTTGTTAGTTTGGTTGATTACTTTTCCAGGCTAACACCTTACATCTTATTTATTTGCAAGCTAGTTAATTTAAGTGTTTTGACTACCCCTTTGCATCCTATTACCTACAAGCCTACTAGATTGGTTGATTGATTTCCCTACTAGCACCTTATCATCCTTCTATGAGCTTTATTCTCCTTTTTTTGTATACATGTGTATGTTTGCATTGTTTTTCCTTTTCTTGTCAGTCTTGTATATTTAGGGTTACTTAAGTGATATGAGCTTACCATGGTTGAGACGAGAAGTAAACATGTGCCGCCTAGTTGCAGAAATGTAAGTATGAGGTAGGCATATTTCACTTAGGTTGAATTCATATTACTATCATTTGAGTTCATGGTTTTATCACTTATGTACTATTAATTTTAATTATTTTGTTTTCAGTGTTACATTTTTATTTTCCCGAAGACCATCTCATGTACATTTTTTGTAACAAGTGATGATCTTCAATTGGGGCATATGTATACACATATTTCTCACTCTTACTAACATTTGCTCTTCGCAAACATTATTGGCACATTGGCTTCTCCAAAGCAATGTTCTTAGGGATGATGTCAAGAGCAGAGGTAACAAGAAACGGTTACATTGAGCTAGTTAATTGTGGTACTTATGAGAGGGCCTTGATGTGCAATACATGTTAGGATACCTTAGATACATTTTTATACCTTTATAGTCATCTTTTACAATCTCCCTACGACATTACTTTACTATCTTCTTATGGTCGATTTTATATCTACTTACAACACACATACACCTCGTCATGTCACCTTTCAACAACTCAAATCTTCCTTCATCACCTGAGACTTCCTTTTAGGATCCCTTGATGAGGCATTACCTAAAGCAGATGGCATCAACCATGATTGATAATGTTTCGCTATCATTTATGAGGTCAATGTCATCTGCTACAAGAAATTGTAATGTTTAAGCATGATATATATGTGTGTGTGTGTGTGTGTGTGTGTGTGGCATTAGAATACATTTACTCTCACATCATCATCAATTGTTTAGTCCACTTGCGCTCCCAAGTATACTCTTAAGGTCTTAGAGATCTTGAAATTAGTTTTGCTTGTCTTTTTAAGCTTATACTTGGAATATTAGGTACTTAGGACTCCCAAGCATAGGAGTTACACTTTCTATTATCTGCCCAACCTTTGGAACCTTTGGAGTCTTCAACAAGTGGCTTTTTAAAGTCTTCTTCTATTAGTTTGTAATCCCTCGCATCAACTCTCTCATAAGGTGTTAACCCTGGAAGAAGTTATAAGTATATTTAACCTCTCTTTTCCTTTGTGATATTTCATATTTAATTAATTGTTTGATTGGTCATCTATAGATTGATTACATTAGCATATTCTTAATCTATTACATTATTATTTATCGATCCTTACCTTATAATCTGCCCTTTGGGTTTTACAACCTATCGATACTACCAATATGTATTTACAATCTTTATATAAGTATATTTATCTTATTACAACCTTGTCACAATCAATCTATAATCGAAACATAATTGGACGCCGGCCACCTATCCTAAATCTAGGCTTTGGAACCCTATTTCTTTCATAGAATGTGGACTAGTCTTTCTAGATTCACGTTTTTAGAAACCTACAACCCTCTTTTGTGCATCTTTAGAATGGCTCTTTTATTATTAGTCTATATTACTCTGATAAAAGATGTTCTATTAGAGCAATCTTTATTTGCATACACATCACCTATATTTTTTCCTAGACACATTAATTGCTACATGTCTAGATTGGAACACATCTTTTATGACAAACTGCTTGTGACACATGTTTGTGTAGGTGTGCTTCAACACACATTGCTTATAGCACACACTATTTAGACATTTGTTGATTATAACGCACATTTTGTATGTACACTTCATTTTAAACACATGGCCTATCGATATACTTATTTATAATACAATGCTAGTTACACATCTTGCTTTTAGCACAAATGATGGGTGTCTTTTACGACTATTTCATTATTTATTACTCTTGCTCACAACATGTTGCTTGTTACATTTCTTGTTGTAGGCACAATTGAATACACATTTTGTTTTATATCTTGCTCATTACACACTTGCTCAAGGCACATTTCTTGTTACGTGTCTTGCTTCGGGCACAAAGGCTTATACATATTCCAATTTATATCTTGCTCACAAGTCATTACTTGTCAAACACACACGTGGCATATTGCTTGTTACATGTCTTGCTCTAGGCACAATAGTTGATATATATTTTGATTCACATGTTGATCACAACACATTGTTTATTACACGCTTCTAGCACATTGAGATATATATATATATATATATATATATATATATATATATATATATATATATATATATATATATATATATATATATATATATATATATATATATCTTCTTCTTTTTTGGTGAGTTTGCTATATGTAATGGCACATTACTTGAGACATTTATTGTTCTAGGCACAATGGTTTGACACAATATTGCTTTTGCACACACAACTAGCAACTAAGTACCGACACTTGTCAAGTCATTGTGTCTTCTCAATTATTTGTCTATGATGAGCCTATTATGTCAGTCACAACATTGCTTGGGACATTTCTTGTTCTAGGCCCAATGGCACATTGCTTGAGACAATTCTTGTTCTAGGCACAATGGTTGGACACAATATTGCTTTTGCACACACAACTAACAACTAACGACCAACACTAGTCAAGTCATCGTGTCGTCTCAATTATTTGTCTATGATGAGCCTATTATGTCAGTTGCAACATAGGTCACTATGGATCTATCAAGCATCAAGTCATTTGTTGTCAACCTACTCTATTAATCAATTATATGTTGTTTGCTCAAATATTAACTATTCTCATAACATGTCTTACAATGTGATGACATCTATTACTCATTTCAACATCTTTGTATCTAATACACATTGTTTATTTTACCATGTTGGCTAACATATTATATATGGTCTACATCATTGATGTTATAGTTATGTATCTTTTACGACTAATACGACTAACACTCTCTCTTTTGAATTAAGTGACCCTTCGCTACATCCCTCATCTCAAAATGGTGTATATTGTAGAATTTTCTTACAAATTCATGCAGAATACAACCATGGAGATTCAGCTAATACTGTATGATAGCATTCAAACAATTATTCCGAACACATTGCAGCTTTTTACACACCACATTATGACATTTAAACTGAAATGATGAACAAATTGGCTCCATAGCCAGCTCAAGTGCTACAGTAACTCCATGGCAAGCTCAAGTGCTACAATAGTTCCTTAACAAGCTCAAGTGCTACAATGGCTCATCGCTGGCGCAAATGCAAAAATTCTTACACATAATATTCACATTCCTTATGATGGCATTGGGGTCAATCAAGGTAACCTTTTCATTTTTTATTTTTATTTTTAATTTATTATTTACTATTTTAATAAAAATCACTATTGAACATTAATACACTCTTTCGAATATGATTTGTGAGCTCACATGCATGGCATACAGAGATACATAGACAGAGCACACTTTCCCAACCTCGCATGCACCATATCTACTAAGAGATTTGCATTTATATTTATTTTAATCCATCTCATTGTAATACCCAAAATTTGGAACTAGGCACTTGGTAATAACCATTTGACATTAATCTAAGCATTATCCCATTTATACACTTAATTAACTTGAACCTAAGGCATGTTTGCTCAATTCTCACACTTGAGTCCACTCTCATCACTTGCCACTCAATTTAGCATTTTTGGTACCAATGCACCATATGTGGAACACATCTACAAACTCTTATCCATTCATCTCACGTCTATGATTAGATCCCGTGCTAAACCTAGACAAAATCACCCAACATAAGACATGATCAAAAAATGTCTTGGTCCTTAGTACATACAACAGTTAAGTTTCCAAATGCACAAGTTACCCCAGCTGGTTTAGGGTCAATTGAGCAAGTACTCATTCGCACAAGTAACCTATATAAACACATACACCCTATTCACTAGGGACATCTTTTGACATCTCAACCCATCTAGAAGTAGCACTCTAAGAACTTTCAGTCCTTGTCCATAGATTATTAAGCCTTTATAGCACTACAACAACCAACAAATTTGAATACCTCTCATTTTACTACCCTAGATTACCTTCACTCGCAAGAATTAAAGTCAAGTATCACTACTAGGTGTCAAAGACCTTATTGGGGTTTTGCCAAAAACTATTTGTTTATGCACATTCACACATCCACTCGAAGGGAGAACTACATAGCCCTGAGGCCCTTTCAACGTAGTGCTATGTAGCAACCACTGAATAGTTAGGGGATTCTCAAGGTCAGTCCAACCAAATCAAAATAACCTCTTTTTCAAGTCACAAGGCAAGGAGCTAGGATATATACAAAAGAGAAGCCATTGGGAGGTGCAAAAGCGCAAAAGCGCAATTACCAGATTCCATATCCAAGGACATAAGGACACCAAGTCCCAAAGTTGAGTTGCACATCAGAACACCAGAAGGCAAAATCAGCCACACAAGAACAAAAACATCACGCATTTTTGTCACAGAAAAAATGTTATCTAGTAAGGCAAAAAATTATGAACCCAATCTCACATAAATACTACCATGAACAGCCAAACAATTGCTCATCTATTCCTAAATTTGAATTGGACACATATTTCCTTAACTTAGGAGATTCCAAATAAGGAGTTTCACAAACTAATCCACAATATATTGGATTGTTTTCCCATGAAAAACACCTCTTTAAATTTAGCACATCAAACACTAGGTTTTGGATATAAACGACTCTATGGACGATTCACAATGATAGTGCAAAGTAAAGCTTTAAATCGCTGAAGTATACAAGAAATAGTTACAGAAATTCACACTAGGCTCGATCTTGAAATGCGTTACCAACTATTTGACTCTTGGTGGAGGTGACTCTTGGTTGAGGCGTTTGCTCGGGATGTTCTTTCATATCACCCGCCTTAATAATCCAGCATGTGCTTACATTTTTCAAGTGTTGAAATATAATTGCATGCTTTCAACCAACTAAAAAACAACACATTACCAACTTACCAAATTTATTGCTGATGGCTTTGAAAAAGAACATTTGGGGAGGTAAACCATAAAGTGCCAACAATATCTAGAGAACAAACTCTCCACAAAAAGTAAATTCTTTCGACTCCAATTACTATTCAACACAATTCTCAGCCCGTAGCTGCTAAGGCTTGGAAAAACTCAACAAGTCAATAAGGCAATCAAATAAGAATGCCATGGCCAAAACCCATTTGCTACGGAAGCTGGTGAATTGTGTTTGCAGACCAACAGAATAACCTACACACACTACTTGGCTGATATTAATCCTGGTTCAAACAACTGATATAAAATCCAGCAAAGTAAACCAGGACCTCAAAAAAACCGAAAAGTGAAAAACATACACAGAGCAGAAGAGTTTGCTAGTCCTCCGGTGTTTAGAGTAAAGGAAGAGACTACCAAAGACTGCATCAACAGGGTCATCAAAGACAACACCTGCAAAAAGAGCTAACTCTTGAAAAAGGAGAAACCGGAGAAGCCCACCACAACCCTACCATGGGTTTAAAAACGCACAAGCAAGCCAACTGTCTTCAAACTGTTACTTGGTTTACTGATCCAATAACCACAAATTCTCACCCTAATGCATTAGTTCCAATACATCATCTGAACTGAACTTCTTCACTTCTGTATTTTATGGTGATGCTAATATACTCATGATATTCAGACTTAACTTGTGTGAAACTGGAGCATATCCTTTTAGTATGACACGAGTAGGTCACACCGCCATAAATGTGCCCCCACCGAATCAAGTGCAGTCTGACTCAGTCCACTGCAGTGCTGCAAGTTAAGACCCAGCAAAGACTTGCTCATTTTTTCTATAAAAGGCAAACATTTATCTGTTATCTGCATACAGCCTGAGAGAGACAGAATCTGTATGGCTTGTTGTCTTGCAGATACTAAAGAAACAACACCATTATCTGTTATCCCACACTTTGCCAAGTCTAAATCTTCTAAAACCGGGCAGAGATCAGCAATAACCTTCAGACTTTGATCTGTTACTTTTCTACAACCCTCTAGATTTAGTGTCTGAAGGCTTACTCCACAGAAGCTTGCTACAGCAAATACTCCCCAATCTGTTACTTGGACACACCCACTTAAGTTTACTTCTACCAAACTTCTCTTACTGCTTTGCAAGAGGGCAAGAAGACCCTTGTCAGATATTCCAGAGAGCCCACTAAGATCAAGATGCTGAAATTGAGGGCAGGCATTCCCCAACAAAGCCAAGAATCCATTTCCAACACCTGGACAATGGCAAATATTGAGGGATTTCAGGGACTCGCATGCAGGAAGGGGCCTTGTCAAAATTCCAGTCTCTTGAAGTCCTTCACATTTAATAAGTGACAGCACTTTCAATTTTCCACAACATTTAGAAAGCATATCCATCACACCAAAGCAAGAAATCAAATTGCATTCCTCTAATCGCAGATTTTCAAGTGATAGTGTACAACATGACAATGCTTGCAATCCCTTATCAGTCACTAACTCACACTTTCGGATAGAAAATTGCTTCAAACTCAAGCAGCCTAGTCCAACTGCCTCCACACCAGCATCCGTCAATCCTCGGCAAGCAGTTATTGATATATGTTTCAGTTTCTGCAGACCCGTTGCATTTTTAAGGGACCGGAAGCCTCTCTCTGTAACATTATGAAGGCTTTCAAGTGATAGATCAGTCAGAGACTTGCCATAGTGTCCAAGTGCAGCAAGACTAATGTCAGTCAATCTTAGAGCCTGCAACTTTGCCTTCATCAAATCACTAGTTTTTGAAAGAATCGAGATAATCCCTTCATCACTAACAAGAGAGCAGTTATTGATGCTCAAAGATTTAAGCTTGACGCAGTTCTGTCCGATTGCTTTTAGAGACTTATTCCCAACCAAGGGACATGATTCTAGATTAAGTGTCAATAAATTGGGACAGTATAGAGCAACAAAATCTAAACCATTGTCCCCGATCCATGGGCATTGACAAAGATCAAGTTTCTCCAATTGCCTGCAACCATTTGCTATTGCAGCCAACCCTGTATCACTGACGAATGGACAATCCCAAAGACTTAAAACTCTCAGACCTGGGCAGCCAAGGCCAATAGCAATAAGGCCAAGATCAGTAACCCCTCGAGATGAAATATTTCCACGAATCAAGAGCTTTCCCAAGCCTCCACGACCACTTGTACAGACAGCAGCTGCAGCAAGTCTGATATCATTAGCCCTCTTCCCCTCCAAGCATCTAGTGAGATCACCAGTAGCCCATAGGGACCGCTTCTTAGACATCCCTTTCTGACGAGCCCCATTGCTCTCAACATCAGTGCCCATAATCTCTTCCTCTTCAGCTGCAGCTTCACTGCAGTTATCATTACTATCATCATCTAGATCGGCGGCTCCCGTAACTTCTGCTAGTTTGTTTGAACTCCCAAAGGCACTTCCTTCCAAAGGTTTTGGGAACAGCTTGGATCTAGATTTAAATTCACTCTTGTGCATGCTGCTCTGAAGCATAAGCCAATGTTTTGAGACGCCAGCACAAAAACTGCGATCTCGAGGCTCTGGAAGGCATCTAAATATCTCAAGAAGGCATTCATCTGGAAGCATGCTGATGAGATCTCTTGCATCTCTCTTAGAGTTTGACTCTCTTGGCGGTACAAATGCATTGGACCGAGACTTTTTGCGAGAGGGGCATAATGTCTCCATACAAGATGCAACAGGGAGAAAACTGCAGAAATCCAATATACTAGAATTCTTCGGGCCTCTGATGTAGAAGTCTTCATCACCTGAAATTCATATCAGAACCAAATGAAAACCCCTACAAACTCAGACAATGAAAGGAAAGATCTGGAATCCAAAATGCAATATTTGATCCATTTGCATCTTCTTCATGAAGAAACAAGAAACACAAAACAGAGTGCATAAATCTACAAAGAAAATATCTAAACTGTTCCACCATATAGCCCAGTCTACCCATAACCCAAATTGTCTTTTTCTCTTTGGACACAACATGAATATAGACAAGCTACTGATCCACGCCCAATAAATTTGTGAAAATCATCAAAACCTAGCTGGAACAGAAAAATTAGTTGAAGGCATTAATCTGGCCAAAGAGCAGAAAGTAAAATCTCGAATCTGTAATTTGATCTATTTTTATCTCCTTCATGAAGAAACAAGAAACAGAAAACAGCTAAGTAGTGTATAACTCCACGAAGAAAATGTTAAGTGTTCCAATTTTAAGCCCAGTCTACCCATAAACCAAATTGTCTTTTTCTCTCTGGGCACAATGTGAATACAGACAAGCTACTGATCCATGCCCAGTAAAATTGTGAAAATCATTAAAAACTAGCAGGTACAACAAAATTAATTCAAGGCATTCATTGTAAGGACGCAAGATTCTTGATGGCATGCATAATAATTAATTGTTTAAGCACTTTCTACCAATGGGGGAAAAGAAGTTGTAAACATTAAAAATGATGGTCAATAATTTTTCATTAGTATAGTTATAGAGATTCCTAGTGTGGGAAGTTTTCAAATTGGTCCATCACACCACCCACCTGAATCCAATGAAACCTTCTGGAATTAGAATGTAATCCCAAAGAAGGGTATTACTTCTACTAGCAGCTTGGTTAGTATCCCAATAAAGAATATCACTTTCAGTAGCAGCTCAGTTAGTATTCCAATGAAGAATATTACTTTTGATAGCGGATGGGTCAGTATTCCTAAGTCAAATATAAAATTAAAACAAAACATGGACCACATTACCATTGCACGCCAGAGCTTATTTATAAAAGGACTGGGAAGTCTACATTTCTACAAAAATCATATAGTACACACTATAGGCTGGTTTCTCTGATACAGCTGTCCCTAATATCCTCATCTTTAAGAATGAACTCGAAATAATCTTTAGTGTGGATAACATGTATGCTGCCTAGCATGCAGAAACTTATAAGAGTACTTGGAACTGCACCTATAATGTCTAGAAGAAAGAGATTGAGACCACAACAGACCCACTTTGTTATGTAAAATTTGGAAATCTGAAAAGATGGTGACTAATTTTGCAAATAAGTAGATAGCTAAACTTTGAAGGAAAGACCTAGGATATTTATGCTGATAGTTATGTCGATAGGCATTCTACAATGGCAGCAGAGGGATGGAGAATAACGTAGGTGAGTTGTTAACAAATATGTTTGACCTTAAATTTGACATTTATTTGAATGTCACGGGAAAATTTCAGCCTTAAATTCAAAATTTATTTGACCATCAATTACAAGTTTTTTTCTTTTTACAGTGGAGTTTGCAGCCCATTTTTCCCCGGTAAGATTTTTTGATCCTGACACCTAAGTCACAAGGTTCGTGTCTGTGTTCGAGTTCGGCAACAATAAAATTTGGAAGCAAAATCGTGATAAAATTCGACAAATATAAGTAAAGATTTATTGTAATATACGAAAAGAATTTTTATTTGTAATATTATATAAATTTTAAATATTTTATGTTTACATTTTATATTTCATAATAAATATCATTTATTTTAATATATTTTAAACATTATAAATGTTGAGTCTCTATTTTTAAATATCAAAAAGTAAAAAGTAAATAATAAAATTAAAAAAATTCAGAAAATAACATAACACTTGAATAAAGTAATGAAAACATTAAAAAATGATAAAAAAAAAACTAAAAAACAAAATATTTTAAATACCTAAACATAAACCTAATGAGTTAATGGCAATTTGCTAATTTACTAGACAGTCTAGATACGGGTACGGGTACAGGTACGGACCACAGTACGTCGATACGGCAAATTTTTAAAAATCTTGGGTACGGTAAGCTTTTGGGTACGTTTTATATTTATGTGTGTGTGTGTGTGTGTGTGTGTGTGTAAATTATAAATTTAAAGAAGTATTTGCATACTTATTGAAATTTATTATTTCTCTATCACAGTTATTTATCTTAGTGACTGTGATAAGATTCAAGGAGTTTTGATTGTTCATGGTGACCTTCCTTGATCCACTCAGCACGATAGTATTGTCTAACATATTTCCTCATAACTAAGCAGGAAAAATATGGATCCAAGTTGACAGGTGGGACGATTAGTCCAAGCACGGGAGAATACTTGCCGAGTTTTGGAAAGCTAGCCAGTATTTTTAATTACTAATCTGTCTACAGGCGATCAAAGCTCATGATTCTTTCAGAAGATTGCAAGAAGTTGCTTGGTCCAAAAAGGTGCAAAATTGGATTTTATGAAAATAAGAAAAATATTGCCATCAATGCGTAGAGCTCGAGAAAATATACACTTTTAGAGAAAACGACACTTGAAACGGAGTCACAGAATGAAAGTTATGGCACATGCAAGTTTTTGCTGCTACATCTTCCCGGACCCTTTCCAAAAATGGCAAATTTTTTTCTATGCTTGTGATTTTTCCACCAAAAAATCCAAAAAAGGAAAGAAACAGTGTTTGGCAAGTTTTTTTTTGACGGGTACGCTTGGAAATGTACCCACCAGGGACAGGGTACGGTCCGTACCCAGACCGTACCCTGTCCCCTGTGGGTACATTTCCAAGCGTACCCACAGTGTACCGTACCCCATACCAGTACCTGGTACGTTTCCAGGCTGGTACGGGGGGGCCTTAGGCGTTTCCAGACAGTCTAGCAGTAATTTATGAAAGTTGAAGCTAAACCAACCCACGAACCAACCCAAGCGACAATGGCGGCGACTGAACTGGCGAATGAAGTCAACACTAAAGTAGCAAATGGTGTTACTGTTTGCCATCTACAGTCTCCCGCGAACTGGTAAAAGGCAATCTCGACTCTATCTACAGTGGTTTGGCGCTCACTCACAGGCTTCACAGAGAAAGTCACAAAGCCACACCCAAAGACCACATGCAGAGGCACTCAATGCTGTAAATCCAACCCTCGCATAGCAAATATTCATAGAACAAACTGAAATAATATTGAATGAAGGCTGACAGTGTTGATTTTATTTGAAAAATCCAAAAACTCTAATAAAAAATGCGTTTTTCAAATATATTTTAATAAAAAATGCTAAGCCCTCCTAGATATGAATTTTTGGGCGAATTTAAACTTTGTGCTTGATGTTCGGCAAACCCTACGCCTTAGCCTGACACAATGGTGTAGCTAGATGGATGCTATTTGTCACCAGTTGGTGGGAAATTGGCAGAGTAGGTGATAGAATTATTTATTGATTTGATATGTAAAAAATTCAAGATAACAACCTTGAGATTGATATCTTTCGGTGTAATTCAGATAAATGTATTTAAGATATCTGTACTAATTAAAACCCACGTGGAGAATAAATAAGTAATAACTATGAACCACGTGGAAAAAAATATTTTAGGCTTCAGCAGACCACTACAGTTATCCTGAACAAAAATATTGAAAAGAACAACATGTCAGATTAGATGACCATACAACCTACGGCCTAAAATGACTTATTTAATTTTAACAAATTAGATCCATCTTATACAAATATTACACATCAGGTTGGTTAGATAAACATAGAATGATTTATTCATTACAGACATCGATTATGTTTTTTTACTTTTTTATTTCTATTTTCCGGTAAAGCATAAAGGAAAACAAGTAGTAGGCAACTGTTTGTGGTTGGAAACTCTCCTGTAGAATTTGTGCATTATATTGATGCAACGGCTTAAACTTTTGGCAACATTCTTTACTAAGATATTTGATGAAGAGCAGTAGCACTATGAATTCTAAAACTATCGACATGTTTAACTTTGACAAGTAACTGTCTAAATCCAAGCCTGATGCCAGTTACTCAGAATTATACCCTATACCACACATTGAAATCTAAAATCAGAATGCAAAATTAACAATAATTCATCTGCCTTTTTCACTCCATTTACATTGTAGCTCTGCCAACTAGATCTAATCAATAAATCAGAAGACATTATAAATGGAAAAAAGACACAGAAATCTAAAAATCTCTTAAAGCAGTCTCCGATTCAGATATGGATGTGTGACCACAAGATTCATTTGGTCTTAAGTAAAAAGCTAATTTCATGCAATATAAGAACAGACTGACCACAAACAATGACCTGAAGGGCCACATGTAGGGAACCAAACATCAAAAATCTAAAACCCTGGCCGGGCTTGCAATACATGCCTTTCATTATACAATAGAACCCCAAAAACCCTCGATTGGCTTCCTAAATTCAATTATGACGCACTCTTTAGCCTGAAAACAAAAGGAATCCAGGGTCCCTCCAAATGGCCTTTGCCGGGGTTACAATAAAACGGTATGAAACTAATAGAGCTTTGAAGAGAGACATAGGCTAACATTCGATACCTTCCCGCCACAATACTTTTTTAAGCATATTGTCTACGGGGTTGTAGAGCAAAGGTTATTTATTAGAAGCCTGTGTGCCAAGATTTGTTTTATGATACACTTTAAGGAAGCCGACAAGAGGTTTTCTTTCAAATTATCTTCTATATTATTAAAATTTGAACCCTTACTCTGCATGATCAGGGTTCAAATCTCCTCCACTGCAATAAGGTGGGCACTAACGCCAACGGTAATTAACATCTATACATTACAGCCTAAACCAGGTTTAAAGTTCAAGCCATATGGAGTAAAAGGCGGCGCATAATCTCAGCCCAAGAAGCAACAAAATACCTTTCAACATAATGCATGGCCAATATTCAAATCCCCTTCGCTGAAACAAGATGGCCAGTAGCCCCAACTGTATCAAATTTCCGTACATCAAACCCTAGCTTGAATTTCTAAACATTCGCTGTACAGCATGAAAGGCGGCACGTAAGCTCACCCAAGATCATTCATGCTGATGATTTGTCGGCTAAAGCCGCCCGAATCGTCCATTAAACTTATTTTCTTAACCAACTTCTTTGCTTAAATCTTTCATATAAAAAAGGTTACTTCTATAATAAAGTGTTGCAGTAAAACAGATGGTAGTAGGGACCCCTATAATCTGGGGCAATCCGGGCATAAGACTTTTAATCAAATTTGGAAAGAAAAGAAAAACGAAACAGACAATAGACGGAAATCAGACTCACAGGCTCGCTGGAAAGGAGATAGCATAAATCCAAGCCGCAACAGTCTTTTCGCGATTCGAACCCGTATCCTCCAACCCCCGAGCCAAATCCGATATTCGTTGCCTCGAACAACTAAATTTCACACAAATTTTCGATCCCGTATCCTCCAACTACCGAGCCGAATCCGATATTCGTTGCCTCAAACAACTAAATTTCACACATAATTTTCTTGGGAACTTATGTACAAGATATTATCGTACATCCGTGACTGCAGTGCATAGAAAGTCGGTATTTCCTGGAAAAAGAAAGGAGGGTCGGACGTGGATTAATGTAAGTAGACGCATTCGGTGGTCTGACCAAGGTTGGCCGGTTTTTCCATTAAAGCCGGCTGTAATTTTGTGCAATGCATTGCATCTGCCACAAAACGCCGCCCCTGAGAAAAGCCGCCGTTTAAATCTAATTCCAAACTTGTATTGGGGGAGAGGGACCCTCACCCATTGCTCCAGGGTTCTTCCCCCCTCTTGCGTAAACTGAATTTCATTTGAGGTTTTAATTAAATAAGACGCTTTTATTATATTATAGTGTGAATGTTAAACTAATATTTCTCGTGGTTTTTTCTTTCTTTCTTTCTTTTTGGGTGGGTTTTTGTGGGTGCTTCAACTTTTAGACACGTAATATTGATTAGGGGTAGGTATTTCTTGTGGTGTTATTAATAATTGGTTAGTGTTTTTTTATTGGAGTTATAAGGCAGTTTTGAAGAACTATAAATCTAATAAAAACAGCTAACATAATTAATTTACCATAAGAAACAACCATCACCAACTAGAGAAATTAAAAATATAGGTAAACAAACTACAAAACAAAGAGGAGATTCAACTTAGAGCTCCCTTCGCACCCAACACCAACATAACAACAAATTTTTAGCAAAGGTTCATTGAAACTGTAGTCGCAACCATCTGAAAACCATAAGAGTGGGCGGCCCAAGAGAGGTCAACCATCTCTATCCCTCAAGCATGAAGGAGTTGTCTATGAGAAACACCTAATTTTCTCCCACGACACGAAGCAAGATCCTCAACCATCCTTTGAGATCCATCTCTCACCAACTCCTCAACTTTCAATCTCAATCTTTCAACCTTAAATCTTCGGCCTCTGCATTTGGCCGTAGAGCCCACATTCGCCTTAGGCAACACACAATGGGGTTGAGAGCGGGAAGAACCGACCATAAAAGCACCTTGAGGCTCTTGAGGGGTGGAAGTCACCCCCTTGCAACCCGATACAACTCCTACATCTAGAGGTGGGCCCAAACCAACACCAAGAGCTACAATTGCCTTTTCACAAACACCTTTTTGCGAGGAGAGCAAAGAAGGTCTAAGGGCAGAACACCGAGCATACAGCTTGTCAGGGTTGCACCACACAAACTTAGAATTCAGAGATCTGACCCTTTTCCTCCAAGCCATCTAAGAGAGGGGTGTACGGACAACAACCTACGATAAGAATAACACGAAGCAACCTGATGACCCAAAAGATTATAGCAAAATCACCTAAAAGGAATGCGATCATAGTAATAGTAGGTTTGTATTGGTCCATTTTCTTCTTTTGATATGTTTTTCCTCTTTTTCTTTTTTTGTCATTACTTTTTTAATCTATTTGTGTTTTAAAAATTTTCATCATGTTTTTCCTTTCCTTTTTAGTTTCTCTCGTCACTCCCTCTTCCCCTATTTTTTTACACTTTACCAAAATAGTAGCATTATCAATTTGGGCAACTAAAATCATACTACTATAATTTTACAATATTTTTGTGGGCTCTTTTTTGTGTGTCTCGAGGTTTGTGGCCTTTCTTTATTGGACTTTCTCATTTGTTGTGTGGCAGAATGCACATTAATAAGGTCTTAATTTGAATTCAATAAATATATAAGTTCATTTGTGTATTAAGGACACGAGTGAATAAGGAATGATAAATTGTAAAAGCAATAATTTCATTTATTGCATAAACATCCCTGAGCCAACATCATATTTCAAAAAATTAGAGAAGAGCATCTATTATTTTATTTGTTCAATCCATTTGAAAGAGTAGGTGTTGGGACACTTGTACTACATGGACTTCCTATTGAACAATAGTATACTTGGTGTGTTATTTGTCAAACTATTCAAAATCCTAGGGGTTTAATAATAATGAGCAGATAACACATTGCCTCATTAATTACATATAGTTTTTACATTTTTGTAAGGTGTTACAAGCATATTAGGGTTCCAAGGAAGGATGATAGTGTCTCAGTGACTCATAGTGAAGTCTATAAAATTAAGTGGCATTTTCAAAGCCTAAAAGTAGCTAATAGGGTTGCCAAAACCATTTTTTTCTTTTTTTATCATTGTAAGTATCATACCGATATGATTTTGGATGTATTACTTAAGGAGTATCATGGACTTGGCCAAGGCTCTTCATTTTTCAAATTTTTAGGTGTGTTTTACTTCACTTTATGGACATTTTCCATTGTTTGTTTCTAACAATTGTCCCTTAAATTATGAAATAACATGTATCATTCTTAAAACCCTATTCTCAAGTATTTCAATTATTTTGATTTTCTGAAACTATAAAATATCCTAAGTATATTCCAATTTATGTAATTTGGTCATATTTACTTTTTTATATTTGTTTAAAACTAATTGCAAAGTGTTGTGGTTATTTGTAATGCATTTGTTAATATAGATGTACTTTACACATCCACATTGTGCTGAAGCCACATTGGCTTGCATGATGTGTTGTCTTATAGGGTTAGCTATTACTTTTATTGGTGATAGATCTAATTGTTTTAAGTTGTGTTCCATTTTACTTACTTAGAATCTATTAGTCCTACCTCTTTTGTATTACATTTGAAACCCTAGTGTGCTTGTAATATGGCTCACCCCCTGGATGCATTTTTTAAGGTTATGATCCTTTTTGTATAGTCCTTCATAAGTATGGAAGACCAAAAATTTGATATGAGAGAACTAATTAGTAAAGGTAAATTGTTATCCTCACACAAAGTAAGCTAAAGCAACATAGATTCGAACTTATATGTGCACAATTTATTATTCCCTTTGTAGAACATGTAAAAACCCTATATTAACACAAAGGGATGGTGTGGATTTAAACACTTTTTGTCATGTAAAAGCACTTGTTTTTATTTTAATAAAATCACACCAAATGATAATTAAATTAAAAATAAAGTAATAAATCATAATATAATAAGTAGAAGACCTAATATAGCCTAATTTAGTTGAAATTGAGCACTTATAATAGTTTGGTCACTTCAAGAATAGTAAAACATTGATTAGGGCATAGGAATGGAATGAATTGACCAAGTTTGGCTTGCAAAAAATGAAATGGTGTGCTCGAAAGTTGGATAGACAATAGCCATTGTGCTCAAAAGAAATCATGATTTTGAATTGTGCTTTGGACGGGTTTGAAAATGAAAAACATGTTTGGCACCAAAACTATCTAGGAGCCGTGAATGTGTCTAGGGAACACTAGATGAAGTTTTCTTCTTTTACGCAAGATAATCTAAATTTGTGCTTCTATTTTGTGGACCTAGAATGTTGTGATGATTTGAGACAAAGCTAAAATGCCTGATTATAAGTCTAAACTCAAGGTTTTTTTACTTACTTTAAATATGAGATCCCTTTAAAAGGGTTGACATTTTGGGTTGGACTAGCCTCAACCACCCCATGATGGTTTAACATGTTCTACAAACCATTACTCTAAAGAGATCTCAAACCCATGTAGTTTCCCCAAGATTGTGATGAGATGTAATTAGTAATATATAATAAATGCACTTAGAATGTGTAGTGTTGTTTACACCATTTTTAAATTTATAGATGATATGTTTACACTAAAAGAGGATGTAAGGTTCATTACAATGGGCTATTTTGATTAATTAACTTCCAACATTAATTGTGCAATATTATAATAATGCATTAATACTTGCAACTATTGATAATGATATGTTATAAGCTCAAATACACAATAAGAGAGATGTACTTAGTTATACAAAGTAATACATGAGACATCTGGGTGCACAAATAGGAGAATGTGGGAGTACTAAACTTGAAGATGCTTGGTTATTGACACTGCAAATAGAAAATGTCTTGGTTCATAATAATACAACTTTATTAGGATTGGTTGTATGTCATTGGATCTATTCTACGATCTTAGAACAACTCTAGGTGGGGTTATGTAACTTTTTGTCCCCTTTGATGGTTTGGAAATGTGTTTCATTGTCAAACCCTAAGTGTCACACACTCTTGAAAAATGTCTATATCTAATTCAATAGCTCTAAAAATATAACCATGAGTAGTAGAACCTACATGAAAAGGTTAGTGTTAGTATTTTTGTGTACCATTTACACCACCTACATTTTTTTGCACTACTATGAATATTCCTCAAAACACACATACTTATCCACCATATGCAGGTAAGATGTATATGATTTCAACTAGTTAGAAATTTGAACTACATTTGATCAAGCTTAACATGAATTGTGCTCTTGTTAAGCAATTGGAAATCAAAACTTTGGTGTGCTTGGATTTGAGATGTAGGTAGAGTTGTACTTCATGACCTATGGTTAAGTGATTTCTTTATAAAATATAGTAGTGATCATCCCTAAGGGGTTGTGCATCACCTTCTTTGAAGATATTGTGATCATTGAAGGATAGATTGCATGTAGTTGACTCTAGTGTATACATATTTCATATTATGATAGATGTTGAGTATACAAAGTAGACTAATATGAGACTAAATTTACTTCGTTGTTAGAACTGGTACCTAAAACTGTACTTGGTCAAAACCAAAATACTAGGTCAAGAGAATCTATACGGTTCTGACAATATTATAGTTCATGCTCTTGAACCTGCTATCTGGAAGGTATGCTCTATTAAGGACCATACATGTGCATCTTTCCTACCTAGACAATGATTTTCACTATGTGTTGGTCTTCTTTTCTCTCCTTCATGAATTTGGATTTGTAACTCTGATCAAACCCTCATTAGTGCAATATAAATGTTTCTTGCATATAAATAAGACATTTAGATCAGGTCTGTGTGAAACTAAACTTATAACTTCAAAATGTAATTTGATGCATAGGTATATAGAAACAAGCCAACATAGCAAGTTAGATAATATATGCAATAACATTGAAGGACTAAACTGGGAACATGATTACAAAGGGAATGTTCTTTCATTCTTGTCCAAAAAGTTCAATTGCAATAAGTTTGATGAAGAACATGGGGTGATCAATTACTAAATTTGAGTGTCAAGGAGAGGTCCCCTTCACCCAACCTGCTATAGTCTACCAACTTGAAACATTATATGCTTACAAAGATAAGAACCAAAGATAGGAGACAAAAAACCCTTTCAAAGGAGGAAGACCATGTATCAAATCCATTAAACAAATCTGATAGTTTCCTCTTAATCGCAAACAAGTTAGAAAATAATAACCACAAAGAACTTCATTGTTTGGCTGCCCTATATAACCCCATAGAGAATATTTTTGCAGACAAATATAATCCCAATAGTTTGACCTAAGACGGGACATGTAGAAAAGAGAAATAAGTGCCCCATACTCTTCCCATGTTCAATTCCCTAGGGTTGAGCCACCTCTATAAGCTGGAATTGTTATTCGGCTAGGCAGTGCTAGGCAGGTCATTTTGCTTAGGTGGCGGAGGTAGATCGTCAATGTGGTGCCATATGTCTATTTTAGTGAAAAATGCGAAAAAGCAAAATTTTCAGAGGTAGGTCAGTGACCTATTCACCTAAAATGTTACAATATATACGTTTTTTACGCATGTCTTGGAATTGCCTACACGAGAGGTATCATCTCCTATAAAAACATAGGTGATCCAATGGGTAGTATACTACTAACTGTTCTTGGGTATCCTTGTAATTGGGAGGTCCACCAGCATATCAAGTACAAGAAGCTCCATGGTATGCATGGAAAGAATTTTTTGACACATGACAGGAGATTGGATGACCTTGGTGAAAATGTGGTGCCATGATAATGTTGATTTACGATGGGATGGGCTTGCTGAGGATGCTTAAAATGCCATGACTTGAATGGTTTGGGCTGCTCGATTTCTAGAACAATTAAGGCCCTCTCCTTAGGTAACTCAAGAATATAAAAAATTATGCTCTGTCCAATCCACTAATTAACCTTTCTGTCACACAACTTAAATTATATGAAAGCTTCTTTTGGGTGAAGGAAATTAAATCACACATTTTTATTACAAAGAAATTTAGGTGGACCATGTTCATGATTAAGTTATGCATTTGGGGATATTCACTCATGTGAATATTCCACCTTCAATTGGGTCTCATAGGTATCTTAATGAATGCGTTGAACCCTAATTGACTATTATTTTTCAAATATATGCTCAGTGGAGAAAGTACTCCCGTGCCCTCAATGTTGCCAAAATTTTGGAAGTACAAACATTTTTTATCTTCTGGAAAAGGGGAGAATGAAATATAGATACTTCCCTAAAACTATGCCAAATAGAGACTAATATGAGTTACGGTGCTACCATATTTAGATATTGTTGTATTGGCTGATGATAGGCTCTTAGTGGCATGCATTATCCTGTATGTCATCATTCAAATTCGCAAGCTACGTATAATGTTTTGTCGAACTCTCTTGATTCAAATTTCCTCTCTTGTTGATGAATATCGATTATCTAGTGTTATTGGTCATTTAGTCTCTAATGTGATTCTAGTTGTGTCCCCTGTCTCTTGTAGTTTTCTCTCTACCTCATATCTTATCTATTTAGCCAACTTTTCTGGGAGTGTTTCCTAAGTTTCATGGGATTGTACATCCCATGAAAATGGCTTCGTTTATCCTTTTGGGACCTTTCAAGTTACGTAACCCTAGGTTGCAGAGTTGCATGGCTTTCTTTCAACCACTTTTTCATTATATGATTGACCTATACTGTTAATAAGGCCCTCATTTATATTCAAGTTTGTAGAGATTTTATAGGGAAGTGGTTGCTAACACACCACTCCTTTGACACCCCTTGACTATAATGGTAAGACTATGGCTTCCCTCTTATCCAGGACGACACACACATTGTTCTGTATACATGTTCCCCATTTTCTAACTGACTTTTCTCACACATTTCTTGACCAAATCAACCTGTTTTTGAACTTGATATGGATGCACTATGAAATTATCCTTATGTACTTCCTTTGTTTCAGTCAGGTTTTCCACTTCCCCTCCACATGATTTATGTGGCCCTTGACCTAGCTTCCAATATGGGTCATGGACCACTTCTCTACCAACTTGCTATAAAAACCAAGTTTTTAAACTACAAGGTATTAATTGACTTCAATCTTCCATAAAGGAACCTTCCTTGCACTGTTATGCTCTTAAACTAGAATCCGTATCTCTAATCTCTTCTTCACTTGAAATCTCATTGGATAAATAAGTTCCTCCCCATATCACTAAATAAGATAACTTCATGAGCATCTTGAATTTATCTTCATAATCTATTGAGTTCCATCATTGGAGTTTTTAAATTCACCATTCCAATAGAATCTTTCAGTTCAATTAGCTCAGATTTTAATTCATGTTTTGTAAAATACTTGGTTTAAGCTTAGATGCAAGTGGAATTCTTTCTAGAAAATTTATTGCCATATAAGTAGCTTCCTTTATCCATTTCTTCTAGCAGCTTTTTAGATCCTTGGATTTGTCTAGAGAAGGATTCAGAGATAAGTTCTTTACAGAGTCATTCCTTTCTCCATTATCTACATTACCGACTTTTCTTGTTCATTTATCCCTCCCGAATTTAGATTACATTAGCACAAGAATAAATATTATATTCAAAGCTTCCTTTCTACACCCATGTGGAGTTTATTTGGACTTCAAATTGATGCTTGCAAGGGCTTTTGTTAGATGTCATATAAACTTCTTCTTCCACAAAATGTTGTTACTTAAATTAGTCTGCTCTATAGATCCTTGTTTTATCAAAGTGAAAGCTTCAGGGGTCTTATGGAATTGCTTCTGAGATTTATCTTATCACCTGCCACATCTTCTATATTCTAGATGTAGATCTAAGAAATTCTAGATCCAAGCGTTCACATGATGTAAACATCTTTTGTTTTGAAATTAGTATTCAGATTATGCTACCGTAATCCTGCCAAGAAGTACACAAGCAAACACAATCTCTTTTCCTTGTTATTTATTTTATCTTGCTGCCAGTACTGCATTTAAACTAGCTAGCTCCAACACTTTCATGCACCATTTTTGAGCTTCACATTTCCAGCACAATTCCTTAGACACATTTTGATCATGTCATTGGAAAAGAAGCTGAGGGGATTCAAACCAGCACTAAAGCCAGCATTGGACTTGTCTCTGTACAACATTTCTAGGTTAGAAGTTGTTAAAGGTTCACTAGCAAGCTTTCATGTTAGCTTTAATTCCATAATATTTTAATTCATAGTTGCATTTAAAGAAATTAGATTCATTTAGTTTGATTGCTACTTCCATTAGAATTTTAATCTCATTTTACATGTAATTTCTTCTGCAACAAGGATTTAGGAAGTTCATTGAAGAATATCTTCACAGCTCATCCTATGTTTTCCTTTGTTTATTAATTAATTGCAGGGCAGGTTGACTTCTACTGACATTACCTTGCCTCATCCCTGCACAGATTTGCATTTGAGTTTAAAGAAGTATTTCTTCATTTAGATTAAGTTTCTTCATTCTAAAAATACATGCCCACATTTTAGATGTATTTACAGGGAAGTCTCACAAGGAATTGCTTCTAAGAAAGAGTTTTACAATCTTCCTGTGATTCTGAGTTAAAATTTGGCAAGAAGTCAGTATCCACAATTACAACATAGTTGTCTATCATTTATTTTATTAGATCAGATTAAATTCACCACTTGCATCATTGAAATAGCTACATCCGACTATTTCACTGTTTAGTTTATTTATTTTACTAGTAGAAGAACACTTTCATTTCAATTAGAAGAAGTTACATTGTGTGTGTAGATTTCTCCTGTTTATTTCCAGATCAAAAGTCACCACCAACAACACAGAGAAACTAGGTAAACATGCAGTGACCAGATTTTTTATTTAACATTTATTTCACACTTCCATGACGTTTCAAGCAAGTAGAGATTACAGGAATTGTTCATTTCCATTTTGGTTAATTAATCGGGCGGGAATGAATCTAGACTAGTTAAGAGGATTAAAACACATTTGTCTTTTAATTAAGTTAGATTTACTTTTCTTAATTGGTTAAAACGAACACTTTCCAACATAGTTTAACTTTTCAAATTAAACTAGATAATTAGACCATAGTGTAACGTACGCTACGACATTCACTTGCTTCTGATGTACTCTTTTAGCTATTTTCAAATCGTAGGAAATCACACTACCCGTTCCTCCTAGTCCACCCCATTTATCTTATAGCCCCCTTTCCAGTATTTCCCGCTACTTTGCATATTCAAGGCTATCATGATACATGACCTCAGGAGGTTGAGTGTGCAACTTAGAGTCACGTGTTGATTCTTAGGCATACAATGTTGGTGAGCTTGACGTGAAGGACTAGTTCCTTCCTTTTCCCTTCGCTTTCATTGTTATTACCTCACCTTTCCATCTCTTCCCCTATTTCAGTGGGTATTTTATACCTACACCAATGTTCAACCACAAAAATCCCCTTCCCTTTCCAAATGGGATGGCAATTACATAAACAACATGCAAGTGTCCCCTAGTTATGTTTCAAACCCCACTAGTTATGTGAGGATAAAGGAGTTTGATCAACCTTTATACATGCAATACAGTTAACCCAATTCAAACAACAAGGTTTTTACAAGTGGAACAAATCCTTACCCTAGAGTCTTATCAAGACCTCACATTTGCATGTAATCAACATAAGATGACATTTTTGCGTGAATTTCTAACCCTTTTTTCCAAATAGGCGAGTCCTTAGATAGGATAAAGATCCACACCTCTAAGATGTTCAATAACAATGTATTGACAACCTATCTTGAGACTCCTATTTTTAAGGAAAACAACAATGACAATGTTGAAAAATTTGTAAGAGGATATCATGTGTCCTCTCAACCAAACCCTACACAACAGAAACCCAAACAAGAGACTCAATTCTCACCTCATGATGTTATTTCCACTTTAATATGGAGGATTAGAGAACTAGAGAGTTCCCAACCTTCAAAACCATCCTATGTAGTATGGTAGAACATGGGGTATCCCATCGACATCAAAGGGGGAACCCCTATCAACACACAACCAATGCAACATCCTATACAAAAAGGTTATTCTATTTAATCTAAACCGAGTGATCTTCTCACGGGAGATGATACCCTAGGGATGCACCCTCACCCTTTTCATGATTATCCTACACAAGGGTTGGCCAGAAGTGCGTTCTCAAATGTCGCTCCATCAGGCAATGTGACGTTCCGTGGTTACAAACTCACTAGCCCATTTCCTGGTGTTGTTCCACCTTACCTACATAGGTATGAAAAGTCCCCCTGGATGGACCCATATACCTTCCATACTCCTTATATGCCATATAAATGAGCTCCATACATTTTGGCCAATGCCTATAATGCAGCCTATCCAACTCCTCCTCCTCCACCTCCTTATTAGGGAGCTTCAATGGTAGAATCCTACGCGAATGGGTACTTATGCTGAGTATTGGAAAGAATCCCTTGAATTTACCATATGGGATGTCATGATTCCATGCCCATTTCCCGACCTTCCTAAATTTAAGGGGGAGGGAGATACAAATGCTCACATCAAGGCCTATGCTACTTCCATCAATGAATTACTTCCTTTGGATGCAATAGTTGCTAAAATATTTCCAAAGACCCTTGAAGGAATTTCCCTAGACTAGTACTATCAGATTCTTAAGCCTTCTAGACATTCATTTAAACAACTTGTTTCAGAATTCATCAGAGCATTTGATATGAACAAGTTGATTCAAATAGGGATTAGAGAGTTTCTACATATTAGTCTAGAGTAAACCAAATCTTCTATCCATTTCATTTAGAGATGGCATCAGGTTATTTATTGCTATGCAAGTGCACCTAACAAGGACCAAATGGAACTTTGTGATCTCTTACTTCATTCGCTCAATCAAGAGACTAGGGAGGAAGTCAAAAAATTTCCTTTTCGTAATTACAAAGAAGTGTTGGAAGGTGAACTTTGAATTGACTAAGTCGGTATCTACAGTGGGTGTAAGATTTACAATCTCAATGGGAAATTGGTGACCCCTAATCAAAACAATGTAAACCATCAAAATAATAGAGCCAACAACCAAGGGTCTAAGGTCTTGTATCACAATCGTGGTGCTACCACGAATGGTGTTACTGATCAAGTGAAGAATGTTGGTTTTATAAACACTAGTAACACTAACAATCAAACCCAATGCCCGAACCAATACCAGAACTGTAGCCAAGGAGAAACGAATTATGGTTATAACAACCACTTTCAGAACTACAACCAAGCTTATAATCAACAACAAAACTCAAACCAAAGGCCAAAATACTATGATCCCAATCTTTATTGTGGATTTCATCATGTTATTGGTCATGACACTAGAACTTGTAGGGATTGAAACAAGTTCATAAAAAGACTCCCCGTGAATCAAATACAACTATTTGTGGACATGTTCTTAGAAAATCTTGAAGGAACCTCACAACCTGGTCATATAGGACCCGTCGCACCTCAGAATGCAAACCTAAGAATCTATCGGGACCCATTCCCTAAGCATCCTGAAGATGTTCAGGTGAATCCTCAAAATTTAAACAAGGGTATTCTTGTAAGGAATAATGACCACGAGGCATCAACTTCTGATAAATCTCGAGTTGCTCCTAACCTCAGCTCAAACAAAAATACAAATATTTTTGGATTAATTGAGCTAGAGGTTGAACCAAAAATTAATGCAACAACTCGGATGACAGAATACATTTCACAATCCCTCCCCACTCATTATTTGTTGCAGGATGAAATTCCTATAGTCTCAAAATTGATGGGATCCTATGATTTGCTATCAGATTTGAACAAGTCCTTTTCTCACATATTGTTTCTATATTTGTTGAAGAATTCCCTTGTGCATCATTCTGCATTGTTTGATGCATTGGGTCTTGGTAATTTAATCCATGTTATGCCTCCTCTTGGATCTCAAATAAATCAAATTGATTTTGAAATACATCCTCTGGGACAAAGTGATAGGGATACTGGGTTTATTTTTGATATAAATAAGATGCCTTCTGACGTTGAAATAACCCGAAGAGGTGATCCTGCCTTATATTTGCAAGTTTGGGTTTATAACAATTACATCAAGAGAGCCATGATTGATGATGGGGCTGTTGTGAATGTGGTTCCCTTCTATTTCTTTTAGAAGTTGGGATATGGAGATACTAACTGCTCCTCTATGAGAAACACATTACGAGGGTATGCAAGTCTTAAGGCTACCTTAATAGGAACTATAGTTATTCCTATTTACTTTGGGCCAAAAACTATCTTGATGGAGTTTTACATAATTGAAAAGGAGATGAATTATAACATTATCCTTGGTATACCTTGGATTTACCAGATGAAGGTTATTCCCTCCTCATTGTTCCAAGAGGTTAGATTTCTCTACCTAGGAAAGGTCTTCATTGCTCAAGGGGATCCTAATCCCTTCGACATGCATTTGGAAAACCTCAAGAAGAAACCAAGGATCCATTCAAAATATGATATCCCTGTGAATCCGTTATATAAACTACTTCCATCGAAATAACTGGTCTCGACCACCATGAGCATTCTGAAAGTTGAATTCGATGACCTAAACGTTTGAGGTAATGAAAATAGATAAGGGTAAGGAAATATCTATGGAAACTCTATGTCTACCAAAACCACATCCGAGATTATGAAACTCTTAGAGAGTGATGAGCCGATCCTTCTCCCCTTCGAACCACAAGGAATGGTAACCTCCTTTGTATAACTTATTTTCCTACCGATGATCTCGATTTAGGCATAAACATGATAGAAATAACAAAGGAAGGAGAGGATTTTGAGAAAAAAATGATGCCCATCAAATCCATCTCTAGGGCTTCTTCCATTTCGGACCTTGTTCTAGACACAAATATGTCAAAATCCAACCTTATTGTGTCCACGGGACATAATCCAATAGCACGACAAACGTCAAATGTAACCACTACTCCCTACATAGGTAACAGAGCTGAGAATTGTAGTCATGCTCACATGAATATAATATGTCAAAAATGTGACAAAGATGTTCATAAAGACCTCTTTCAAATGGATAGATTCATGCCAAGATTAGATGATCAGATATATAAAATTGTAGGCAAGGTTTTTAAGTTTGAACCCAAGATAGTAGGCCCTTGTCAAGAGAACAGAAACTTTAAATATCATGTGTATCATTTTTGTACCATGGGAGATGAGGAGTTTGACATATGTTAACTCACGTCATGTTAAGCACTTTTACGCATAGTGCATTTGCATCTACACTTGTACATTACTGCATTTGCATTATCATATTGTGAAATTGTAAATCAAGAAACTTACTTTTCAAGAAAATTTTAAGAAACTTTCAAATGTTGGCAGAAATATTCAAGCATATCTCTTCAAGTATCCATCATATCATCTTCGAGTTATTTAAATCTCTTCATCATTTCAGCAATTAAGATATAATTTTGACATTGGTCATACCAAGGCTTGCACACTTAGTTATATTCAGGGTTTCTTAGAGCTTAGATGTCTTTTCCCATAGTATTTTCTAGAAGCTTCTTGATGTCACATATTTCCGTCTAAAGTCAAAACAATATATATATATATATATATATATATATATACATAATTCAACAAATAAATGGAAATTTTCTTTCTTTCATAAATAAAACTACATTTCCTTGCCCTACCAATCTTTGGTGATGAGCCCACACTTCCTATTGGTGGCGTAAGGTTGGGAAAGGAGATAAGTGCCCTTACTCACACATGTCTTGTCCTTGGTGATGACCCCATGATTCTTATTGGTAGCATGGAACAAGATGTAGGGGCTCCCATCAAATAAGTCAATAAGCTGCAAATAAGTCAATGAATAAAAAGTCCTTTAAATGTCAAAAATCCCAAGAAAATGAGTTAGATTTGTATGTTACAAGAGAGTCAAATCATTAAAACCAAATTTTGTCAATCAAAAATCCATCTACGGATCTAAGTCTAGTTAAACTTGTAAGCAAAAGCATTATGGGCTAGTTAGTTGACTTTGATTAGGGTTGGGATGTAAGTTATAATTAGATATTTGTCAAAATCTTATCTTTCTCTCACCATTTTCACTCATTAAAATCATATAACTCGCATCCCTCTTGGCTCTCGGTGATGAGCCCTCGCATCTTACCAGTTACGTGGGGTTAGGAGTCAAATGAGTTCATTTACGTATTATATCACATTCACCATATTTTGCCAATAAAATAAAATTGCTAAACATTGCTTGAAAACCAAAGTATCAAATTACAATTTGTTCTCATATGCATCATATATAAAATAAAATAAAAGATAAATATGTCATTCTATTTACACATTTGCATCATCATCATCCATGACATACATCCATAAATCATACAAAAGGCATAGGAAATTCTAACCATCTAAGAGTACATAAGTGAAGCAAACCATGATTGAGTCAACTCTTACACAAAATAAAAAAACCAAAAATAGATGTATATATGTATATATCAATGAAGTCATGTTTCATGTATAATGCCATCACACTCTTGCGAGTGTGGTCAAAACACTCATCTATGAGTTGAAAATTAAAAAAATTGATATATGTATCTAAAATATTCTCAAAGCAATAAGTGTCATTGGCCCATTCCTCTCCACGGGATCCCACTAAAGGTGTAGGATGAGGGCTCCTACTGCAACTCCTATGACAAGAGTAAGAGCCTCCATGTGTCGATCAACAAGAGTGACCATGAGATGAGGTAGGTGATCTACTACAAGTGGTAGCTATAGAGCTATTTTATATAAAGCTCTTTCGATAAATAGTCCCCCCCTTTTTTGTTGCCCCATCATGGCTTCTTTTGTTCGCTCAACTTGAAAAATTGACTAAGCATAAAGATGAACGTGGAGGGTATCCACGTGTCTCATTGGCACAATTGGGATAGGAACAAAGAATGAAGGGATCTTAAACTTACGCCGCATTGTACTCCTGTCACAGATCCTAAAGGATTTTCTTAGCAAGGGAAAATTTGGAAAGATATTAGGGATGCTCGAAAGGCTCTCCACGTGTCACCGAGGCTCAAATTCAAATAAAGGAAAGGAAAGGGGCCATGAGCAAACATGCACTCTCCATGTGTTTATCAGGCACATTTTGAAAAGAAGAGTCTCAAGTAAAATCCTCGAGAGGCATCAACTCACCACGTAACAAGGAAGAAGCTTCACCGACTTAGGAAGCACCAGTCGTATAAATTAAAGACAGTTGCAGATATCCCTAATGAGCAATTGAGATTTTGGCTCAGAAAGGAAATATCCTATAAGAGAATTGAATGCTAGAAGTTAAGGCTCTGGTTCTAAACATTGGGGATGGATTCCCAAACATCTATAAGAAGGGATAGCATCCTAGAACAAGGGGGGGATATTTTTTGAAGAGAAAAATAGGTAGAAGTGAAGGAAGACACGAGAAGGTTTAGTTTTGTAATAGCTAAACTTAGTGAGATATTTCATTATAAGGAGATTGTAATCTGTGCCATTTCGGCCTTATGTATGATTTTATTTATATATTAAGTTCTTGTTCTGTGCACTTGAGCTCTTCATACTCTGAATCTTCATTTCTGTTAAATGATGTTATGAAGTTATGCAATCTATCGTGTTATACGCCCTTAGATTTTGACTTATATTTTATTTGTGTCTGTTATGTTTTCCATCCCCCTTTCATAGCTCTAATTTAAATCTAAAGTATCACTAAATAGGTAGATCATGCTATAACACTCTTTGAACTATTTTGATCAAACTCTCTGAATGTTTCTCCTTTTGTAGGATTTATCTTGGCGCATTGCCCCCTTTTAAGTTTTATGTTTCTTTCCAACTTTCTCCTAACCTTTTTTCCTAACCTTACTGCATACAACAAAGAAGAACCAACTTCTTTAAAATCTGGAGGTCACCTTAGGGCACACGTCCCATTAACCTAAGGTTTCCCCCGATTCTGAAGGTCCATCCACAAGGATAATCGTCAACATTTTTCCTGGCATGCCTGGTGGGACTAATATCTACACACTTAGATTTCCATTGCCAAAGATCTACTAATCCTAGTAGTATTCAAGTGATCCACTCAAGTTACTGTTATATATATATATATATATATATATATACCCTCCGAGTAAATATAGACAACGACACAAAGGAAATATGTCAAAAAGGTTCAAAAACCCGACACAAAGGAAATATGTCGGAGAGTTTCAAAAACCCGACACAAAGGAAATATGTCGGAGAGGTTCAAAAACCTGACACAAAGGAAATATTTCGGAGAGGTTAAAAAACCCGACACAAAGGAAATATGTTGGAGAGGTTCAAAAACCCAACACAAAGGAAATATGTCAGAGAGGTTCAAAAACCCGACACAAAGGAAATATGTCGGAGAGGTTCAAAAACCCGACACAAAGGAAATATGTCAGAGAGGTTCAAAAACCCGACATAAAGGAAATATGTCAGAGAGGTTCAAAAACCCGACACAAAGGAAATATGTCAGAGAGGTTCAAAAACCCAACACAAAGAATTTTGGGATTCGGGTTTCGGGAAACATGAGACATGAAGCATGAAAATCGCAAGGCATGTCTCGATGCTTGGGAGTTCTGAAAACCCAAAACACTACCTAGGCAAATTGGGTTTTGGATTCAGGAAAGCATGGGGCAAAAACATGTTGAGGCACCCTCTAAACCCGATGCAAATGCAAAGGAGAGCCCCGAACCCGACTGGAAACAGACCCTGACTTGGGGAATATTCAAATGGCCATAACTTATCACAGGGAGCTTGGATTCACGCAAGGTTGGAATTTTTGGAAAGCTTACAAGGTCCTGGATATATTTAATTGGGTGAGAACAAGTTCTTCACAAATGTAAAATATAGTTCACCATGTTTTGGGTTTGTTAGGGTTCTCACCTACTGCCATAATGAGATGAATTAAATACAACCTGGAGGTGGTTGGGGTAGATTTGGATTTCCTCTCTCTTCCCTCTCTCATTCTTCCTATAAATTGTAAGGAGGGGCTTCTTTCTAAAGGTTGGACATTCTTGTTTTGTTCCTCCCTTCTTCTCTTTGGCAGGAAAATTTGTGGAGTTCAAACCTCCCGTCTAAAACTGTAATGCAACTTTGCCTCTTGGCATTTTGTAGTGTATTGTATCAATCTTTGGAGAAAATAATGCATGTCTGTCGATGATTCTCAACCCTCTATGTGTTCATTTTCATCCTCCTGATCTTTCACTGTAAATTTGGTTATTTGTGCATGATCTTGCATTGCATTTTAATGGTTTGTGTTTATTGGCAAGACAGGTGTTCTTCATTCCTCGGTGCATCACCTTTGTTAGTTTAGGTTTATTTTTATGCATCTTCTTACCCTGTCTCCTTGGCAAGTTAGATTAGGTTTTTTAGTAAACTCTCTGCATTTTTATGTGTGCATATGAACAGAGGAATAGGAACCGGCCTTTATCTGGAGAGCTTTCCTGATTTGCAAAGTCCCACACTTGGGAAAAGCTCCATGTTATACAATCACATTGAGAGTCTCAACCTATCGAGTTGCAAACATTCAGGGGTGTTGTGATTCGCCATCAATAGTTACAAGCCAAATGCGAACAAGGGAGAGAGTGAGGGAGGAAGGTGCACTTGACTATTTACAGTTATCTCCACCATGCAACAGAAGAGGTCGATAGATCCAAAGATCCCCATCTCCTCTGAATCGAGTTCTGTCAACGTATCCGCTAGGTAGGCCTTTTACACAGTCAACTAGAACTCTCAGACCCATTTCCATGGCTCATCTTCAACCCCCACCTCCAAGGCAGTTTGTCTCTTGGGATCAAGGAAGCCCACTCATTCTGCCCACGCCCCTGATGGTGTGGAACCCTATTCTGGCTAACGCCTTAAAAACACTACCCAAATTTAGCGAGGAGGACTTCAAAACCCATGAGGAACACCTCCAAGATGTAGCAAAGATATGTGTAGTGCATTATATAAGGGAACATGACGTCGCCTTACGTTTGTTGGCCACCTCCTTTAAGGGAAAGACCCTGTAGTGGTATTAATCCTTAACCCCTAATACTATTGGTACTTGGGACCAATTAGGGGGGGCATTGGTGACAAAGTTCAATGAGAAAGGGGATAGTTCATCACTCCTGTAGGAAATGATTTGTGTCAAAAAGGTCCCTCAAGAATTAATGACATTTTTTAACACCAAGTTCCATAAAACCTGATAGAAGATTCTGGCCCTAGTAAGGCCACCTACAGGTATTATTAATGTCTTTTATTTAAAAGCTCTAAATTCAGATATTTTGGTAATGATTCAATCATTGGGAGGGGACTCCTTACCGAAGGCCTATAACATTGTGGTCCAAGATGAGAATAATTTAATAGATGTCGGGAAAATCCCTCCCAGAACTCTTTTTCTGATGAATCTAGAGATAGCCCTCCTTCCACAAGCACAAATATCGAACCATGTTCAAGCCCCTACGTCCTTATATAACTACCCACCTGCTCATACGGCTCCAAATTTTGCTACCACACCCTCATCTTCTTCTCTCGAGATGGACGAGATGAGAAATATTTTGAGAAACTTTTCTAATGAGAGTGAACCTTAAAAGGAACCAGGCAACCTATCTAAGGCAAAATTATCAAAATTTCCAAGGTATCAGACCTACTTATTCTACTCAATACTAGAATACTCAAAGACCACCAACCGCGTAGCCGTCAAATCAATTAGTTCCTATACCAATGCCACTTCAGAATATTCCTCCTAATAGTGGGAGAGAAATGGTCCCCAGACAAAACCATTTGGCTAAAGACTCTAATGCTTGGTGCTTCCCTTGCAATAATTCTCATATGCCGAGGGATTGCCCCCAAGGGAACTTGCAACAGAGGATGGTTGAACAATGATTAAGAGAAGGTTATGATGCATGTATGTCTGGACCCCACCAGTCTGCAGGATCCCAAAGTACCACCTTCACAACCCAGATTCAAGGGATTTCCCTGGAACAAGAAGCAGAGATCACACCAGAACACACCCTTTTCTCTTGGGTAGAAGGGGAGGAATCTGTATTTACAAATGAAGTATCTATCTCGAAACCTGTTCAGTTTAACTATAACACTCACTTTAAGAAGATAATCATTGAAGTAGATGCCTTAACTCCAAATTCAACCGAAAAGACGTACAAAGATCCTCCAATCGTCATGAATGCTCCATCACCAATGAGGGAAGCTCCAAATAAAAATATCCAGAATCAAGATACCCATCACCTCGATAAAGAAAGGATGAAGTATCAACCATCTCCTAAATTAATGCTATTAGGGAATAAGAGATAAAATATGCAGAATAATCCCTTACAGAATCGCAACAGTAGAAACTAATATGCAGAAAATATTACAAATCTCAAATAAAAGTGTAGAATAAATAACACAACACAGAGAGACAAAATTTAACGTGGTTCGCCTAATTTGGGCTACGTCCACCAAGAATCACTTGCTCAGATTTTATTACAAGCCTCCACTCTCTCAATACAATACCCAGATCCGTTTGGAGCTATGCTCAACAAACTATATAGAATTCACACCCGAATTCAAAACACATCTGCAATACATTTGCATGTATATGTATCATATGCATAAGACCATATAAATAGACAATTGCTTAAGCAGTTTGATACAAAAATTGTGGGTATCAAAACCATGGGCAAAAAACCGTGGGTATCAAAACAATGGGTACCGAAAAACCATGGGTCCAAAAATAGCCCATAATGGTTACCCATTACCCATGGGTTAATAAACCACCCATGAAAATTTTCTTCGGGGGCTTCGCCCCTGAACCCCTTTGACCCACTCACCGGCGAGTGAGACCGCCATAAAAATACCCGAGTGCAACACATAGAAGGTGTACCACACTCTAACATGAAAATAGGCTCCACAAACATAACAAATGCAACTTGGACCCATCAATGTAGTCCAACAGCTTAAAAAATTTCCAGCTAATGCGTCCTTGTGGGACCTTCTAAGTATCCCTGAGCAAAAAGAGTTGCTCTAAGAGGCGCTCAAACTAGACGATGATCTGACCATCACAACCATGGAGAAGGGACAGCTTAAAGTCATATTGTTGAACCAAAAGGGAGAGGTTGGTAAACCAAGGCCTAACCCCTTCTTTTTGACTCTTATTATAGGCAAGAAATTATTACATAACTCCATGATAGACTCCGATGCAAGTATTACTGTCATGCCCTAAGAAATTGTAGATGCTTTGGGAATTCGGTACGAACCCTTGAAGAAAGGAGTTATGCAACTGGACGGGAAACATGTTCAAACCATTAGGATTATCAAGGGACTCCCATTACAGCTCTATTCCTACCCGAATATAAATTTCTGGCAAGATATCATGGTGATTAACGTCCCACTAGTCTTCAGTCTTTGCCTTTCTCGTGATTTCACAACTAAGATTAGAGACTATATGTATTTGGATTGGTCCCACTTGATCCTATGAACCAAGTATGGGTCCAAAATGAAGTTCTTGTCAGAACCCCTCTCCAAGGAACATATAATGGACCAAGTGCCTTTTGGCTTCAAGGCCTCTCATTCTATGATCACTAAGGAAGAAGAATTTTATGTAGAAGATGGGGAGCCTCAAAACATCGATCATATATCTAATCTCCCCCCTGTAGATCCTTTTGGGAACTTGGCTTCAACTGGCTTGGGCATTTACATCATTTTCAATGAAAATCCCATAATCCCAAGGGTGGAGAAGGGGCATGATGAATGGGAAGGAAACTCTCTTGGGAATCCTCTAATATGTACCCTACATTTTGATGGGACCAAAAGCAAGAATGGATCGGGAGTCAGAGTGTGCCTAATATCCTTAAATGGTAGGATAATACTCTGGTCAGTCTATTTCTAGTTCTCTTGTACTAGTAACAAGGCAGAGTACAAGGCCTTGGTTTACAGTTTTTCCACTGCTTGAGAGGAGGGTATCAAGGAGTCGAGAGTATTTGGTGACTCAGAGTTGGTGGTGATACAAGTAAGGAATATTACCACCATTAAGAACCCAAGGATGAGATCCTATCGACACCGGGTATGGGATCTGGTAGATGATTTCAAGGCCTTCAATATTAAGGTAATTCCTCATGATCAAAATATAGAGGCCAACAAGATGGCCATGATAGGGTCTCAAATCGACCTAACTCAGGATTTGATTGCAAATAAAAACACCATAAAAGTGATCATTCGCCCTTCTATCCCTAAAAACTTTGATCATTGGTAAGTATTTGATAATGACCAACATGTCATACACTTCCTCCAGCAGTCAGACCAATTCGAAAATCAAATCCAACCCAAAATCAAGGAAGCATATGGGGATCAGATAATTCAACTAAAGACAAACAAGCTCCCAAGAGGTTTAATTACTCTTGAAAGTCTTTTCGACTCAAATGACACTAGTTCTGATCGAAGAAAGTTCAAGGCAATAAAAGAGGACTATGTAGGACTAGAAATAACTAAGGAAAGATGACTAAAAGTTGGAAAATCAGTGACTCAAAAGGAAAAGGATAGACTCGTAGCCTTATGTCATAAATATGATAAGGTAATGACTTGGGCATATGATGATCTACATAGTTATGACAAAGACATTATCCAACACACCATCGACCTAGAAGAAGGCACTAATCCTGAGCGTAAAAAAGAGAGGCCTGTGAACCCTAAGGTAGAAGCCCTCATGGATGAAGAATTGAGAAAGCTATTGGAGGCTCATATAATTTTTTCGATCAAACACACAACGTGGGTCTCCAACCTAGTCCTAGTGAGGAAGAAGAATGGTGAAATACGACTCTGTGTAGATTTTAGAGATCTGAATAGGGCCTCCCTAAAAGACCATTACCCCTTGCCCTCTATGGAACAAATATTATAGATTATCACAGACTCTGAGATGTTTTCTCTATTTGATGGATTTTCAAGCTATAATCAAATATGGCTCGTAGAAAGAGATCAATATAAGACTACCTTCATAACCAAATGGGGAACCTTCGCTTATGCAAAAATTCCTTTTGGGCTCATCAATGCAGAGGCTACTTTTCAAAGGGGAATGGATACCGCATTTGGGGCATTAATAAACAAGATAATACTCATATAGCTTGATGACCTTACGGTGTTCACTAAAATAGCGGAAGAACATTTTGATGCCTTGGAAGTAGTATTCAAAAAATGTCAAGAGTTTGGAATCTCTCTAAACTGGAAGAAATGTATCTTTGGAATTCCTCAAGGAAAACACCTGGGACATATTGTGTCAAAGGAAAGAGTCTTTATTGACCTTGAAAGAGTTAGGGCCATTTCGGAGCTTCCCCTGCTAGTTAACAAGAAGGATGTTCAATCCTTCCTAGAAAAAATCAACTTTGTCGATGTAGACACCTATAATTACGCCCAAGCAATTTAAATACTTAAATTGTGCTAATTATCCCCTTTCTCGCAAATCAACGCCATATCATCAAAAGCACTCATTTTACCTCATATCATCATTAATTAATTACACTAAGCTAATTAATTAAGTTGCCTATCCAACAAATACCCTAATTAATGACCTTCCGTTAATAAATCACCCTTCTACCTAGACTAATTAATTATTATTAATTAATTAGCTTTCCCTTCCATTTAACCAATAAATCAATATTTAATTGATTTAATCCCCTTATAATAGCATAAATCGCACTAATATTCCTCTAATTGGCTTCTATAAGCTTACACCTACCTATTAATTGATCACCTTCAATTAATTAAAATACCCCCAACTCCCATGACTTGCTAAACATGTATTAAACCCTTCTCAAGTAAGGTTACCTTTAATAAAGCAACCTTATCCATTCCTAATCATGTTTTACCTTTATCCCACATTCATGAGAATGTGTTGAATCCTTTATCCTTTGGGCTATATAAAGAGCCCTCCACCTACCTTTTTACGTACACCTAAACTCCTTAGAGAGCAAATGCAAAGCATATAGCAAAGAGACTAAGAGCTTGCACCTTGCCCTTTTGGGAGTTCATCATCTTGAAGAGTTAAGCTTCTTTCTTAAAGTGCTTGGGTCATATGGGAGGTGTCAAAAGGGTCTTGTAGCCCAACTTTGATTAGCCCCCATTCCTAGATTCTTGGAACATTAAGGACAACTATTTTGATAGCCATGGAGCTTACTTAGGTCCATTAATTTATTTGTTGTTAGAGAATAGAGGAGTTTAGATATTTAGCATTGTTAGTTTCAAAGTTTGTATTGATGAATGCTAGCATCTAACCCTTGTATACCCCTCCCTTGTTGAATGGGACCAACAATGTCACATGCCACTAGATTTATTCGAGAACGATGAGGCTATTGCAGAGTTCATGGGCATAAGGGATACAATTCCCATTGGAGATCACAAGAAGGGTTTCTTTATTGACTTAGACACCTGCACCTACTTCGGCGAGGAGGCTGAACTTCGTGGTCAGCAAAATTTAAAGAAAAGTGAGGGCAAGAGTTCTAAAGAAAAGCCTCGGCAAAAATCAAAGTCCAAGTCACACAGTGAAAACCTCTTTGAGGCATTGGCTAAAAAACAAATAAGAAAATCAAAGGACAAATAAAGTGACCACACCAAGGATGAAAATCTCGTAGAGACATCCTTGGATGAAGATCTCAACCTACCTCCCGATCCTACGCGTATGGAGGATTTATCAAAATTGTTAGTTGAAGAAACCATTGATGTCAATATTGGTACCGAAGAAGATCCCAAGATAGTAAAATTGGGAGCATCACTCTCAGCCAGAGAAGAAAAGACATTCACTATGCTACTGCGAGAGTTTAGTGATGTGTTCGCATGGTCTTACAAAGACATGCCCGACTTAGATCCAACTTTGGTCGTGCATAACCTGGTTGTGCACGTAGACGCTAAGCCTATCAAATAAAAGCTTCGAAAGATACACCCAAGAGTGGCCTTGTTAGTTAAAGAAGAATTAGAAAGGTTGCTTGTAGCAGGATTCAGCAGGCCAATTGATTATTCTGAATGGATATCGAACATTGTTCCTGTCCAGAAGAAACCTATTGGTATCCGAATTTGCACAGATTTTAGGGACATCAATAAAGCTTTCCCTAAAGATGACTTTCCGTTGCCCAACATTGACATGATTGTTGACTTAACCGCAGGGTACAAAATGCTATCACTTATGGATGGATTTTCGGGTTATAATCAAATTAAGATCGCTGAGGAAGACCAACACAAAATAGATTTCACAACTCCTTGGGGCACCTTCTATTATCAGGTGATGCCATTTGGCCTTAAGAATGCGGGAGCAACTCATCAGCAGGCCATGATAGTAATATTTCATTCATGACATCATGGAAGACTACGTAGACGACATCCTGGGAAAGTCCAAAACAAGAGAGGATCATCCTATCATTTTGCGGCGTATCTTTGAATGCCTGCGTGAATACAAAGTCAGGCTAAATCCAAAGAAGTGTGTCTTCGATGTGCTATCTGGGAAACTATTAGGCTTCATCGTGTTAAGACGAGGTATTGAGGTAGGCCCTGCTAAAGTGTCTACCATCACAGAAATGCCTCCACCTGAGAATATCAAGCAACTGCGTAGCTTGCAAGGGAAAATTCAAGCCATTCGCTGCTTTATCTCCCAGCTTGCAGATAAATGTCACTCATTCACTCATTTGCTTAAGAAGGACATCACTTTCATCTGGGGACCTAAGCAACAACAAGCCTTTGCTTTGCTTAAACAGTACCTGGCTAATCCACCTGTCTTCATGCCTCCCACTCCGGTAGAACCAATTTTTCTCTATATTTCCACTACGCAATACGCTATTGGTGCACTGCTCGCCCAATATGACCTTAGCCATAAAGAGAAAGCAGTGTACTATCTGAGTCGCACCCTCATCACCTATGAATGTAATTATCCTCAGATTGAAAAGGCTTGCTTGGCCGTTGTTTTTACCTTTCAGAAACTTCACCATTACCTGCTAAATACTAAGACCAAGCTCATATCCAAGGTCGACCCACTCAAGTATTTGTTGTCCAAACCCGCCCTCACAGGTAGAATGGATAATTAGATCATTCTACTCAGTGAGTTTGATATAGAATTTTTCCATCAAAAATCAATTAAAGGACAAGTACTTGCTGACCAGCTAGCGGAAGCACCTTTGCAAAGCACAGAACCTTTGAGTCTGGATCTGCCAGATGCATCTTTGCTCTACATTGAAGAATCTGTCATATGGCAGATACATTTTGATGGATCTTTTACGTTTTATGGTTCAGGTGCAGGATTGGTCCTTATTACTCCTTCGGGTGATCCTATACCACAGGCTTTCCGCCTAGCCTTCCCTTGCACGAACAACATTGCGGAATATGAAGCACTCATTGCAGGGATGAAGCTAGCCATCAAGTGGAATATTCAACATGTTAAGGTTGTAGATGATTCACAACTAATCATCAAATAGGTTAATGACGAGTATAAAGTTAAGGATGACAAGCTCATACCTTACAAGAAGTTGGTGGAAACTCTAAAGGAGTATTTTGTGCGCATTACCTTTGAGCAGATCCTAAGAGCGCAGAATAGATCAGCAGATGCTATGGCAACGGTGGGATCTATGCTTCGTATTCCGCCAGGGAACAATGATATGCCATTTTTCATAGAAAATCTACACCAGCCCGCGTATGATGTACCAGAATCTTACCTGGCTTGTGAGGTTGTTGGTCCCTATTCCCCATGGTATGAACCCATTTTCACCTATCTTAAGGACAGTAATTTCCCTCCCAATATCTCCCGTTCTGAAAAGCAAAGCCTGATTCACCAGATAGCCCGTTACACCCTTTTAGGAGGTACACTTTATCGTCGTGGCTACGATGGGAACCTGTTACGTTGTCTGGATGTGACGGAGTCAATCCAGGCAATTAAAGAAGTACACGAAGGAGTATGCGGAGCACATACAAATGGAATGGTCTTGGCTAAGAAACTGTTAAGAGTAGGTTACTATTGGCCCACCATGGAAACTGATTGTTGTACTTATGTTAGAAAATGTGTGCTTTGCCAAAAGTATGTTAATTTCATCCATGCTCCATCGCAACCAATCACTACCCCGTGGCCATTCTCCAAGTGGGGACTTGATCTAATAGGGAAGCTTACTCCTACCTCATCTGATGGTCATACACATATCATCACAGCTACAGAATACTTTACAAAATTGGTGGAGGTTGTCCCTTTAACCTATGTCACAGGAGCACAGATTTCTAAATTCATCATGAATCATATTATTTGCCGATATGGTATCCCTGCAGCCATTGTCACAGATAATGGGAAGTCATTTAAGAACAAAATTGTGAAAGGTCTTTGCCAACGGTTCCAAATCAGATTGAAATGGTCCACGCCATATTACCCTCAGGGTAATGGACAAGCCAAGGCAACAAACAAGACTTTAGTAAGGATAATAGAGAAGATGGTTAGCAAAACTAGTCGAAACTGGCACTTACAAATCCACCCAGCCCTCTGGGCCTACCGAACATCAATTCGCACTCCTACGGGTGCAATGCCATATTCCCTAGTGTTCAGGATAGAATCTATCATCCCTTTAGAGATTGAACTCCCATCCCTGCGAATTTCTCTTCGGGACTATTTGGATAAGGATGAAGATTACCGAGTGGCAAGATTGGCTGAATTAGAGATCCTGGATGAGAGGTGCATTCGCGCTCTTAACCACCTGAAGGTATATCAACACAGAATCTCCCACAACTACAATAAGAGAATCATCCCTCACTAGTTTGAGGTGAGTGATTTAGTTATGAAGGAGAACCAGTTCAACACCAGAGCAGAGTGAGAAAAGAAAGGGAAGTTTGAACCACACTGGTTAGGACCCTATGTCATAGTTGCCAAGTATGGCACAGGGGCATACAAGTTGGCTCACCCCAATGGTGATGAGCTCCGGGAGCCCATGAATTCCATGCATCTTAAGAGGTTTTATGCCTAAACATGGCACAAGAAAAATAAAAAGAGAAAACAGGTCGTCCACTAGTGAAAACCACGCAATTGTGGCACTTTGGACAAGTCCTTGGGTGAAAACCGGTTTCCGGCGCCTTGGGAGGATTTGTTGTTCACAAGCATTCTGTATTAGAAGGGTAGTTGTCTTTTTTCTGGACCTGGTTCTACCTTCAAGTTTCCTTGTGCACACCATCTAGTCCAGCCTTGATCCGGCTTTGCCTTCTTCTATTCGTCTGTAAGGGACGTGGTCTTTCGTTATTTCCCATCTTACGCTGGGGGCAACTCAACGACTTCACCTTCTTGTTCATAAGTGTGTGGCTTCTGCCCTTGTATATTCCCCACCTAATGCTGGGGGCATCCATGCTTTCTTGGTTACCTACACATAGCTTTGGAAAAACTGTTAAAAACACAACAAAACAATAGAAACATTGTTTTTGAGAAAACACAAAAACAATAGAAAATTGTTTCACAAAACACAAAAACAATAGACAATTGTTTCACAAAACACAAAAACAATAGAAAATTGTTTCGAGAAAACACAAAAACAATAGAACATTCTTTTGAGAAAACACAAAAATAATAGAAACATTGTTTTGAGAAAACACAAAAACAATAGAAAATTGTTTCGAGAAAAACGCAAAAACAATAGAACATTGTTTCAAGAAAACAACAAAAACAATATATATATCAAAAAAATCTAAAAACAAGGCAAAATTTTTCAAAAAATTCCTAAAAAGTAAAACACTCTACAAAATGGTAACTTGCTTCTTACGGCTGAAACTTGTGTCTTGCGTATGGTATTTTCTCCATATCCTGTTGGTTTGTCTCACATTTTCCCCGATTAATGACTCGCGGATCACTGGATTCATAACCATTCACAAAAGCTAGCTGCTTGCTTCGTCTGTACTCTGGGGCACTTTTGGTTGCCTGGTACTATTTCGTTGCGCACAAATGCTTTTCACGGACCCCGTGTCCATTTTCATTTCCCCTTGCATGTATCCTTGCTTGGGGCATCATTTTAACCCTTGTCGTCAATCACGAACTTTTGGATCTCGTCAGCACTGATAAGAAAACATTTGTACAACTGTCTTGACCATTGTTGGGTTAGATAGGTGCGTTCGTACTTGTTTTCCCTGTTATATGAGCTTGTTTCCTTCTCGTATTGCATTGCATTATTGTATGTTGCATGGATTTGGTACTTTCAGCAATGGACAATTGTTCATAGTATGGCTTTTCATGTCATTCTACCTTTGTCGTATGCTTACATTTTTCATAAGGACCGATGATGTAGTTCCTATGGCAATATGATGACATCAAATTTGTTCCAAACAAATAAGTGACTAGAGGTTAAGCTCTTCTCTCCCCTCATCCATATTCTTCTACACGACTTCCCTTTCACCCCTAATTCTCCCTCTCCTTGGGGCATCCTGCCTCGTCCCCATTCTTCTGCCTACTTCTCATATTTTTCGATCGTCGATCGGCTTCCTTCATCACCCCATCGACACTCGAGGGGGCATCTCTCCCTTCTACTAATTTTTCTTCTATCCCTTCAAAATCTCTTCTGTCTACTATCTTTGAAGTGGCATCACTTACGCCACCCCAAAGAGGGGTAAATGTAGACACCTATAATTACGCCCAAGCAATTTAAATACTTAAATTGTGCTAATTATCCCCTTTCTCGCAAATCAACGACATATCGTCAAAAGCACTCATTTTACCTCATATCATAATTAATTAATTACACTAAGCTAATTAATTAAGTTGCCTATCCAACAAATACCCTAATTAATGACCTTCCATTAATAAATCACCCTTATACCTAGACTAATTAATTACTATTAATTAATTAGCTTTCCCTTCCATTTAACCAATAAATCAATATTTAATTGATTTAATCCCCTTATAATAGCCTAAATCACACTAATATTCCTCTAATTGGCTTCTATAAGCTTACACCTACCTATTAATTAATCACCTTTGATTAATTAAAATACCCCCAACTCCCATGACTTGCTAAACATGTATTAAACCCCTTCTAAAGTAAGGTTACCTTTAATAAAGCAACCTTATCCATTCCTAATCATGTTTTACCTTTATCCCACATTCATGAGAATGTGTTGAATCCTTTATCCTTTGGGCTATATAAAGAGCCCTCCACCTACCTTTTTACTTACACCTATACTCCTTAGAGAGCAAATACAAAGCATATAGCAAAGAGACTAAGAGCTTGCACCTTGCCCTTTTGGGAGTTCATCATCTTGAAGAGTTAAGCCTCTTTCTTAAAGTGCTTGGGTCATATGGGAGGTGTCAAAAGGGTCTTGTAGCCCAACTTTGATCAGCCCCCATTCCTAGATTCTTGGAACATTAAGGACAACTATTTTGATAGCCATGGAGCTTACTTAGGTCCATTAATTTATTTGTTGTTAGAGAATAGATGAGTTTAGATATTTAGCATTGTTAGTTTCAAAGTTTGTATTGATGAATGTTAGCATCTAACCCTTGTTTAAGTCTTATCATGATGGTGTTTATGCTTTGTTTTAGCTAAATTGTAGAACTATTTTAGGTGGTATTTCTTGCTTCATTTGATTTAACATTAAGCAAAGTATACATGCACACAGTCGACAAGTTTATATCAGATTTTATGGGTACAATCCACCTGATCACTCTCACACTAAGAAAATACCTCAGCTTTAAAGGGACTGATGAAGGCCATCAGTCCTTTGAATTAATAAAAAGGGCTATTGCATCGGCCCTAGTGCTTCACAACCCTGACTTCCCAAAAGATTTTACTATGTATGTATATGGTGGAAAGCATAACATAGCGTCTGTACTGACCCAAAAAGGATAACTACAAGGGGAGGAACACCTAGTCACTTTCTTTTCAAAGAATCTCCATGAATATGAAACAAGATACAATTTCGTGGAAAGACAAGCTTACACCATGGTTAAAGGTCTTAAGAAGTTCAGAAACCTTGTCACACATAACAAAATCTGGGTCATGGTGGATCACTCTAGCGTCAATGAATACATAATGGAGGGTGAGATAACTGAAAAAGGGCCAACTGGATCACCAAGATCCTAGAGTATGACATAGAAGTGAAACCCACAAAACTTGTGAGAGGTAGGGGCTGTGTCAATATTTGACACAGGAATCTATCCTAAAGGTCAATAACGAATGGGGGGAGTAATGTACCTTCAGGAAGATAGGTTTGAAGGATGGGTCTCTGATAGAATTCACTTTATGCAAACTAAAAAGTACCCCTATCATCTCCCCTTAAAAAAGGAGATATTATAGGCTATTTCATCATAGTTAATGGCTTCCTATTTAGGAGGAATTTTAATGGAATCCTGCTGAGATGCCTGGACGAAGGGGAGGCTAAAAAATTCTTGCATGAATTACACCATGGGAGCTCAAGAGGCCATTTTTCTACCCATAATACAACCATAAAAATCTTGCAGGAAGGATATTTTTGGCCAAGTCTATTCGCCGACAGTTAGGCAGAGGTAAACAAATGTATGGTGTGCCAAGTTTACACCTGTTTCTACTAGAATGCAGCTTTACCCCTCAATCCTATCTTGGTAGAGGAACCCTTCACCCAATGGGATCTAGATTTCATTAGAATGGTAAATCCAGCTTCTAGTGTTGGCCACAAATGGATTCTCACAAAAACAGACTACTTCACTTGGTGGGTGGAAGTAGTGCCCCTCAAAGAGGCCACGGAAAATGTAATCCTAGGACTCTTAAAAGATATAACTACATGCTTTAGGCCACCCCACACTATTATATCAGACAATGCTAAAGCTTTTTTGGGAGCCAAGGTATTTGATTTTGCGATAAAACATGGGATTTACCTAAAGACATCTTTCGACTATTATCCACAGGGAAATGGTTTGGCAGAATCTACCAATAAAAATTTAATTAGACTTATAAAGCGAATGAGGTATGAACATAATAAATTATGGTATGAACACATCAAGACAACCCTATGGGCTGATCGAATCACCCCAAAGCAAATCCTAAGAGCTTCATTGTATGAGATAGTTTACAGGAAAAGCAATGTGATGTCGGTTCCCCTAGAAATCTTTGCATTACAACTATTAAATCAAGCCGAGATAGGTGAGAATGGGGCAATGCAAGTGAGACTCGCCAAGCTAGTAGAGCTCAAGGAGAAATAAGAATCAACTCACGAGGCCATGATTAGCCACCAGCAGATAGTAAAGACTTGGTTCAAATGAAAGACATCAGAACCAAACTTTTAGGTCAGAACCACGGTCCTAAAATAGGACGTAAGAGCCGCCAAGCCCGGGAATCATGGAAAATTTGATCCCCTATGGACAAGGCCCTTTAGAATCAGCAGGTGTAAGCAACAAAACTCATTTAAACTTGAAACTATGGAGGGTGATCCCTTAGCCATTATGGTGAACGGGATCCACCTAAAGCCATTCCTGTAGGCCCTTCATCATATTGTATTATATGTACAATTTATTTTATATGCTTGTCTGTTTTGTTATCTTTTAATAAGTGTCTCAAACACGTGTCCCTTTTGGAGGCATTTTTTCCCCTTTTGAAGTTTTGAGAGAACCATACCACCCTATTTCATTTCTAAATTAATGATGTAGTGATTCCTCGGCAGTCGAGGGGAGAAAAGATTTCGACATGACACAAAGTCCCTCAAAAGATGTGGAGTGCCAACTTGAGTCATTAATTGGAAAGGGACCATTGTGTGAAGTGACCCTATTTATGTGCAAACCATTATGCCTAAAGTGAGCGCGACTCTTTAAGTATCAAAGAGCATTCAATGTGCTAACTCCAAACCTTAAGGTTCCCCAAATCAGTTATCAAATTCCGGAGCTAAGGAAATTGTAACTGTTTCTAAATTCAGAGGAGCACCATGGCAGCCTCTAGCTCTGCCCTACTAGCAAAGTATTACGCAAGGTGAACCTGCCCCCTCGGACTCTACAGCCAAGATTAAAGTTTCCACATGAAGGGCCCCGGTTTAGCGACCCCACTGTGTTCTCTGACCCCGTCGATAATGTTTTTGACCCATCCCTCAACAGAAAGCCTAAATATTTAAAGGAGGAAACCTTTGATAGCTTCCTCAAGCTGGGAGATTCAAAATATTTCAGCTCTAGGACCTAGAGCACCACGCTTGCCCAGTACATGGTGCCCCTCACACACCCATGCCCAGAACTCATTCAGATGTGCACGAATTATTTCGAGTATAGAACCCACACCATTTAGGGCAGGCACTTAAAGGTGGTGATTATGCCAAAAACTATCAGGGACATGTTGGCCCTGAAGAAAGACCAAAAGGCCAGTTTATATGACATGGCCAAATTTGATTTTTTTTGGGAATCGTGTCAAAACAATGTTTTGTTTCTTAATAGGGAACTAAGACAGGCGAATACTGGCAGTAGGGGAACTGCCAACTTTCCCATACCACTGAAAACACTTTTAGCAGACTCTCAGGATGTCTGCTCCATGTTAACCTTCATTTTTGGTCAGGATTCAGACAAAGGCGTTGAAGATTGGCAGATGGGAGCCTTGTTCTGAATGAGCTCTATTGCCAAAGAACAGGTGTATTTCTTCGACTTCGTGGAACTCATCATGGGATCCATTTGTGAACAGTTCGACCAATTCTCAGTGTCCTTAACCTTCAGGTATTCATCCTATTTGTTTCACCTCATTCTTTATCAAAACGTTGAATATTTTAGTCAATTTATGACCCTGAATATCTAGGATGCGGAAGTAGACTCCCAGAAGGTTATACCAGTGTCTGCATGGACCCATGTATTGTCCCACTCTTTAGACGTATATGAATTCTGTAATTCTTTCAGGAGCCCCTCTTACTTGAAATTGATCCAGAAGGGATCGAAAACAGGATGAATGACTTGGTGCGTTCTATATTCACAAATCCCCCTCACCCCTATGATTATTTATTTTCCAGAGGAAATTCCATGATTCACCTTCACGGTTTTAATGAGGCATCCTTCATGCTCCGCAGGGTCCTCACGGCTCGAGAGGTTGGCCTCGAAATTACTCGGCAACTGGTAATCCTAGATATAGAGTTTGGATCAACTCGAAAGAAGAAGGAACTTTTTGAACTTCCATTAAGCAAGGGATGAATTACCATACTAAAAAGAAAGGCAGAACATGGCCTTACAAAAAATTTGGCCTCCTATGGGTTTTCCCTAATTTAAGATTCATGGAGGCACGACCCAGATTGAAAAATGGATAATATTATGGTTGAAAACAAAATCTCAGACTCCTATAAACATGAGCCTAGGGAGTTTTTTGACACAAGACGAAGTCCCCAGGATGAGTTTCCTGACACATTTATTGATCTCTCAGACATACCAACCCTGAGGTGGGATTCATTCCATCAGGTCAAATACAAGTATGATCCCACTCTTACTATGGATAAGGTACTCCGAGCAGCTCTAAAAGAGAAGGACTGGAGTGCAAAAAAAATCGAGGCCTTTTGGAAATATAAGAAGGATATTGGTTAGACCTCCCCAAATTTTGAGGGCATCTCTAGTGATGAGCATTGGGAAGAATTCTGGGATGCGGATCATGCATCTGAAATAGAGAGCAAGGATACCATCACAATCACATTGGGATGACCTGTGAAATCAACCACAAAGTCCTCTGACCCCCAATGACAATAATTGCCTATCCCGCCTCTATCTTCCACTCCTCAATAGAATCTTCCAGTTCTGACTTCCACACCACAACCTCTAGTTATCCCCTCAGGGGAAGGACCTGTGGAAGAACCAACCTCCAGCCCACCATGTAAGAGGTCAAAATCAGTAGGGTTTCTATTTCTCCTCTAGCCTCTCCCTCCTCTAGGAGCTCCATTTCAATCTCCCCCTCCACCTCCTTTTTCCATTTCTGAAGGTTTTCCTTTGTCTCTTGCTCCATTGCAGACTCTCTCCCCACTCCCACCACTTTGTTTCCACAACTTCCCTCAAACATACCAACCTTCTCCCCCCATGATGACAAGATCTCCACAACCCTGCTAGCTTCGAAGCCCCAACCACAGATTACAATCCCTTACAGCTTACCACCCAGTTTCCTATTTGTGGGAGGGATGGTCCTTTCTTCCTCTGAGTTTTTGAGTCAAGCCGAGTTTTCCAAGGCTGCACTGAGACAGTAGAAGGGAAAAGCAAAAGAAAAAGGAGACGGATGGTTGGAGCTACCAAGCACATGTGGTCATTATATGACCATCAACAAAGTTCCTTAAAAATTTCCCATCTTGTCCCTCAGGTATCCAAACCCTCCGGGTAAATGCAACCAGAGGGTTATTCCATTAGCGTTGTCATGGTCGATCTTTCAGAGTTTCGGCCTCAGGATAAGGTTGAATTAATGAATGAAACTATGATGATAGTCAATACAGACTATTTGAAGCTTAGTAATCAGCTAAAGAAGGTACAATCCAAACTTCAAAAATTAGAAGCCACGGTTGTACTCATCAAGCTGAGATAAAGGCCAAAGGGAAAGAAATTGACCAGCTCCATAAAGAGTTGAAAGGAGCCCCGTCCTAAGAGACCCTCGTAGCTTTGTAGGTGGAGGTGGCAGAAATCCAGGCCAAGTTACATACAGTTGAGGCGGAAAACGATGGCATCTAAACCAAGCTTAGATCATTTGATGATGCGGTCAAGGATTTGACCCGTAAATTGACGCAACAATCCTAGAAGGGAGGAATTGTAACGTTAGTGCAGGGGATGTACACCTCCTGATGCTACGACCAAATTACTACTACGATGATGGCCTTGGCCCCCACACTTGGATTCATGTCTGACACTCAGGGATTGTGCTCAAATGTAGAATCCACTGCCTCCACCATCATCAATGCAGTATTTTCCAAGGTCTCTGAAGCCAGAATCTTGATTCAGAAGCTTTAGGGACTCACCCTTCAGGGGACAGGCAACTCATTGCTGCAAAAATTAATGAGATTCTGAGCTGTGATAAGGCTTCTACCAAATGCCAGAATCTCTTGGCATAACTACACCATGGTATCAGGGAAATGAAGCAAAGCATTAATGAGCTAGTTTAGTTAGGCTTCCCTTCTCCCTTCCCCGATGATTCTACGACCCTCACAAAGGACCAAATTCAACAGCTCTTGATTGCTAAGTTCCAAGACAAGACTATCTTTTGGTCTTTAAGGGAGAGCTCTAGTGTAGCCAAGGTGGAGACCATCTTAAACCCCATTTTCTAGTTAGAGTTCCACCTACATGTAGTAGTGCAGAACCTTCAAAATTTCTTGCATAAGGAGATAATGGAGCTAGACCAAGCCTTTCAGACGTTGCAGAGGAGAACCTACCCAACCAAAGAGGAATGGCTCAGGTATCAAGTTGCGTTGCAGAAGCTCTTAGTGGCATTTGTTAAAGCCACAATTTTGATATTTTGAGAATGGGAGATTATAGGATTCTTCCATGACCGGCACAAAGTCCCTTGGTGAGTCACCATAACTGTAGAGCTATTTTGTATAAATCTCTTTTGATAAATAGCCCCTCTTTTTTGTTGCCCCTTCCCGGCTTCTTTTTTTTTCTTGGCTTGAAAAATCGACTAAGTATAAGGATGAATGCAGAGGGTATCCATGTGTCTCACTGGCGTAATTAGGATAGGAATAAAGAAGGAAGGGATCTTAAAATTGTGCCACATTGTACACCTATCACAAACCCCGAAGTCTTTTCTCAGCAAGGGAAAAGTCAGAAAGATATTAGGGATGCTCGAAAGGTTCTCCACATGTCACACAGATGCAGATTAAAATAAAGGAAAGGAAAGGGGCCACGAACAAACATGCACTCTCCATGTGTCCAGCAGGTGCATTTTGAAAATTAGAGTCTTGTGTAAAATCATCGAGAGGCATCAGCCCGCCACATAATGAGGAAGAAGCTTCACTGACTTAGGAAGCACCAGTTGTATAAATTAAAGACAGTTACAGATATCCCTGAACGAGCAGTTGAGATTTTGGCTTGGAAAGGAAATATCATGTAAGAAAATTGAATGCTAGAAGTTAAGGCTATGGTTCTAGACATTGGGGATAGAGCCCCAAGCATCTACAATAAGGGATAACATCCCAAAACAAAAGGATATCTTTCTGGAGATAAAAATAGGTAGAAGCTAAGGAAGACACATGAGACTATTCAGTTTTGTAATAACCAGCCTTAGCGAGATCTTTTCATTATAAAGAGATTGTAATCTGTGCCATTTCGGCCTTATGTATGATTTCCTTTATTTATTAAGTTCTTGTTCTATGCACTGGAGCTCTTCATACTCTGAATCTTCATTTTCGTTGAATGATGTTATGAAGTTATGCAATCTATCGTGCTATATGCCCTTAGATTTTGACTTATCTTTTATCTGTGTCTGTTGTGTTTTCCGCCCCCCTTTTACAGCTCTGATTTAAATCTAAGGTATTGCTAAATAGGTAGATCATGCTTTAACGCTCTTTGAACTATTTTTGTCAAACTATCTGGACATGTTTCTCCTTCCGTAGGATTTATCTTGGCGCATCGCCCCCGTTAAGTTTTGTGTTTCTTTCCAGCTTTCTCCTTCCCACTAATCTAAGGTTTCCCATGACTCTGATGGTCCATCCACAAGTATAATCATCAACAATAGCCTCGCTGTAAGAATGGCCTTGCCAGTGTCTCCTCTCGGCCAAATGGTATCCAGTGAGCTCAGATCTCATCTCAGTTATGGCTATTACGTCATGCCATGCTGGTGCAAACATGTCAGTATGACAACTGAACATTGTTGGTTGGCTAATGTCTACAAGCAGCTAATCCTGTATCTTCCCCGAAGGAAGAACGAAAGTGTCCACCAAGATCTATTGAATAAGATCTCGCCAGTCATTAGTAGTAGCTGAAAAACACAAATGAAAGCAGAAACGAGTCAGAAAACCTCCAAAAATAAACAAAAATTTATCACAATGTGTAGTTTTCTAACAATATAGTCAAGAAGTAGAGTCGAGGGAAGAGTATTCTACTTACTCGGATCTCCTGGCATCTATGATGGATCAACTAGTGTTGGTGGTGGTGAGGGAGCTGCAACATTAATCTTCTCTACTCTAACCTCCTCCACCATTGTCTCTCCTACACCCCTCTCCCATCCATATACCAACTCCTCATCTCCTCCTCATGTAGGTGGAAGAGTATCCTTTGAATACAAAGTCTCTACCACAACCTCTACCTTGGCCCTTACTGCCGTAGAGACCTCTCCAGTGGTCATCAACTCTATGTTAGTCTCCTCCTCTTCACCCTCCTTAGCCTTGGCATCAGCCTCCATCTCTACCTTTTTCTATCTCAGCCTCCTCCTCTTCCCTGTTGTGTGTGGGCACAACCTTGATTTGTACAATTTACATCGGTTTAACATGGTATCGTGCAACCTATGGAGTGTACATCGGAACTCTAGGTATAACAATAGCCCACCTGATTTTTCCCTTCGAGCCAGCTCTAGCCTCTTGGACCCCTATGTATACTATCGGGATTCCTTGGAGGGAATCAATGTAAGGTAGCCCAAACTGCTGGGGCACCTTGTGAATTGGATGGACCTCCACTTTGTTGGTCTGATCTACTAACTGTGTAGTAGAACTACATGTACCCAAAGTGATCACCTCATCGCCCCATAAGCCGACCATGTCCTAGTACATCCATGTAATCATGTCCTTGGTAGTAAGTGTAGAAACTAATCTATGTGCCCCCTTAAGGGGAGCTATGTCAATCCACCTCCCTGCTCTAATAGCCCCGTAATTAGCTATCCCAATGCCCCTTTGATAGGGGATCATATGCTCATAAACCCATCTCATGAATAAATTAGGGTGACTAAGGGCCTTACCCTTCAATAATATAACTTTGTATAAGTCATGGTAAGTGGCACCCATGATGTCAATGCCCCATGCAAATATGTGGTCATGTTTCTCAATGCTTTGGATAATCAGTGCCTAACTTGTAACAGAGCTTTTCCCTGCCCTTGTCCCCAACCAATCATGAAGCCAAGACGCTAATAATGGCCTTGCGCAAGGTAGGTATAGGTGCAGAGGCAATTGATAACAATTTCATCCCATGTTTAGCACCTGTGCTAGGTTCATGTGCATCTCCCATGTATGTTTCCCAACCATGGGCCTAAACAACTGTGTTCGTGCTCACCAAAGTCAACTTCTTGCCAGTAACATGAACTCCCAGAATCTGGTAGACATCCTCTAAGGTAATCGTACACTCCCCTGTGACCCCATGCATCGAGAAAGTGTTCCGTTCTACATCATAATAACTCATTAAATCACATAATAGATGACTAGTTGGTGCAACTAACTGTGTCTAAGATATATTCCATATCCCAACTCTGTGTAGTAAGTCTCTCTCATCCTAAGTCAGAGCGTCCAAAATTAGGGGGATCCAATCACACTCTCGAGATCTGATCCATCTAATGTACTTCCCCTGCATTCATAAACATCAAATAAAGTAAGTTAGAGTCATAAAAATGCGTAATAAGCTCACCAAAACCATCATAAAAATAATTAAAAACCAATTTTTTGTATCATACTTAGTTGATTTTGAGAATTGCCATGACAATTATGCAACCACAACTCTATGTAGAGTGGTGGTTGCATAACCACCTTGGAAATTCCTCTTTTGTTCTAATCTATGTAACGGTTGTGTAATCGTTGCTCTGCGCAGAGTGGTGGTTACGCAATTACTGCGGAGGTTTTGTTTGCAAAAAGTGGGTTGTACCCTAGGGCCCCAAAATCTCAAAATAGGACAAAAATACCTCACTTTGAATAAAACAAAAGCCATATCCCATGTGGCGCCCCCTAATGAACATTTTAACTATAAAATTAGTAAAAATATCCCCCTAAGTTAATTTTTTCACTTTTTTTTTTACATTTTAGGTTTTAAAAAAAGAAATGAAAATAACTCACATGTTCATGACCTGTTGTTCCTCCCGCTATTTGGGATGCCATCATGTCAAAGCACTCTTTGTTTTGACATTATTCTCACTTGAAATTGTCACAGGTAATCCAGAGCTCAAATTTCGCCAAGTGGGTAAGTGCAAATGATTTCTAGAAATAGTAATTTTGATATATATATATATATATATATATATATATATATATATATAACATGTTTTAACTTTATTTTAAGTATGCGTGTTTTGTAGGGAAGGAGCGTTGTGTTAGCATAGGTATATTTCTATCCCCGTGGATATGGTAAGTTCTCTTATCGTTTTATTTTAGCATGTTTTGTCAATTATGTTTTTATTTGCACTTGATTCCCAATTTTTTCTTGCAGGTAGTGGGAAGCTTGGATTGGCATAGTACCAACACACGTGTGTGTCAGGTATAATATGTAACCTTCCCATTTGGGAGTGCCATACTCAAAATCTACGTTTTACACTCCTTCATGGCTAAAACACTTCTCCGAGGGGGAAATATGTAAGCACCCATTTTTGCATAGTGTAACATTATTGGAACAGTTCAAATCCCCAATGATGAAAACTTATCAATTCCGATGATGTCCAAGTCTAATTTCCTAGCTTGCAACATGTTCTTGTAGCTCATTATGCTTTACTTATCATTTCCTAGCTTTTTCCCACTTTCCTTATTTATTATGTAGCTTTTCCTTAACTTTCTAGCCTTTAGTTACAGAACCGCACTGGCGGTTACGCAACCACCCTGGTGGTTACGTAACCGCCAGTCTACGTAGACTGGTGGTTCCATGCTCTTTTAACCGAGCCTTTTCTAGTGTGTTTTGAACGTATGTCACCTTCTTCAAACTCATCTTTTGTGCATGTTTCTTGACCAAATTAGCTATTATGGAGCTTGTTAGATGCGTACAAAATTCTTCTTCCCTACTTACTATTATTAGTAAGTTAACTGCCCCTTATTTAAGTGATGTGGCATTTCTTGGATGCCAAGTGGGCTAGACCACTTCCCTACCAATTTTCTATAAAAACCAAGCTTCTTCCCGAAGCATTGGTTGGAGTCTCTTGATTTGGAATTACGTTGTTATGTTGCCAAAATCCTACCAAGAAGTACACAAGAAAACCATTTCTTTTTCCTTGTTTTTCTCTTGCCCACATTGCTACCAGACTACTTACAAACCAACTAGCTCTAGCACTCTCCCATTCTTTCTACACACTTTCTAGCACTGCTCCCTGGACACGTCTAGAAAATCATTGGAAAAGAAGCTGAGGGGATATTAAAAGGCATTGCCAACATTGGATTTGTATTTATACAACATTTCCAAGTTGGGGGTGTCATTAAATTCCTAGAGGTTTCTTTTGTTTATTCATAGATATTTAAAGTCACAATATGTTAAAATACATTTGTTTAGAAAGGTACAATTACAATAGTAGTTACAGTAGATTTCATTTGTAAAAGTTTTCATTGAGGATTTCCTCTTAGCTCATCCTTGTGGATTTTCTTATGAAGAATTCGAAGGAAGGTCTTGCCATAGTGTGTTGTTAATTCTTCACAATTTATTTACATATAGTTTTATATTTCTTCATTTAGAAAGCTTTTGTTTTATTGGGGAAGCTCCATGGGAACAATTGCTTCTGAGAAGCTTTTCATTCTTCCCATGATTATGTGGTAGAGCTAAACGAAGTAATATCCACAACTACAAATTAGGAAAACTTTTTTTTATTAGATTAGATTAAATCCTCTGCAACATGGAAATAACCACATCCGACTATTTCAATGTTTAGTTCAATCTGTTTTATAGGAGAAGTAATTTCATTTAATTAGAGGAAGTTAAATTGTCTGTGTAGCTTTTCGTTTATTTAATTATAGAAAAACCCAAAAACATAGATTAGTTAGATGTTAGATTTATTTATTTATATTTCTTTAATTCATTTCTTGTTCAGATAAATAGAATGGATGGTATTTCATTTCATTTTATTTAATTAATCGAGAATGAATCTAGCTATTTAAGAGGTTAAAGCACATTTGTCTTTTAATCAAGATTAGATTTACTTTTCTTAATTGGTTAAAATGAACATTTCAACATAGTTTAAATTTCAAATTAAACTAGACAATTAAACCATAGGGAACTTACGCTACTCGTACATAGCCTCTAATTTCCCCTTTGTCATCTTAACTACTAGGATTTTACACTACCTGATTTGAGTCCCTGATTCTCCCACTATGTCACAAGACAAACAAGTGACTCATGCTGCATAAAATGAAGAAGACAAAAATAAGTAGTGAACACATGTAACAAACAATGATAAAAGCATCATGTCAAGTAGTAAGATATCATATGGAGAAATATATTTCATCGTTGCACAAGATGTGTTAGTCATGTTAGCTCAAAATATTACATGTACACCATAAATGCAATCAAGTGTAATGAGTAAATAGAAAGAAAATATAATGAAACAATAACACCTATATACTATGGAGGGATTCCACAAAGAGAGGAATGTAAGGAACCAAGGTATCTCCTATGAGTGTGTGATGATCTATGTGTATCATGCATCAAGCTCAATATACCTCACGAACGCATGTGTGTAAGGAACATACAGAAGATATATGTTATTTATCAAACCATGGTGACAAACAACATATGTAATGTAAAGTGATAATAACTCAAGCTATGTGTATAGGTATTGATTTTGTATTTTTATAAATATTTGAATGTTGTTGAGGGAGAGGGGTAGCATAAGAGCCACCTAAGAAAAGTTTGATCATGAGGAAAGACAAACCCCAAATGGTGAAGTAGGTGCAAGCCTCAAATATTCCATAATATAATAATGGTAATCATGTAGAATTGTAGAGGAATCATATCATGATAAAAATTTGAAGAGGAATATACCCATTAGAAAGTATGAGTAGAAGGATTTGAATTAATATTTGTGATTAGAATATTGTGTCTAAAGATATTACAATTGATTGATTTTTATTTTGATTTATGCATAAAACCCATTGTGATTGAAAAGATATGACATAACATGTAATGACTAAGGATATTATTAGTAGTGTTAGCAAACATATTGGAATCAAAACCTTTACCAAAATACATAAGAGCATATATAGTGCAAGGAAACCTATTATTAGAAAAGAAGGAAGGGAGATCCATGTATGCCCCCAAACATTAAAGAATGGATGTAGTACAATGATATACCACGAAGAATAAGCTAACAAGCTAGAGGATGCATAACCACCATAGATTTTGAAGATGTACTCTTACTAATGATTTAATTGCATGCTCTGTAGAAAAATGATTGTAGTACTTGGTTACATTTAAGATATTGTGTTATGCATGGCTTAATGGGAAGAGACAAGTTGTTGAGAAATATATAATCCTTATATTGAAATGGTATATTCTTCTTCACCAATAAGATCGAGATTGAGTTGTTAGAAATGTTTATCAGACATATCAGGGTATTCATAGTCACTATAGTAGAAATCAGGATCAATATCATTTTTGTCATCAAAATTAATCAGTTGTGATAAATCAATGTTATCCATGAAATTATTTTCCATGTTACCTCTATTGGGGATATGATTTGTGGTGACATAATACTTTTTAGAAGTAAAATTATGATTTATCTAGTATGTTCATATCTTTATAGATATATACATATCATCATCATTGGTAGTTGTATGTAGATAATTTGATTTATACGTGGTAGGTGTTTCCTTACTGGTAATTGACACATGAATAAGATATTTTATATTTTCTTTGCAATTAATATCATAATTTTTTTGTGGTTAGCACACCGGTTCTATAGATATATTAATAAGATCTAAGCATAAAATCAATCAATACAAAAATAAACAAGAAGAAACAATACACAAGATTTAACTTGGTTCACCCAGTGTGGGATATGTCCACCAAAAAACAACCAATTTATTTTCACATAGGAAATACAATGAAGATTTGCAATCTTCCACACCTTATTGGATCTCATGTACTTTATTCTTTACCAATTTCTCTTTTTCCCTCTTAAGGAAACTTCTCTTAGTTCTCAATTGAATTCTCTCTTGTAAACCCTAGCTTTATGATTATATATGCATTTATAATCTTAGGGAACTTTAGCTATGCAATTACAACCATTAGATTCACTTTACAACTAAAGATAGATCTAATTCCCACATCTTAATCATACTAGCCACGCACAGGTAACCGATGTTGGTTAACCTTAACCGATGTTGATTCCTTCTTGCTTGATCAATACCGGTCCGTGGGTGATCAACACTGGTTTGTCAACCAACGCCGGTTACTTTATTTTCCAATAAGTTATGTAAAAGCATGCCAAGTGAAGTAATTAAGCTCCACAACTCAACAATCTCCCACTTGGAGATAAATTGCTGCACTATACTGTACAACTCCATCCTCTGATCCTTTCCTCAGCATGTTTCTCCCTCCTCAAGTCTCAAACTCGAAGACCAATAGAAGTGGAGTGTAGCTCTAACTTCTCCTTTTCCAACAACTTCATTGACATATCTGCAGGGTTCTCCTTTATATGAATTTTCTCCAACTTCAACTGCCCATCCTCCAATACTTGCGGTATGAAGTGATACCTCAACTAAATGTGTTTTGTTATAAATTAAAACACTGTGTTCTTTGCCATAGGAATTGAACTTTGACTATCACTATACAATCTGCAATTCTATTTCTCCTTTCCCAACTCTTTCATGAACCTGCTTATCCATATCATATCCTTGTTAGCTTATGTAGCTGCAACATACTCAACCTCTATAGTAGACAGGGCCACAAGCTTCTACAATATAGAAATCCAGCTAACTTTTGTGGCTACTGTGAAAACATATCCAATGGTGCTCCTTCTACTATCCAAATCACCAACCATGTCTGAATGCACATAGCCATGTAAAGAAGTATCTAACCCTCCATAACATAACTACATGCTGGATGTCCCTCTCAAATACCTGATAATCCATTGATTGATTTCCAATGCTCTTTACCTGGATTAGCCATAAATATGATCAAAACTCCCACTATCTGTGTAATGTATGGTCTGGTACAAACCATATCACACATCAAGTTCCCAACTGCTGAAGTACTAAACCTCCTTGTGTGATGTAGGACATCGATATTTGCTCAATTTAAAGTATCCATCCATAGGTGTACTTACATGTTTTGAATTTTGTAAATTAAACCTTTTGAACACCTTATTGATATAATTCTCCCGAGACAAATACAACTTCCTGTTTTTCCTATCTCTGTGAATTTGCATACCAAGGATTCTCTTTGCAGCTCCCAAATCCTTCATTGAAAATGTGTGACATATATTTTCTTTAAGCTCACCAATGTCCTGCATATTAGATCCTGTAATAAACATATCATCCACATACAATAACAACATAATATAGCTCCCATTTTCAAGCATCTTGAAATAAACACAATGGTCAGATTCACATCTCAAATAACCATGCTCATGCATGAAACTATCAAACCTCATATACCATTGCCTTGGAGCTTGCTTGAGACCACATAGGATCTTTTTTAATCTGTACACAAATTTCTCCTTACCCTTGACTTCATACCCAAGTGGCTCATTCATGTAAATATCTTCCTCTAAATCACCATGAAGAAATGCCATCTTGACATCAAGTTGCTCTAAATGAAAATCCTCTACTGAAACTAAACTCAATACAACATGAATAAAAGTAATCTTAACAACAGGAGAAAATATTTCACCAAAGTCAATACCTTCTTTCTGTGTAAATCCCTTTACTAAAAGCCTTTCCTTGTATCTCTTCTATCCACCCTCTTCTTCCTTGATCATGTAAACCCACTTGTTTTGCAATGATCTTTTACCTGCTGACAGCTTAACCAAATTCCATGTATGGTTCTACTATAAGGAGTCCATCTCCTCATTCATGCCATGCTCCCACTACTTGTGGGATTTATCCTGCATTACTTCTTCAAATCTTTTTGGTTCACCACTATTAGTCAATAATAAATAAGACAAGGAAGGTGAAAATCTTTCTGGAAGTCTAATTACCCTTTTTGACCTTCTCACTGATATTTGGGGTGTTGGAGGCTTAATCTACTCATCATGTATATTTGTATCTACTTTTGACAGTGACAGATGTCGGTCACCTTCTATCGATGCTGGTTCGGCTAACCGACACCGGTACAGGGGACCAGCATGTGCTGGTCAGGGGTAAACCAATATCGGTTACTATGTAAATCTATAGGTGTTAATTTTAAATATGAGAGTTCATTTTCATCCACAAAATTCTCCACTAGTTCACCTTTGGGTACCAAAACTTGATCCCCATACATTCTCTTTTCATTCCAATTAATGTCATGAATCCTACTTATCTTAGAACCTTCTAAATCCAAAAATTGGAATCCGAAATCACCAGAGCCATAACTAATGAAAGTAAATATTTTGGATTTAGCATCCAATTTCTTTATATTTTCCTTATCAATATGCACAAAAGCTTCTAAGCCAAATACTCTAAGAAACTAAATATCTACCTCTTTTTCAGTCTAAGCTTATTTTGGTATTCTATCATCTAGTGCACTTGAAGGTCCATAATTAATTAAATAAACCGCCTTTTCTACTTCTTCCACCCAAAAATGTAAGGGATCCAACATGTATCCTCATGCTTCTAGCACGTTCCATGATTGTCCTGTTCATTCTCTATGCAACACCATTCTCTTGTGGTGTTCTAGGAACCGTCATTTCTCCATGTCTTCAATTTACTAAACAATAATAATTGAAAGCCTTGTTGTAGTACTCACCACTATTTTCAGATCTAAGGCATTTTAACTTTGAATTTGATTCATTTTTCACAAGGGCTTTCCATATTTTAAAAGTTTTAAAAAAATTAGATTTATTTTTAATACAATAAAACCATACCTTTCTTGTGGCATCATCATTGAAAGTAACATAGTATTAAGATCCTCTATGAGAAGCTACCTGGGATAGTCCCCACACATCTGAGTGTACAAGCTCCAATTTATGCTTCTTCTTTGTTGCCCTAACTTTTAGAAATATCACTCTTTTCTGCTTTCCAAAATACAATTCTCATAGAAATTAAGATCTACACGTTTCAGATCTAATAACTTACCCTTTGCCTTTAAGATTTACATTCCCTTTTCACTCATATGACATAGTCGATTGTGCCACATGCTTATATATGAATTTGAAGTAGATAGAATAGAAAAGGAATTAGTAATACAAGTAGATAAATACAATGATCTTACTTTCTTGCTTCTTTCTACAACAAGAGATCCCTTGGTAACTTTCCAAGATTTGACTATGAGTGTAAACATGCAACTAGTTTCACACAATTTTCTTGCAGAAATTAGATTTCTTTTAAGGCTTGGAACATGCCTCACATCTTTCAATATCCATGTATTTACATTTTGCAATTTAAGGTGAAATTCACCTTTACCAGTAGTATTACATGGTTCATCATATCCTAGATAAACATGCCCAAAATTACCCTAGACATAACTTCCGAGATAACCCTTATTAGGGGTTGCATGGAAAGAAGCTCCTGGATCTAAAACACATGACTCAATTTTATTTAAGGAGAGAATTAGGGCATCTTGAATTACCTCTTTTGTAGCAACATTTTCCTCTTTACCTTTCTCTGGTACATTATATTTATTTTCCTTGAACCAACAATCCTTCTTTGCATGTCCTTTCTTTCCACAATTCCAGCAGGCTATTCCTCTACCTATCGATTTAGATATTCCATTCTTAGAATTTGATTTACCATTATTCTCACTCTTGGATATCTCCTTCTGCCTTCCCCTGCTTTCTACATTAAAATCATTCCCAGATGACGATTCTCTTGTACTTTTCTTGTGTATTTATTCATTCAGGATTATATCAACCACATCATCAAACTTTAAAACATTGGTAGTAGACGATGTATTACTAAAAACCATTACCAAGTTATCCAAACTATTTAGAAAAGAGCATAATAATAAAAGTGATTTCACTTCATCCTCAAATGAAATAATAACTAATTTTAATTGATTTACAATAGACCAAAAATCATTTAAATGACTTGATGTAGATCCACCTTGCATCTTTAAATTAAACATTTTTTTCATCAAATAAACTTTATTTGAAGCACTAGGTTTTTCATATAGATTTGCTAAATATTTCATCAAATCTACCGTAGATCCTACTTCGGTAGTATTCAAAGCCACAAATGCTGTCAGACTCAATCTTATAGATCCCAAAGCTAATCTATCAAGAATTTTCCTTTCTTCATCAGTCATCTTTACAGGTCTTGCCTTCTCATCTAATGGTAAGTATAGATCTTTTTGATATAGATAATCCTCCATCTACATCTTCCATAATAGATATTCATAGTTGTCAAATTTCTCTACTCTGAATTTTCCTTCTTCTCCCATTACTTCACTCCCACTTAATTAGAAATCCCTCTGTGAGTAAATCTGTCAACACACACAACCCTCAAACAAAGAAGCTCTGATACTAGTTATTGGGGTTAACACACCAGTTGTACATATATATTAATAAGATCTAAGCATAAAAGCAATCAATATGGAAATAAAGAAGGAAAAATAATACATAAGATTTAACATGGTTCACCCAGTGCAGGCTACATCCACTAAGAAACAACCAATTTATCATCACAAAGGAAATACAATGAAGATTTGCAATCTTCCACACCTTCTTGGATGTCCTGTAATTTCTTCTCTACGATTTTTTTTTTCTCTCTTTAGGAAACTTCTCTTAGTTATCAACTGAATTCTCTCTTCTAAACCCTAGCTTTATGCTTATATATGCATCTATAATCTTATGGCACTTTAGCTATGCAATTACAACCATTATATTCACTTTACAACTAAAGATAGATCTAAATCCTGCAATTTAATTATAGTAGTCACATATAGGCAATCGATGCTAGTTATTCTTAACCGATGCTGATTCTTTCTTGCCTGACTGATACCAGTCCATGGGTGACTGACGCCAGTTTTTAAACCAATGCCGGTTACTGTGTTTTCCATAAAGTTCTGTAAAAGTATGCCAAGTGAAGCAATTAAGCTCCACAAGTCAACACATTTGAATTATGATTGATCCCATCTTGTTGTGGAGAAGTAGAGATATCCACATAATCCATTGTTGTGTTGCCCCCTAATTAGGTTTGTGTGTTGGTCCCATTATTGAGTTGTCATAATGTGCTTTAATTTTTCATGTCAAATTCTGCTCAAAAATGGTTTTATTTTTCGAGCTGGTGGTCTGCAATTCAATTTATCCAGTTGAGTACTTTCAAAATGCTGCAAAAGTGCCCATGGTGTTATTGTTTTGCCCTGTTCTAAAATAATTTTCCAAATTTGCCCCCATTTGTGCCCTATTTTCTTCATTTTTACGAGCTGTGTCATTTTTCCTTTGTCAAATCATGAAAAAACTCAAGTTTGATCAAATCCCGAGTTTGTGCAAGTGTTTTCCCAATCCCAAGGTTGAAAATAATGTTAAATCAAGATTCAATTGGTTTAAGATCAAGAAATCTGCCTTCCTTATTAAAAAAATTGATTTCTAGGGCATCCTCTATGTTTTTGACGTTTTGACGGTCACATGGGCGTATTATACCTGTCAAATTCATCATCACAACATTATGGTAATGTGGCAGGTTCCTATTAGCTGGGGATATGCGGGAAAATGTTTCTAACTTGTCGTTTTTAAAATTTTAGCAAAAGGAAAATTTTGTTCCCTAGCTCCGCTTACTACAGTAAAGTGCGTACATAGCACATTGTGATTGGCTAGAGGAATGTTAGGTGGCGGGCTTACATTCAAAATTTTGCTTTCATTTTACAAAATTTTCTAAGTTAAGTTTTTTCCCAAAGGCCCACAGCGAATGACAGGTGGACACATGTCCTAGAGAAGTCAACATGGAAGGGCGGAGGTTTCGATGAATTTGAAGTTTTAAACTTCAAAACTTTAAAGTTAAAATTTGAGCCGAAGCTCCACAACAAATCATGAGGCAACATGTAGCCAGAAGAAGTCAATATGAGGGGTCAGTGGGTTTTGTGATGGTTTTGAAGTTTTTAACTTCAAAATGGTATAAAGTCAAGTTTTGGGCCGAAGGTCCCCGACAAATAAGAAGTGGACATGTGTCTGGAAATGTAAAAAGTCAAGCAGGGGGATTGATGGAAAATTTTATGAAATTTGTGCCGCTCCAATCCAGAGCCAACATGTGTCCCAAATGGCAAGAGGGGGAAGTGCGTGTGTGGGGAAAATTTTGAAATTTTGTAAATTTGGTAGGGAGGATTGAAGGCAAAATTTGAAAGGTTGAACCCGCAGCAAATAGAGGATGGACACGTCGCAAAGAGGAAAACTGGAGTCTGAGCCCGTAGGGGGAAATGTAATTTTTTTCCAAAATCTAAAAAATGGAAAAATTGATAGAATCGACCCGCATTTTCAATGGGGCCCACATATGGACACGTGGCGGGTCCAGGGGAGAAGCGGGGAATTTTTGCAAAATTTTCCAAAATTAAAAAAGGTCGCAAATGCATTCCTAAAGGATGGGAGTATGATCCAATCACATTTTGACACGTATCCTACCCCATTCAAAGGTCAAAAAGGTATCTCTGAGCTTATATTTTTAAATGACATTGTCCACGTGGAGGGCTGATATTAAACATTGATCAAAATTGACGGATGTTGTGCATTTGTTCGTTTTGGCCGCCATGGGAGCTCCAAGAAGCTTGGATTCATCATTTCTTCATCAAATTACATCAAACCTTATATGATTTTGGGTCGCCTCAGCCTTCTGAGAACATTCGTGACATTTTTATGACCTAATTCGGTGATCTGTGGTATTTTTTATACATTTTCGCTAGGGCCTGATGTAAAAAATGTGAAAAATGAAAATCAAAAGTTACAGAGGTGAAATGATGAGGGGAAAAGGTAAAAAATGATAAGTAAAACATGCTGGCATGCTTAAATGAAAAAAACGTAACCCTGGGTTGGATAAGGATCCAAATTTGTGTAATATTTTAAAATTTTTGTACATCCCTGGCAATATGCGAGCTGTTTTCAATTTTATGTCATTTTCATGAAAGGATAGGGGTTTTTGTAACAAATTTGATCCCTCAAGCATATTCTTTACTTGGGAGGCAAGACTCTGAGCTGAAATTGAATATATATGATATTTTTTGAAATTTGGCAAGGGGGAGAGAAAAAGACATAGAATTTTCAAGCAAAATACTGGAAGAAACCCATTTTCTCTCAAAAAACCGCCAGAGAGCCATTTTCAATTCCATATTGCATCAGATTTCATCATGTTGAGTTGGTTTCAATTGTAAAGCCATCAACAAGCTCTAAGATTGTTCCAATAACATTCCCCTGCTGATGTATTTGATCATTTTTTTGATTATTTGGTGTTATCTCTTGGAAAAATTTGTATATGCTTATGTTTTAGAATGATTTTCAATTTGTGTTTATTGCTCATGTTGCAATCTTATGTGTGGGATCTTCCTTGATCATATAGGGTCTCATTTCTTATTGATGGTTTAATGGCATTTGCAATCTTATATTCAGAAGAGCCTTCATTTGATAGAAGATAAACAGATTTAAAATCATTTTACTGTCCTTGAATATTGAGATTGTTTGTAAACCTTTGGGTGCACCTTAGGTCATGATCAAATAGGGATTCCTGGATACTTTGTTGGTATTTTGCTTCAAGCTTTTATGGCAGGTTATCAAAGGTTGTGTGGAAGAGTGTAGATCTAGGCCTCCATTTGGTGCACATATCCTGGTTGAAGGAGTATTTTAAACCCATTGAGTAATCTCTGCTGTTTAGGTGTTGCAAATCTCTTGCAAAGGTTCTCAAGGAAGTTGGTAATTCCTAGCTAGTCTTGTCTAAACATCTCCCAACAAAATTTCATTCAAACTAACTCATCCTACCCATACTACCCCTGCATTGCATTGTGTGTCAACAAAAGAATACAATCCATTCACAAAAATGCACAAAGCATATCAGGATTTTATCATGTCTCTAGCAGCCTTAGCCTTGTCTTGAAAGCATTTCCATCATTTAGTAGTGACAACTCTTTTGAGTTTGAAAGGCCATCTCCATATAATGTGCAAAGCATAAGGATATCTCCACCTCCTTCATCAAACAAAGGCTGCAATATAGGTTCTCTTACCTTGGTTGAAAGGCACAACCTAGAATAGTGAGGATTAGATCAAAATCCTTTTGAGGTGCTACCCACTCCTTCAAATCTTGAGTGCTAAAAAGTTAGATAGATGTGCTCCCTGGCTACAAACGACACACAAATCATTTATCTTCCCTAGAGTGTCTTGTGAGATCCATGATGCTGCTTGAGTTGTGAAGGAGATTAAGTTTGGGTACCAACACTGGACTGGCGCCGTTGCCGGGGACTTCTTAGAATTTCTTGGTGTTTTTGGAGTGTTTGAAGGATTTGAGCATTTTCATATTCAAGTATCTAAGCTGTTGCATTCTTGGAATATTGTTTTTTACTTCAGATCTGTAAGTTTTAGGCAAAAATTTCAAGCTCATCCTGCTCTTTTGCATTTACCAGTAGTTTATACAGCCTAGTTGCTTTGTCTTTGGTCGATTTAAGAATAAGAAGATTTGATTTGTAGAGCCTTGCAAAGTTTTCAGTAATAGCATATATTTGACAAAATATCTAGTGTATTCTTACACAACTAAGGTAGAAGTCCTTAGTGGCAACTCCATTGTTGATTTGAATTTGGAAATACCAGTGTCTTAAGCTTTCTGTCACTTATTTTTGTGTTGTTGATCTCTGCAAAACTAGAGGGAAGAAGATCTCTCTTCCTTAAAGACTCTGCTAAAAAATTGTTCTCAGACTTAAGAAATTTAGAGTTGGAAGGGAGAAAAGTTTGGAAGGTGGTTACAGGTCAGACATCAGGCAAAGATACAATCATTAGTGAGAGAGATCAACCTTTGGTAGAAGACTATCACTCTTCCTCAGGTGATTTTGATTCAGGCAATCCTCTCATAAACTTGTTTGCCTCAGCTAGTGAAGGTCCTTCTGCTGTACCTGGTAAGTTCCTTCTCCAATTTACACCTTTGTGTTTTAATTCTAATCAAACTTTCCAAGAAAATCAACACTTAGAGGATACTAGTTTTATGAATCACATTCTTGAGCCCCAAGGATATTGTACTCATCACCAGCTTGTTTCACCTCAAATATCACCCACACCAAACAATATGGCACATCCTAGACCTCCATTTATTGTTAACACTTTTGGTCCTATAAATTTTGGAGGAATGGATGGTTACTCAAATGCTGTCCCACAAGATGTCAAGAATGGGTTACCAAAATTCCAAGGTAACAATGCCATCATTAGTGATCAGCATCTCAAACTTTTTGATAATATGATGGAAGATTTTGAGATAGAGTTATAGGATGTGTATATTAAGTTGTTTATTCATACACTTGAAGAATATGCTAGGGATTGGTACAAGGCTCTACCTGATAAATCTATTGATTCATGGATTGAAATGAAAAATGCATTTAGGTTGTAATATGGTGACAAGACTGATCCTAGATTTCTTTTGTCTGAATTTGAGAATATCAAGAAGAACCTGAATAAAATAGTCCATGACTTTAATACAAGATTTAAAAAAACATTGAGAAGGCTGCATATCATTTTGAGGCCTTGTGATGAATCTTGTTTGATCAAATATGCAGATGCATTTGATAAAAATGCAACCTATTACTTGAGAGACAAAAATCCTAAAAACTTGAGGCAAGCTTTTACCATGGCACTTCAAATTGAAAATAATATTAAATCTATTGGTAAACCACTTAAGAGGGATGGTGTGAAGCTAATAAACCCTGAGAAGCCTCAAGCTAGCAAGGGTGCTGATTTAGAAGATGTTGTCAAGACTTTGGCAGGGGCTGTTAAAGAAATTTCTTACAAATTAGCCTGGGCTGAGAAAGGAATTGGGCAAAGTTCACAAGGACAGCAAAGAACTCAAAACCATGATATATTTGGAAATCATCCTAGGGTTGATCAAAGACATGATGATAGAGGTAAATGGCTTATTGGTGGGGGAAATAGACAACCCCAACCATGTGAAAATAGAGTGGTGCCTGACCCTCTAACTGCAAGAGTTGCTACTGTTCAAGAAATTGCTGATATGGATTGGTGTGATAGATGTTTTCTTCCTCATCCTCCATGTGAAGTGAACCAACAAGTTGTTGAAGATGATAATGAAGATGAAATGGATGATGAAATTTGTATGATGGGTAGCTCTTCAAACTCACAACAAGCAACAACATCAACAAATGTGATAAGTGCAAGGATTGTTGCAACCTTTTGGGATTGCATAAAGAGGGTACCAATTCTTTCCTCCTCTCAAACTCATGAGGTATATGTTGTTCAAGCTTTTGAAATTCCTAATAATGAATTTGAATATCTAAGGGCTTTAATGATAAAAAAGTATGATGGTGGTATCCCTTTGGAGGAAGATAGAAAATTGTTAATGAATGTTGTGGTTGGTCAAGAGAAAGAGTTTAATACTAGAAGTAAAGTTGTTAGAGGAGCTGGTTCTCAAGCCAGGCCAAAGACACCCTTGCTCACAAGCATTCCAAAAGACAATCCTAGAAAAGAAACACTTGCCAAGAACCTTGCTGTCCCATGCAAAAATATTAGTCCTCTTCATGCCCAGGCTGCTGGGAATACTTCTCCATCTGATGAACCTTCTTGTTTCCCGTCCAATGCTATCTTACTAAAGAATGTTCCATATGATATTTTCCAAGTATTGAGTCAAATCAAATTGATTTTTCCCATCATTGAGTTGCTTAGAATTCTTGAGCATAAGAAGAGAGCATTTGAGTACTTGGGGTTGAAAGAAGAGAGGATTACCCCAAGTAGAAATGTAAATGTTGTTGAGACTCCTCTTTAAATCATTGCTAGCCTTGAAGCACCACCAGCAGTGGAAGATCTTGGAGAGGCACTTGAAGTATATTTGGGGACATCCTTGGTTGATTCCCAATTGAATGTTGATCCATTCTTTACAAATTTGCTCATAAAAGATAGACTGCTTCACAATTTTATGTTTGATTCCAGTGCATCATGTAATGTCTTGCCTCTAAAAGTCATGAATGAGTTGGATATCAAAGTGACAATGGCCTATGAGAAGTGTACTTCCATGGATTCAAGGGAAGTTCCAGTTGTTGGTTGTGTGAAGGGTTTAGTAATGCAACTTGCAGCCTATCCGGGTAAGAATTTAAAACTTGATGTTGTAATTGTTGACTGCCCTGCCAAATGGGGTATGCTTTTATCAAGAAAATGGGCTGCAAGTGTTGGTGGTAGTGTTCAAATGGACATGTACTTTGCCACCATTCCCATTGAGGGTAGCCTTGTCAAAATCTATGGCGAGAAGAAAATATTGCACTTGATTGAAGATCCCAACAATGCTTCCTATGAAGTGTTATTTGCTGATGTAGATGTTGAAAATTTCATTGGCTTTACTGATGGAAAGGAACATAGGATGGAAAAATCAAAGTGCCTTGATATGGTAGGTTCTCCATGGACATTGTTATTTGATGGAGCTTGCTCCAAAGTTGGAAATGGTGCTGGTATAGTTTTGCTTTCTCCTAGTTTGGAAGAGTTTCCTTTTTCCTTCAAACTTAATTTTGAATGCACTAACAATATTACTAAGTATGAGGCATTGTTGTTTGGGTTAAGGATTGCATGGAAGTATGGAGTGAAGGATATTGTTTCCAAGGGGGATTCAGAGCTGGTTATCAAGCAAGTAAGGAAGTTATATGCCAAAAAAAATCAGCGTATGAAACAATATAAGCATGCTATTTGGGACTTGATTAAAATGTTTGATTCCTTTAACATTGTTTACCATGATAGAAGTCTTAATACTACTGCTGATAAGTTGGCTATACTTGGCTCCAGATTTGACAATTGTACTATTTCACCTTTTTGTGAATATAACATTGAAGTGCTAACAAGGCCAGCTGTCCTGGCTAATGTGAAACATTGACAGATTTTTGATGATGATGCACAAGTGTTGAGGTTCTTACAATGCCAAGGTGAGTTTTCTGGTCAAAACATTGATTGGGATCCAATGGTATGCATGAATGAAGGGAGAGAAACTTTTTTTAACAAGGATATTATGCAATTAAAAAAAAATACCATTCCTAAAGGTCTTATTGCACTTGAATCAAATTTTAGCAATGCTGACTGCATCATTAATAGGAACATGTTTGCTTCAAGGGATGTGGAAGAGCAAAACTTGGGAACCAAGGATAAACCAAGGAAGATTTGGTTGGGCAGCAATCTCAGCAAAGAGGAAAAGCAATCCTATGCCTAACTTTTAAAGAAATATCAAGACTGCCTTGTTTGGTCTTATTCAGAGCTAAAAGCATATAGGGAAGATTTGTTCCAACATGAGATTCCTCTTGAGGCAAAGAATAAGACATTCAGACAGAGAGAAATGCCTATTAATCCACTTCTCTCCATGAAAATGTAGGAATATTTGAAGAAATTGAGAGATGGTGGTATCATTCAGCCCACTAGGTATTCATCTTAGGTTGCAAACCTTGTGCCAGTTAGAAAGAAAAATGGAGACATCAGACTTTGTGTGGATTTTAGGAATCTAAAAAAAGCATCCATGAATGACAAATACCCCTTACCAAACATGGAAAATATTGTGCAACTTGTGACAGGGTCAGAAATGATTTCTACTTTGGATGGTTTCTCCGGATACAATCAAGTGGTTGTTAAAGAATTAGAAAGACTTAAGACAACCTTCACTACGCCTTGGGGAACTTATGTTTTTGTAAGGATTCCCTTTGGATTGATGAATGATGGTGCCAATTTTCAAAGGGCAATGGATGTTGCTTTTGCTAGTTAAATCAATGAGTTTATTGCAGTTTACCAAGATGATGTGACTATTTTTTCAAGGCAGTGAGGAGACCATTTGCAACACCTAGAGAAGATGCTGATCAAATGTAGGGAGTATAACATTTCTCTCAATCCAAAGAAGTGTCATTTTGGCATGCAAAAGGTGAAATTTCTGGGACATATTGTGTCTAAGGATGGTGTCATGATAGACCTTGAAAGAGTGGAGGCAATCAACAAAGTACCTATCCCAAGAACCAAGAAAGGTATCTAATCTTTCTTTGGCCAAATCAATTTTATTAGAAGGTTTGTTTCCAATTTTCTTGAGCCAACTCTTCTAATCACAAGCATGTTAAAAAAGGATCAAGTTATTAGGTGGGAGAAGATTTCCATTCAAGCTTTTGAAGGAATAAATGATGCACTTAAGCATACACCTGTTTTGGCAGCTCCGAACTATAAGAGGCCTTTCCAAATCTTTTCTTTTGCCTCTGAATTTACTATTGCTTCAGTTTTGTTACAAAAGGATGAGAATGGAGCTGAGAGGCCTATTGCATTCTTTAGAAAGGCTTTAGAAGCAGCTGAGTTGAAGTATACAATCATGGAAAAACAAGCATTTGCCTTGGTGAAAGCAACAAAAGTTTTTAGGCCTTATATATTGAGCTCAAAAGTTGTTGCCTATGTTCCCCACACCATGGTTACAGACATCTTATCAGACATGGAGATATCAAGCAAGAGATGTAGATGGGTCAAAAAATTACAAGAATATGATATGGATATCCAAACAATAAAGCTAGTAAGAGGTTTGGGTCTTGCCAAGCTCATGGCTGAGAGCAATTTGCAAAATGTAGAAGTGAATCAGCTAGAGGAAGAAAGGGTAGATCTGCTTACAAAGTTGGTAAATTCTAAGTGGTACAAAGATGTAATCTTCTCCCTTAGGAACCTATGCTGTCCTAGTCACTTGAATAAAAATCAGAAAAGAGCCCTCAAGCTGGCCTCTCAAAAATATATCATAACAAACCTTGGGCTGGCTTGGAAGAACCCTGAAGGTGTCCTCTTGAAATACATAACAGAAGATGAAGCTCCCAAGTTGATTGCTGATTTCCATGGGGGAGTTTGTGGAGGACATTTTGTGGGGAGAGTGACAACACATAAGATTTTAAGAGCTGGTTATTGGTGGCCTACTCTTTTTAAAGATGCAACCCATTAATAAATCTCTGATGTTTAGGTGTTGCAGATCTCTTACAAAGGTTCTCAAGGAAGTGGGTAATTCCTAGCTAGTCTTGTCTAAACATCTCCCAAAAAAATTTCATTCAAACTAACTCATCCTACCCATACTACCCCTGCATTGCATTGTGTGTCAACAAAAGAATACATTCCATTCACAAAAATGCACAAAGCATATCGGGATTTTATCATGTCTCTAGCAACCTTAGCCTTGTCTTGAAAGCATTTCCATTATTTAGTAGTAAAAAATCTTTTGAGTTTTAATAATGGATAATTGATCATGTTTTCCCAAGGCCATCTCCATACAATGTGAGAAGCATAAGGATATCTCCACCTCCCTCATCAAACAAAGGCTACAATATAGGTTCTCTTACCTTGGTTGAAAGGCACAACCTAGAATAGTGAGGATTAGATCAAAATCCTTTTGAGGTGCTACCCACTCCTTCAAATATTGAGTGCTAAAAATTTAGATAGATGTGCTCCCCAGCTACAAATGACACACAAATCATTTATCTGCTCTAGAGTGTCTTGTGAGATCCATGATGTTGCTTGAGTTGTGAAGGAGATTAAGTTTGGGTACCAACATTGTGTATGCTCTAAGTACTCTAAGGCCATGTACAATATTTCATGGTCAATTGGTATTTTTTCCATTTCTTTTTACACAATATTAGGATGTAATTCTCTCATTAAGAGTGGATCTTATGAAGGAGGTATTACATTATTATCCTCTTTGTGAGTAGGTGACTCTTATTGTAAATCGAAAAGTGTATCATGCAATATCATAATATGTTCATTTGATATAGCTTTTGGTACCCATTGATAGTTTTGGACTTCAGATGATTACATAGTATAATGTTGTCTATCAAATGAAATAAATCCCTTATGCTCAAGTTGTTGGATTCTCTATTGTAAAGCATAATAGTCATTTTCAAAATGTTCGTTAATTCCATGATAATTACAAAATAATTTACCATAGGTTTTTTCAAGTTGATAGTGGGGATAGTAATGAGTAGGAAACAAAGTGATTAATCATTTATCGATATGTCTCTTATGATGATAAAAACCTCTTCCAAGGTAAAAATGAGATTCAGATCCCTCCCTCTCTCCTTTGCATCCCTCCTTTAACTCAAATAAACCTTTCTACTTTTTCTCCAGACTTTAACTTTACTTGTAAGACCACTTTTTAGCTTTTAGCATTATTTTTGAGTGGCAGTTGCACAATCGCCCAGACGGTTGCACAATTTTCACTTGTCAAAGAGTGACGATTACGTAACCACCCTGGTGGTTACACAACATCTCCTCTGGAAACATCAGCGGTCCTATCACCGTCTAGTGTGAAATTAAAACAAGCATTTTTGAACGCCTGTTTGGATTTCGGGAGTGATTTTCTCACTCGTTTCTCAACTGTTTCGTCTATTTTTAGGCTGATTGGATTCGTATTGGATTTATATTCCTTATTTACTATATTTAGAGTGTTGACTACCTCTCCTTTAGATGATTTGTCACTTCTTGATCGACACATGTAGATTGACTTCTTCTTTCCGACGTTTTTATAAAATCCAAGTTTTCACCTGTATGACAGGTTGGAGTTTTCACTTTTTGGATGTAAAGTCATACTACTACAATTTTGAGAGGAATTACATAGACAACCCGTTATTGTCTCTATTCCTTCCTGCCATATGTTTTCAGTCACTTTCTTACAACTAACCAACCACAACAAATTGTTTACATTGTTATGCTACCAGCCAACATTCAACACATCCTAAGATCATCTGGATATCATTTTTGGAGAAGGAAAGAATGTCGAGGAGACAAAAAATACAACACCACATATAGAATTATTTCACAATTCAATAGTAACCAGGTTGTGGGTGTATTTGATTTTTAAAATATTTTTTTTAATTGTATTTGTTGTAATAGAAGAAATCCACTGTTTCAATTTGGTAGAATTGAAAGATATCTTTATTTCTTGTACACAAGTCATGTCTGAGTGTTGTTTGCATAAATATTCCATTGATATCCCCTTCCCTACTTATCCCTATGGATTTTCATGGGAAAAAGGTTGGAGGAAGATATTATGCCAGTAATCTTCTTTTATTTCTTCATTGTTATTATCTATGTAATTCAATTCCACTTTTTTGGGGAAAGTTTTTGGGTAAATAAGAAAGTTCGTCTGAGAAGATTTTATTTCCTCTCTTAATAACTTAAGGTAGAAGTTTGATTAGAAGAAATCTACTTGTCTAGATTAATAACTTCTGAGTATACTCTTTGTTTAGAATATATTATATTTTATAATCTTGCAATAGAGGAATAACTACATTCGGCTATTCCCTATTTTAGTTTATTTAATTAGAATTAGTTTTTAATTTTAATTTAGCTTATTTGTGTTTGTGTCTATAAAATATATATTTTATTTTATTTTATTAAATCTTGAAAATAAAAATAATAATTTAGTTTGTTTAATTGTTTTATATTTGAAAAGCTTCATTAAAAATCCAAAGAGAAGGAATTAGCTTGTTGTTATATTTACTTTACTAAAGTACTTGTAAACATAATTTAATTCAATTAAAAGGTGAATTAATCATCTTTTTTTAATTCAAATTCATTTGCTTACTTATTTAAAGTTAGGAATTAAAAATAGATTAGAGGTTAAAATGAACACTACATCCATTTTTCTAGCCCCTTTTGCCATCGAGTGTTTGATTTCCTCCCACCTTTCTCATGAGTTGGTATCCCACATGACCATCCTAGGTCCACCTAAACCTCATAGAAGGAATTTTGAACCTATCATCAACCCATAGGACATTGACCGATATCGAGGGGATATAGACCTAGGTCTACGAGCTTTATTTTTAGATGTACCCCTTTACCCACACAAATCATAGGTCAACTTGATGCTCGTAACAAGAAAATGACCATAAATGAACAATATTGGACTGATCTTGCTATTCGAGAAGACTGTTCTAGATGCCCAAGTCCATAGTTTTTCCATTACATCCTTTGTCCACACTCTTGCATAACCCTCTCTAGAGAAGAGTATCTAGAGGTGAAAAAACAATTTCCTCGGGTCCCATAGTCAGACCAAGGTATTTTTGGCTTCACTGATATAAATCAAGAATTGTGGACAAAAATCATCCTCAGCCACAACATTACCCCCATATAGGTTAGGCAGACATTCATTTCCCTTGATGAACAAGTTCCCAACTTGTAAGTCAAGCGTTTATATTTACCTTGATCCTAGATCCTTGTATTACCATTATTTTTGCATATTCCATTTATACCACATTTTCCTATTCCATTCCCATCCCAAATATCATACTTTAATTTTCTTAGCACAACCTCGATAATTTGAGTGCATATGGAATCACATGTTTTTTTTAGGTGTACAAATTATGTTGAACCCAACGCGAAGGACTAGTTCCTTCACGTTTCCAATTTTCTTTCATTTCCTTTGTTCCACCTTCCCCCTCTTCCCTTATTCGGTGGGTATTTTATACCTCCCTAAATATGTTTGGTAGAGAGTTTGATGGGACATTTAGCTTTGACAGATACTATACTCATGTTCAATCACAACTATCCCCTTCACTTCCAAGATAGGATGACAAATACACAAGTAACGTGCAAAATTCCCCTAGCTATGTCTCATATCCTACAATTCATGTGAGAATAGAGGAGGTTGACCAACCCCTAAATATTCAAAAATGTCAATCCAATTCGAATAATATGACTTTTACGGGTGAAACTGGTCCCCACAATAGGATCTTATCAAGACCCCACATAACATGCAAATGATGGAACATGAAATGTTTATGTTAATCAATGATCCAATTCACACAATAGATGAGTCTTTGGAAAGGATGAAGATTCATACCTCTAATATGTTCCACAATAATGTATCAGCTACAAGCCTTGAAAATCATGCTTTTAAGGAAAATAATAATACCAACACCAAACAATTTATAATGGGGTATCACATGTCCATTCAACCAAAGTCCATATGATATGCACCCAAACAAGGGGCTCAATCCTCACGAAATGATGTCATTTCTACACTAGTAGGGAGGATTAGAGAGTTAGAAAGTTCCCAAACTCCACAACCAACTTGTGCAATGGGGAAGAACATGGGGTATCCTAATAAATAAGGATACACTCCTACCAACACATAACCAATGTAACACCCCGTGCAACAAGGTTGTCCAGTTCAATCAAACCCATGTGATCTTCTCATAAGATCTGACATGCTGGGGATGGATCCTTGCTAATCTCACGCTTACCCCACACAAGGGTTAGTTGGAAATTATTTCCCATACATTACTCCCAACAATGCAAGATTTTATAACCACACACCCTCAAATGCATTTTCTAATGTTATTCCTCCTTACCTATATATGTACTCAAAATCCCCATAACCGGACATGTATTAGTTCCCTAGTTCATTTACACCATTCTAATGAACTCGGTATTCTTACACCGCAACTTATCCAAATCCTACTCCTCCTCCCCCATTAAGGAGCTTTGATGGTGGAATCTTATGCAATGGGCACTTATGCTGAATACTTGAAGGTGTTAGGCATTAGTATTTACATTGTGTAGATAATAATTACATTTGGTATTTATTATTATATTAGTAATTTGTTATTTAGTTGTTATATAAAACAACTAATAATGAATGTGTGTTGAGTTGTTTGGTTGTTACAAACAACTCACAAGATTAGTATTTGTTAATAGAGTAGTTTCCTAATTTATAGGAAACTATGTGCATATATATTTGTAAGTGCATCCTATGTAATTGATCTAGAATGAATATAATATAATATCATTATTCCATGTATAAATCTAAACATTTTTATTGTGCAAATCTATGACATTTATTATATTTGGTATCAAAGCGATATCGACCCTGATGAGAGTCGAGAGAAAGGACACTGAAAATGTTTAGAAATTGGTATTCAAGTTTTGGAGTGGAAGCGTTGTGTGAGCTCAACGTGTTGGTATCAACTTATCAATTTTGATCCGTGGGTTGCATAGTATTCTTCGACAAACCATTTAGTGTTTCCTACTCTCCATATACAATTGAATAGTGTATCACTCCTCCGGGTGGTGAATAGCGTATCATTTTCTCTCTGCATATTCTGATATATGCATAGTTTTATATCTAAGAATTTAGACAATGAAATTTGTTGTGCATTATCATTTGCAGGCGTCTACAAAATCCTCTTCAACTCACATGTAAGTATGTGCCCTTTGTCAGTTTGTGTGAGATATGTGCATTTGATTTTATTTTGATTGATGTGGCTCCCGTGAACAAATAGCTGTAGCGTTCCTGTGCCAAATGTAATAGGTAGACCATGTGCGCCATTGTCTCAAACTAGATGTGTATATATTTTAAAGTTTCCACGTGATTATGATGCATGAGAGATGAATCGACCCTGTCAGAAAGTGGATAAACAAGTGATATAGCCTCCCAGCCTTCAGCTGCAATAAATCGAAAGCAACTTGCCACGACGCAATTTGATCTGCTCCACTTGGCAACAACGACCCCAAATTACTCCTTTAGATTCCGTATGGGTTGAATGTAGTTTTAAAAATAAAATCATCACCAGATCCAATAAGGAGAGTGCTCAATTTGAAATTTTGAATAGAAATTGTCAAAAATTACCCATTGATAATAAGGGGTAATGGACCGTTAAAGGTATGGAGCAGCAATGGACTGTTAAAATTATTGCTAATAAAAATGATTTGATCAAACTACATCTCCAGCTGAGTATCCATTCAGTCTTTTGAAACTTTGTTGCATACATATTGCCATGTGAGCATCGAATCACAACTTCCCAGCTATAAGTGGATCTTTCAGATCTACCAAAGGAATCTCTGAGCAATCTTCACATCTGCTATATTAGTTGTCTGTTCCTATCCGAACCGCCCCTCATTGTACATAAAAAGGTTGTAGTTTGATTAAAGAGAAAATTCACAATTGTTAGCCACTTGAAATTTTGTTTAGCCAGTGTTGGTTTATTTATTTGTAAGGTGTTTATGTGTTTAGAGTCTTTTGCCAATATAGCCATTTGTATCTTCTTTGGTCCAATTGTTTATTAGGTAATGCCGTACCATTCGAAACAAGTGTAAAATAGCCCAATAGTAATATGAGTTTTTAATGTTTTTTTTGTTTAGTTAAATGTTATTATGAAAGTGTCAAAAGTTTGACAAGTCAAATAATTCCATATAGGTGATTTTAGGATTTTTTAATACTCATTTTCATTTAAAAAGTAATCTCATTTTATTAATTTTTAATTTAGTCGAGTATTTTTGTCCAACTTAAAATATTCATTGTCAAAGTCAAGAGTTAGAGTCATATAATTGTAAAAAGTCTGAAAAATAAAAATAAAATAATTTTTTTTGTCTTACGGACGCATTTTCGGTGTTACTTGACGTCCAGAAAAATAACGTGTTTCACATTGCGGGAGGGAAGAAATGAATAAGATCAATGTGGAAAAAAATGTGATTCATGTTCACATCTTGCTGAGTTAACAAAATGATGATGGAGGATGGAGGCATAAGAGGTAGGAGGTCAGATAGTGACCTCTCGTCATTCGCCAACGATGGGGCCGCATGAAGCTGTGGTGACAGTGTGTGTGTGAGTTTTCTTTCATTTCAGAATTACAGTTTGCTGTACAATTTCAGAGTTCCTGTTTTGTGTGGTATTTGATGGATGTTGGAAAGAGAGTTGTGTTGGAGTGTAGATGACTGTCAGTGATCCTCTGACTGACTTGGTCCTCTAACTGCCGTACTTCGTTGGAAGATGGTCAGCTAGAAGAATACGTTCACTAGCATTAGTGACCATGTGCAGCAAGATCTAACTAGCAAGATCCATTTAGGAGTATGTTCTTCGATGCATTTTGCTTCTCAGTGTCTATATGAGTGAAAATTTCACATTGTGGCAGGGAATATGATCCAATATTCCATTTCCATTATGTTTTATTATACAGTTTTGTAATATACAAGCAGTATTTCCTACACGATTCCCTTTTGTAGAGACATTGTATAATATTGATAAAAAAGTATTGTAGCAATCATGATGTGAAGGTTTTTGGTAAACCAGGAAAACCAATTGAGATGGTTTTTGGTAAACATGTAAAACCAATTGTGTAAGGTTTTTTAGTGAACCTGCAAAACCAATTCTATAAGGTTTTTGGTGAACCTATAAAACCAACTGTGAAAGGTTTTTGGTAAACCTGCAAAACCAATTGTGAAAGGTTTTTGGTAAACCTGCAAAACCAATTGTGAAAGGTTATTGGTACACCTGCAAAACCAATTTGGTAAGGTTATTGGTAGAAGCTGGAGATAACCATCAGTGGAAGAAATGTGCGTTAGCACATGCTCGAGTTTTGTGCAAGCTCGATGCTGCACATTTATGGAGTTGATCATGAGCACACAGAGATGGCACGCTACAATCAAAGAACGAGATATATTGAACCATTTAAACTGTTAGGAATTAGTATTTACATTGTGTAGATAATAATTACATTTGGTAATTATTATTATATTAGTAATTTGTTATTTAGCTATTATATCAAACAACTAATAACAAATGTGTGTTGAGTTGTTTGGTTGTTACAAACAACTCACAAGATTAGTATTTGTTAGTAGAGTAGTTTCCTAATTTATAGGAAACTATGTGCCTATATATTTATAAGTGCATCCCATGTAATTGATCCGGAATGAATATAATATAATATCATTATTCCGTGTATAAATCTAAACAATTTTATTGAGAAAATCTGTGGCATTTATTATAGAAGAAACCCCTTAAATTCACCATATGAGGTGTTATGATTCCATGCCTATTTTACGATCTACTTAAATTTAAGGGAGAAGGGATCCTAACACTCATATCAAGGCCTATGTAACTACAACTAGGGAATTGCTTCCTTGAGATGTTATATTTGCTAAGATATTTTTAAAGACCCTCAAGGGAATTGTGCTAGATTAGTACTATAAAATCCTCGAGGCTTCCATACATTCCTTTAAATGAATCGTTTCTAAATTCATTAAATCCTTTGATATGAACAAGTTGTTAGGAATGGGAATAAGCGAGTTCTTGTACATTAAATAAGAACAAAATGAATCAGTTTCTCATTTCATTCAAAGATGCTGTCAAGTTCTTGAATCCTCCACAAGTGCACCTAACATGGACCAAATGGAACTCTGTGACCTCTTCCTCCACTCACTCAATCGAGAAACCAAGGAGGAAGTGCATAAGTTTCCTTTTTGTAGTTATGAAGAGGTTCTAGAAGGTGCCCTTCACATTGACCAAGAAACTATTGACAATAGATGTAAGACTTACGGTCCCATTGGAAAATTAGTATTTCCTAATCAAAACAACGTAAAATATCAAAATAATGGAGTCAATAACTAAGGGCTCAAGGTCTTGAATAACAATCATGGTGTTATTATGGATGGTGTTACCGACTAAACAAAAATTTATAATACTACAAGTAATGATAACACTAACCACAATAACAACAACATGAGGAACCAAACAAGTCGTAATTCTATCCCCTCTATCAACATGATTGATTTTAACCGTCCCCATCCTCAACAAGATCAAACCCAAATCCAAAAAAGATACCAAAATTTGGGTCAAGGGGCATCAAATTATGGTAATAACAACTAGTTCGAAAACAACTGGGGTTATAACCAATAACAAAATATGAATCAAAGGCCGACGGATTATAATTCCAATCTATATTGAAGTTTTCACTGTATTTTTGGTCATGATGAATGCTCTTATGGAGACTACAATAGGTTCATTCAAATACTCCCAAATAATCAATGACAACTCTTCATGGATATGTTTCTAGAAAATCCTAAGGGATCTTCGCAACCTAATTATACAGGACCCGTTACACCTCATAATGAAAACTTAGGAATTTATCAGGATCCTTTCCCTAAGCATTATGAAGATGAGAAAGTAAACCCTCAAAAAATAAACAAGGGTATTCTTGTTAGGACCAATGACCATGAAGCCTCGATATCTGAAAATTATCGGGTTGCCCCCAACCTAGACCCAAGAAATAAGACAAATATTTTGGGACTATCTGAGTTAGAAATTGATCTAGATGTTAATGCAATAACTCAAACAAGGGAGTACACACTGAAACCTCTTCTCACTCATTCCCTTTTGTAGGATGACACTCATATAGTCCCAAAACATGTAAAAGATTATGATTTGATTTCAAACTTAAACAATTTTTTTTCTCACATTTCATTTCTAAATTTTTTGAAAAATTCCCCAACGCATCGTTCTGCATTGCTAGATGAATTAGGGCTTGGTAATCTAATTCATGTTATGCCTCCACCCAAGGCTCAAATCAATCATATTGAATTGGATATACATCCTCTAGGATAGAACAATAGGGATACTAGGTTTATGTTTGATATAAACAAGATTCCCTCTGATACTGAAATATCCCGAAGAGGAGATCCTGCATTATACTTGTAAGTGTGGGTTTACAATGATTATATTAAGAGAGCCATGATTTATGATGGGGCTACTGTGAGTGTAGTCCCATTTTATTTCTTGCATAAGTTGGGATATGGGGAGACCAATTTGTCCTCTACTAGAAACACATTTTGAGGATATGATAGTCTTAAAGCTACCTCGATTGGAACCATATTCCTTCATATTTCCCTCAGGCCAAAAACTATTCTAATTAAGTTTTACATTATCGATAAGGAGACGAATTACAACATGCTCTTGGGAAGACCATGGATTCACAGGATGAAGGCCACTCCTTGTATTTTGTTCCAAGAGGTTAGATTCCTCCATTTAGGGAAGGTCTTCATCGTTCAAGGGAATCATACGCCCTTCGATATACATTTGGAGAACCTCAAGAAGAAACCCAAAGTTCATTTTGAATATGAACTCCCGGTAAATCAATTAAATAAACCACCTCCTCCAAAGGAATCGGCTATGACTACCAAGTGGGTTCTGAAAGATGAGGTCGATAAGTAAAAAATGATCAAAGTGACGAAAACAAATATGAATAAGATTGCATATGGAGAAGCTATATCCACAAAAACCATAGCAGAAATTCTAAAAATGTTAAAGAATGATTTACTAATCAACCTACCCTTTGACACGTAAGGATTTGGAAATCTCCTTGGCCTAGTCTCTCTTGTTGTCGATGATCTCATCAATATATGTATGGTAGAAATATCAAAGGAATGAGAGGAAATTTCCAAAAGTAGTGTAGAGTCCACTCTTCCCAATGAATTTTAATCACTCAATCAAGCCTCTACAGTGTACAAAACTAGTGTAGAGTACCTCCAAATTCATGAGAACGTTGAGAGTGAAATGAGAAAGGGTTTTGGATGCATCTCCACCGAAGCCATCTTTATGGATTCTCCCACTCCTAACCATGGTCTAAATGCAAATTTGCCAAACCCCAAATTTTTGATATCTACGAAACACAAACCCTTAGTGCAAAAAATTCCAAACATGACCATACCTCCCCATGTAGGGAACAAATTTGAACAAAATCATCAAGCTCATGTAGACATAATGTGTTAGCAACAATACAAAATGGTTTATAAACATCTTATTCGGGTGGATGATCCTGTGCTGAGATCAGACATTCAAAGAGACATGAAAATTCTCAAAGGTTGTAAGTTTAAACCTAAAGTATTAGGCCTTTGTCAAGAAAATTAAAAATTTCAAGAATCCTACTTGTCGTCTATGCACCTTGGAAGGTGAGAAGTTCAGTGAATCCATCGACTTGTGTCACCTAGTACACTTTTGTATATAGTCATTACATCTCCACACTATCCTTTCACATTCTCATTGTCTTTGTCATTTGAATTATCATTTAGTTAAAATTTTATTATGAAAGCTTATTTTTCAAGTGATTTTAAAATTTCAAACATTGGCAAATATCTCAATCATGACATTTATACAATTTATTCACACTCTCAAATTATATAATTTTCATCATCATTTCCAATCATGAGAATTTTTTTGACATTGATCCTATAATGCCTTGCATGCTTTACCTCTCTTACAATTGCTCCCAATTCAAATGTTTTTAACTTATAGTCTTATTTAGATGCTTCCTGATGGAAAATATTGCCCTAAAAATTTCTCTCCTTAACAAAGGATTCTAAACATTTCATCCAAAAATTATATTTTCCCATCTCATTCTTCGGTAATTAGCCCTCGCATCTTATTAGTTGTATTGGGGATGAGATTGAGGGGAAAATTTTCCCTCCTAATAAGCACAATACAAGACAAGGATAGATTAAAAAAAAAATACATGTATTCTTATTACAAATAACCACATTTTTGTCCCTCCTAGTATTTGGTGGTGAGCTCGTGTTTCTTACTAGTAACATGAGGTTGGGAAAGGATGAAGGTGTCCTTACTCACCTAAATTTTTTCCTTGATGACGAGCCCATACTTATTATTGGTAGAATGAGGCAAGTATAGACACTAAATCACACACTTTGGGTATCTATCTAGTCCTGATCACATATTACTATTCATATGATTCCTAAGTGAGAAAATTACTAATTGATCACTGTCTTTTACCATATTTTCTTGCTTTCTGTTGCCTCTTGGTCTTACATTCCTTGCCTAATCTATATTTTCATACTTGGGTGTTTCTCACCCTAGACACCAATTCCTAGCCAAGATTCTAATGCCTAAGTGCCCCCATCCCCTCTGGGTGCTCCTAATCTATTTGTACTTTGCTCGCATCTTTTGGGTCTTTTTTAGCTATTTGGGAATCTTGATTTTTTTATATACTAAAAATGCTTTTGGCTGGAGCTATGAATTTGGGGGTTTTGATGGGGTCCCCATCCCTATAATTCGAAGGCCCAAGAAAGCAAGGGCTAAAGATAGAGCCAATTAGAAACCACCTTGCTATCAAAAAACTATATATCTAAACTATGAATTTGGGCATATAATATAACTTCTTGATAACCAGGCCCACTAAAAACTAAGCAAAACAAAACTATACTATAACATCTATACTAAATAGGAACGAGAGAGAGATTAGACATAAACATCAAACACCTCTTCCTTGATAACCCCTGTTGGAGCTTCTTCCATTTTCAGTCTCTTAGAGGAGCAACGATCCACCATGCCATTCTTTGCATTGGCTACCCTCAGCAAGTGGGAGTAGGAAGATTTTCCCCTCTTGATCAATTGAATGATTTTATCAAAGACCGGACTGATAAGAGAAGCCAAAGAATCCAAATTCAGAGGATCAAAGTAGCAAGGGTCTCTTTCCTTTAACATGCAAATGGGATGAACATTAACAACAAAGTGCTAAAGCTTCGAATTCCACCACTCCAAATCCATTATATATTCCTTAGGCACCGAATCCATGATACTCAACACTGCCATTTGGGAGAAGGCCAAAGAAGGGTTGAAACTTGCTACTACCTCCTTTAACTCTACAACATTTTTGGAGAGGATGAAACAACATGCAATATGTAGATACTCCTCTTTATTATGACCTATTAGTAGTAAATGGTAAAGGAACATGGCCGAAATATCTACGTTCACCCTCACCTGACCATACCCTTGCAAATATTCATCGCCCAAAATCTTCTCTATCGCTAGACCAATAGAACTCAAGTTGATACTAAATTTTTTCTTCAACCTAGACTATGATATGTGCCCATAGAAATCCATTTCTCTTTACTCCCCACGTAGAAACATGGCAGGGATAAGAGGGATCACCATTATCAATAGGAAGGCCACCCCTTTGCAAACCAATGTAGGAAATGAAAATGAAGGGGAATGGGAAAGAACAAACCCTCACCACAATTTAACAGGACTTCACATGCGGTAGGTAGGATTAGATGTTAATGTGGCATCCCTCCTAATTATTGCCGCTAACCCTTCCCACTTAGAGTGATCAATTTCCTTTTCCACCTTATCCACTTATTCTATCCCCGCATTAGCAAGAAAATTGACCGTTGAGTTGGCCTCCTAGTAGACATGGGTGATGTTCCAATCATCAAGCTTATCGAGCCAATATTGGATATTTAGAAAAGAAGAATCTATCACCCAATTTTGAGCTTTCCCATTTTTAATTGAATTAATTACTACCTAGGAATCCCCTTCAATTTTAAGATGGGTGCTACCACTTTCGAAAGTAAGCTTAGCACCATATAAGAGAGCCTGAATTTCGACCTAATTACACATTCTGTCTTGTAGATGAAAAGAACCTATATCTACAATTTCACCCAAGTCATCGCGAGTGATACACCCCACCCCTGAAATCTTGGGGTTCCCTCGGGAAACCCCATCAAAATTTAATTTTTGAAACCCAAGGGGGTGGGGGAATCTTGCTTTTTACTATTCAGCCTTTTAGTGGTTAATTACAAAATTCAAATAAGGGAACCATATAAATATAAATCCATGTGACCATAATAAAGGACCAAACACTAAGCATTAAATATCACCACCTAAGGTTACATCCAAAGACATTTACAAGAACATTCAAGCATCCATATAACATACATACAAGGGCAAGGGACTACATTTTTCTACATACAATTCATAGGAGGGGAAGTTCAATGTTTCATTAAGACATCTATCTAAATTTTCTACATCTAGCTACTTACTCATTATTCAAGTACGACATGCACAAGAACCACCTAGGGCACAATTCTACACACACACACACATAGAACTACATTAGTTATGAGATGTAGTAAAATGCTTGGTCATAAGTTCACCTTATTGATAGCTGAGGACAGTTTGACCCCTCATTTGCATTATTTTCTTTTTTGGGATTTAATGCATTTTGGGGTTTTGTAGGTCATTTATTTATTACAAGTTACATGCGACATCTACAAATTTGGTGCTACATACTAGTGATAGATATCAAACATCTCGTGACCCTGTGAAACTAGTTTTCTAAGCTTCAGAACAGTCATAGGCACCCAAAACAGGTCTCAGGCTCCCCTGACCCTCCATATGCGCCATGGTCCTGGCATTTCTTACACTCTTGTAAGTTTTTGAGATTTGGTGCGACACTTTCCCCTCTCTATTCATTAGTTTGTTAGCTCAGCACAATCCATATTTAATTATGAGTCAACTCAATCTTGATATATTTTCAGTTGCAACTAGGATTACAAATTTAAATTTCTTATTTTTTGGATCAAATATGTACTTGATTGTTTATATTATTGCGTTGTTACATATTTAGAATTAGGCATCTATTTATTTAATATTTGATTAATAATTTGGTGAATCCAACTGTTAAAACCCTTCCTTCTGAGTATGTCTTCATCTTATTGAGTCATGGATCAATCTTCTTATCCTTCTTTCACTCCAACTAAGGTTTCTGGAATGGTTACTAGTGTTGCTGATTTCATGTAAGTTCATACTCAACATCCTCCTCGCTTTATTATGCCTATGGCTGATCCTACTATCAATTTAGTAACTACTAACCGCACTCGCCATCCTATGACACCAGTCATTTCTATCTCACTGCCTCTCACTTCTATGACTCCTACTACTACTTCTAAGGGCTATGATATCATCGAGAAATTTAAGAATACACCGGCTAAAATATCTCTTTATGATTCATTGCGTAATGCACTTGATTGTCTTCATACATTAGAAGCCTCCCTCCATTCTATTCACATTGAAACTACTAATTATTTGGTGGCATTCACACACCTCATTCAGTCTCTCAAAAATCTATTGTGTTGGTGCTTAATTTGATCTTGCCCCGTTTGTCCGTGAAATTCTTCAATTTGCGGGCTCTGTCGTCTTTTTTTATCTCCCCGTATTGATGCATGAAAAATTTGTCCTCCATTTGATTGCCATGATCAATCCCTTCCTTTGGGGTCAAGGATCACTTTAAATCCAGAGTTTTTTTCCCCTTCCTTTGTCCATGTGAAAGAATTTGTAACTTGGGTGAGAACTCGGGTTTTTTTGCCTTCCTTCCGTTGTCCACAGTCATGTTTTGTTTTCCCTATCAATTTTTGTCCCAAATATCTATGGAAATGTGGTCTTCTTTGATTGGATGTAGCTCATTGGATCACATTTGGGACTTATATCATTTCCAAAATATCTATCCCTAAAGAAAGATTCATTTTTGGGCGCAAATGGCGATTTCCCTACATTTTACGGTTTGACAGGTGTGTTTTCCCCGTCAAATTTACATCTCAGAATCTGTGGAAACGTGGCCCTTTCTAGTTGGATGTGGCTCAGAGGGGCACTTTGAAACTCTAAGGCCCGATTCAACTCAAAGCTTGTCCACATCGAGGGCTGATGGTGATATGAAAATTCACCTTTTGGTTTGACCTTGGAGTTGCGCTGAGGAGACATGTGGAGGCTTCTGCTGGCTCTGCTCTATACTTAAACTTTTCAAAGCAATTTTCTAAGGCCTGGGACACGTGGAGGGACTGTGCTTGTTTGGGGACCGGCCCCTAAATTTTATTTTGAAGAAGTTCCAGGTGGACACTTGGAGGCTACCGCTCACTCTGCCCTTGCTTGGACATTTCAATAGCCAAGGAAAACTGTCTCGGACCCTAGACACATGGCACCTTCCGATGATCCTTCAATTTTTTTTAACAACTCTACCAAAATGAGACACGTGGAGGGACTGCACCTGTTTGGGGTCTCTGCTTTTGAGGACCATACCAAAGGTGCGCCAATGTGACATGTGGAGGCTTCTACTGGCTCCTTTTTTACTGAGAATTTTTCAAAGGCCAAAGGCATTTTTCTTTGGCCCAGGGCACGTGGAAGGCCCGCACTTGTTTGGAAACTTGCCACTGTACCTCACCTTTATAGTTGTGCCAAGAAAACATGTGGATGGCTCTAATCTAGAGTTGAGAAGGGGCATAATCAATGGTTATTGTGCATTTCACCTATTTTTTCACCATTTTTATTCCAATCCTCTTAGAGATGCAAATATGCACTGTTTTTCATCATTTTTGATGAAATTCCTTGTCATTTTTGTCTACAAAGTGCCATTGAATGGATTTAGAACTTAATTTGTGAGTCTAAGAATTGTTAAGGTTGATATTTTGAAATTGGAATTGCTCGAGAACTTGCAAAAACGTGAATTACCAAATAATATGGATCAGGGGTAGAGTTTCAGAGGAAAGAGAGGGAAAAGGATGAAATGATGGAGGTTGTAAGCACAAAAGATAAAAAAGGTGTTGCCTCGAGGGTGAAAAGGGTTACCTGTCAGATCCAACTGTGCAAAGCCTCCAGAAAATGATTAAAACAAGGATTTCCCACATGACATAAATCAGATGATTAGAATGACTGTCAAAAAGTTGTGGCATGGCATCCTAGTCATTAGTTGAGGGTTTTGGAAATGTGATCAGTTCATAATTGGTCCACCTGGCAACTTTCAGATCTGACTTTGTTAAACGTCACTTTCTGAGGAAAATTGGTAACAAACAAAGGTCCCTTTAATATTCTTCTTTTTAGGGGGAAAATTTGGGATGAGTGAACAAGTGAAATGTATAAATGCAATGAGAATACTCTTGCAAAAGGTTAGGGGTTAAATTCTTAAGAGAAAATTTGAGAGAGCCCGTCTTCCTGAGAGACCAATCTGAGAAACTTGTTAATTTACTCTGTTTTAGATTTCAATTAAGTCAAGTTGGTTGTGAGTGTACAACCATTGAAAAACTCTGAGACTATTCAAAGAAACTTTCCCCTACTGATGAATCTAATCAATTTCAAGTTAATATATGTCAATCTTAGAGTAATTTGTGTCTGCTTTATTTCAGAATGTCTACAAGTAGTTTTTCTTATTCCTATTACAATCTTGTGTTAAAGTCCCTCCGAATCACATAGGATCTCATCCATGTGATAGTTTAGTGGCATTTACAATTTCATTTCAAGAAGATCCTTCATCCTGTAATGAGATAAACAATTTAAAATCACTTCACTGTCATTTATTGATAAAGATTGTCTGTAAGCCTTTAAGTGTATCTTAGGCGTGAGGAACTAGGGGTCTTTGATGTTTTATTGAGTCTTTAGCTCAAGCCTTCGTGTTAAATTCTTGGAGATTGTGTGAAACCATGTAAATCTGGGCCTCCATTGATGCACACCTTTTGGTTGAAGGAATATTTTAGCTATTCCGAAGCTTTCTGTAATTTAGCTTTCCAATTGTTGTCAAGTCTCTCAAAGATCTGGTATAATCAATTTTATCCTACTTAATCTCCCACCAAAATTACTCAAAAACAATGAATCCATCCTAAACTACCCATGTTTTCCCTGTGTGTCCACAAATGTATAAATTCTACTGCTAAAATATGTAGAAGAAATTAGGATTTCATACTGTCTTTAGTAACCTTAGCACTGTCTAGGAAATATCACCATTCTTTAGAAGTGACAACTCATAAGAGTTAAATTGTGGTGCATTGATCATATTTTCTCAGGGTCTTCTTTCAGATTTGTGCAAAGAAGGATATCTTTGTTCTCCTTCATCGAAAGAGGTTACAAAATGGGTCCTCTCACCCTGGTTGAAAGGCACGACCTAATTAGTGAGGATAGATCAAATCCTTAATGAAGGTGCTATCCATTTCTCTAATGCCCGAGTGACAAAGAATCATACAAATCCCCTCCCTGACTACAAAACGACTCATAATAAGATTTTTCTGTCTCCTAGTTTCTTGCTAAATCTTTCATGCTACTCATTTTCCAAGGGAGAATCAATTTGGATACCAACATGTTGTGGGCTATATCATTCACTGATGAGGACATATCACAATCAGATACTGACCATCCATGTGCACCTCAACTTATCATTGCTATCATTGGCACCATTTGTATCAAGCATGTACTCATTGACAATGGATCTACCATTAATTTATGTGCTAGTTCCCTTTTAAAACAAATTAACATCACATATATTCTAATTACTAAGAATTCCACTCTTATTCGTGGTCATGATTCAACTAATCACACATGTTTGGGCACTATCACATTACCTGTATAAGTACTACCTAAGATTATCCCTACAAAATTATTTGTTATTGATACCTCATTTACGTTCAATATTTTTCCAGGTAGACCTTGGATTCATACAATGCATGCAGTTCCATCCACTATTCATCAATGCATCAAATTCCTACATGATGGCTATAAACACACCATTGTTGTGGACCCTGAGCCATTTAAATTATGTCACATAGATCTTGTTACTACTATGCCTATTCCTCCATCAAAGCTATTCCATATAACAATATTGATACATATGATATCAGGAAATGTAATGCTTCACAATATTCTCCTTGCACTCCAAACACTCCAGTTGTTTCAACTCATACCAATGCTATCATTTCATCTTTAGTGTCTACTCCTATAAATACTACCACTCCACTTGTTGAGGATCCCCTCGCTCTTATATCTAGTGTGCCTCCTATAAATATCCTTGATACTGATATCCAACATGATAATGCAAACAATGATGATTCTGATGATGAGGTCGATACCATTGAGCTTATTGATGACAAATTGTGTAATCTTAATTTTACTCCTATTGAGGTAGATGATTCATATTTCAATGATACTTTTGTTACTGTCAGCCTTGGTTAGTATCAATTCAAAACAACCCTCTCCTTATACTAATGCTATGGTACTTTATCGAGGGTATGTCTATACTCTGGACATCATTTCACCTTCTCATGGGCAATCTACATATGCACTTCCTCCTTTCACATGAACAATTTTTCTAAATAACTCTTATTAGCATCATATTCCATTAGATCTTACTTTCTCTGATACTATTTACATGTATGATGGCTTGAATCATCTTGGATTTACACTCAAAGATATCTTACCACTTCCTGGTTCACCCCATCTCTATCATGGATGTCTCCACATTATGATAACCTATGGTCTTCATGTCTTCCATCTAACAATATTTGTGGCGTGCACTCCTCACACTTCTCCATTGACACTTGGGTAATCTTGGCTGAATTACATTCGGGGAACTTTGGACCCTAACGATACTAGCATCACATTCACTATGCCTTTTGGCCATGTTTCTATTAGAAATGATTCATCTCTCGTCGATTCCCAAAATCTCACTCGTTGGTATACATATGGGTATCCACCATCACCTTTCATTGATGAATAATGCATGATGCACACGTATAATTTACACCACAATGGATCATTATACAATCCACCATACACTATTTCTTATGAGTTTTCTTACGCATCTCCATTTGGCTTCAATCAGGACAATGATGATCTCTTAGATAGTGTCACTTGATTATTCTCATCATTTCATACTTGGGGGGCAACCTATTTCTCCCCCCCTTAACACTATTAGCTGTCTTACATACTACACACGTCACATCCAATCTTTCACACACATCATACACCTCTTGATACACTCTTTTATCATCGTTACCTGATGATGAATTTTCATGCTTTCGTTTACACTTGAGTATTGAGGGCATACTACATACATGAACCTCACACAATGCATGCTTCACACTTCGTGTACACTTGACATATCCTTCTTGTGGCTTCCATCACACATTATGCGCATTACTTACTCTACACATTCATAATACATCTTTCTTGTATCTACTTTTACACGTTGTGCTCATTACCCTATTACACACTCTAGTTCCATAGTTCGTACTCGAATGCTAAGGGTTTACATATAAAATGAACCCCACCACATCACTCACACACTCTACGCTTTATGCTTTATCAATCACATCTTTCTAGCGCACACGTTCTAACAATTTCCTGATGATACACTCTTGTTCTATGGTTCATTCTCGATTGCTAAGGGGGCATGTATAAATGAACCTCATCTCATGCATACTCATACACATCCATGTGGGGGACATGTGGCTCCTATCACAATAACTTTTCATTCCATTCCATCTCACTCATCCACAACATACTGCATATCTTAGTTGCACATTTTTCTTGCTTACTTATTATCACATGATACATCTTGCTTACTATATTAGCTAGATACATTGTATGTCATATTTTCTATATACACATGTGAGTTCATTTTCCTTCTAGTTCCGATCGCATGCTTTACACATATTGTTACACATAACATAAATGCTTATTGTAGTACCTAATACCAATCCCACAGAGGCTCTTGGGGGCATCCACTTTTGCACACATCATAGGTGTTAGTTTCAATTTATACTAATTCATATTCTCACTAGCAAACTACTATATCAAATTATACATGTTTGACATACATTTTATCTTTCTAACATGCTAACGGGTGCTTCATGTGCAACATTTTCTTTGCAGGTCTATTTGCTACCATGGTTTTTTGTTTCTTTACTTACTAATATTTGTTTTAATATGCCATTTTTCTGGGCTTATTGTCATGAAGAATGTATAGCATGAAAAATTGAATTTTTTTACAATGACATCTAAGCCCACACTAAAAAATCCCTGAACTAGGTAATGTAAACCTACCCTCTGGCTAACCATTGACTATGTAAACTGTTGATTAGAGAATACTTGTTAGAGAACACACAGGGAGTCTATGCAGGAGAGAAGGCTAGGATCAAGGGTGTGGAAGGACAAGAAGGACCCACGCATGGAAGGAAAGTTCAACTTTCAGGACTTAGCCAATTTTGAGCACGGAGACCTATTTTTAGAAGATGGCATGTAGAACACACCAACGATGCAGAGATGTGCGCGATATGCATTGTCTATCTTTGGAGGAGTGGATTGAAGCATTTTTGCATGGAGATGAGCTAAGAATAGAATTGACACTTCAGTTAACTACAAGAGGTCTATATATAACACACTTGCATGTGTGGCTATGCCTAAAAATGACGTGTGGCTATCAATAGCATGCAGCCTATTTCTGGAATAGATAAGCGGTGAAGGGAAAGTCCCCACCCTATATATATGATGTTAGGTACATAGTAAGAAATTTGTGTGTAGGGGTAACAGAGAATATACAGAGAGTGTGTGTATGTATGTGGTAAAGATATATATGCATAAGATACTATATTAGATCCACACTCGCATTGGTATAGATTGTCATTAATGTAAGGAGCTTATGTATTTATGAATAGAAGGAAGATATTGGCTGAACCTAAGTGTCATTCTGTGTATCGTTGCATAGTGCATGTTATTAATTCAATCATGATTACTTTTTAAGTTTGTTCTTTCATAGATTTGAGTGAAGTGTGCATTATAGAATGATGGATTAGTTATGAATCTATATGTTTCTTCCTTTATCTTGCTAACATCTTGCTACAACAACCCTAAAGAGGGACATGGTACCTTGCATGCTTCGGGTGAGTGCTCAGTCAAGGATGAGGGATGTGCTAGCGCGACTAAGGTGTTATCTGGTAAATTTTAGGCTGCATCATTAGATCTATTACTGGGACCTCTTTTTAGTTGTTTTTAGGATGGTTCATGATGAAGACGTACCGGTTAACTCTAGAAAGTATTGAGGAATGGATATACAATCTAGAGGAAGAATATGCACGGTGGTTCAAAATTAGACATGAGTTTAATGCACGTACTTGGGTAGAACAAAATCTGTATGACAACTTATATGAGAGCTTTATCACTATCTTCCCAGTAGAACTATATGAGTGGCTTACTGCTTATGCATCTTAGCAGAACTGGAGGTATCATGCACTTGTATGGACATAGGAAGAATTTTAGGCCCTTTATGATGCTGATATGATCAGGACTCACGCTGTGGATACATGGTTTCATGGTGTTCTAAACAGTTATATTCTGGAATATTCAATTTGAATGTACTCTTGCCCAGAGGTAGCTGAATTCCAGTTTTTACGGTATCCAAGGGGAACATATTTGTAAGGTATTCCACTGGTAATCAAGATCTTGATGGTAACTTTGAACCTAGAGAGTAAACTGATGGCTAACTAAAATTCACCACACCCGAGGGCAGGAACAGGATTAGTGAAATATGGTAGACCTATCGGCAGAGAGGCAGAGAGAGGAAAGGAAGCTTAAGTTCAATGAGGTGTGCGAGAGGGAGATAGAGAAACATCATTACGTTACAGAAAGTATGGCATTGAGGAGAGAGATGGCTCATGAAGGATTTATAGCTCATGTAGAAGACATGGAGCCAGAGCATTAGGAACTCCCCCATCTTGGAAATCATGATAGAGATCCCCCCTCGGTCTCACACAAAAGTACGCCAATAGAGACTACTTGGACCATGGGTGCACATCTTAATCCACCTAGTGACCTAGCCCTTGTGTTTGGCTTTCCAGTATGTAGTATGATAAGTAACCAGAAAGCTAATTTGGGAAGTAGGAGAGTAGGAGTAAGTGAGGGATCAAGCACATCAATGGCAGGATGGACGGCTTCAATGAAATTTGGAGGAATATTCTTAGGCGTATCATCTACATAGAATGTGAATGCACACAATGCTAGATTCACCTCTAGAAGTGGAACTACCTCACAGACTGTAGGGGTTCAATATAGTACTACTATCAGAGCACAAGGGAGTACATCTATAGGTCCTATTCTAACTACAGGTGGTGGATCAGGAGGTATAGGTGGTTCTAGTTCCGGTGGATCTGGTGGTTCTGGAGGTAGAGGGAGCATATGAGGTTCTGGATCAGGTGGTCAAGGTCTACAACAACCATAAAATATCTATATGGAGATGTATCTTTTTCTCCTAGAATATAGAGGTATAGAGGATGCTTCTAAACATGTGCATATGTGTGAAATCTTGTGGTGCACTAAAGGGATCACAACTGCTAAGCGCAAGGCAAGTCAGTTTGCTACTACATTACAGGGATGTGCACATAAATGGTATAGGAGGTTTGACCCTGATCAAACTTGCATGGATTATGCAGCATTGAAGGATGCTTTCTTAAAAGAGTTCCATATCCCTAAGTTTGAGCAGAAGAGTATTAGTGCACTCAAGGATATCAAGTAAGGCACTACTGAGAGTGTACGTGAGTATGATGCTCATTTTAAGACACTTCTATCTAAGCTATCTTATGATATTCACACTAGCCAACATGCACAATGGTTCGTTGGAGGATTGATTACACCTTTTAGGAGGGCTCTGTCACATAAGACATACACTGATCCACGTGAAGCACTGGAAGTAACTTTGCATGCTGAGGTAGTTGGGAGCATTGAAACTAGCATTAGTCCATTCCTAGAGGCACAGATTGTGGCTATGGAAAAATAGTTAGAGAAGCTATCATAAAATTCAGCCCATGAAATGCACTCAGGAATTTGGTGTACAAATTGTGAAGTGGAAGGTCACACCAAGGATAGTTACCCTCGCAGATTTATACGCTCATTACTATTAGACTATGAGATTTTTCATTTGAATCATGCTGCTAGTCACTGTCCTTTGTTACAATGTGTGATAAGGAAGAATGTATCTTGCTTTTGCAAGATTTGTAGGTCCACAACCCATGATACTAAGGATTTTTAGTTTATTGGTCAAATTTAGGATGCTATAGACATTGGGGTATGACAGACAAGTATAATAGATAACCCTAAGGGTAAAAATGAGCACTAGGATTGGGATCATAATCAAACATGCTATGACAGGAATGAAGGGAGTTTTAAAGGAGGTCATGGAAGGGGACGTGGATATCATGGTGGATATGGAGGACGAGGCCGTGGTGGAGGAAGAGTTGAGTTCCCTCATGGAACAAGTTATTCGTGCAAATCACCTAACCACTATAGGCGTGAATGTCCTCAGAATATTGCATGTTATTTTTGCAGAAAGAACCATAGCTATGAAGAGTTCCCGAACTTATATGAGCATCTGAGTAAGTAGCATAAGCAAGAAAACAAAGGCATCAGGATGGTTAGAATTCAGTGCATGGTAGAAGATCAGTGGATGCCTAAGATAGTAGAAGGACCTGAGGCATTGATAGTGAATATTAATACACATGGTGAAGAGGTGTGTGTAAGAGAGGCATTACACCAGAAGCCTACGATCACCAAGGAGGAGGTTTTGTATGCAAGGTACCTAGATCGTGCTCATCAAAAGGAAGTTTACCAAGATACCATGGAAGTGCTAAGGAATATTCAGGGTGAAATACAATACCTAAAGGAGTAGAAGAAAGCATCATAGACAATCCAAAATGATGTCGATGATCTATGAGAGGTGTGAAAGATGTTGCACCAGGAGAAAGTTATTCCACTATTAGGAATTTGGTTAAAAGGGAACACTCTACGCGTAAGTATTGAGACCAGACGATAGATTCTGCATACAAATATTCCCCCTGATAGCCTTGACTATGACAAAGAAATTACTCTAAATGTTGTTTTAGATGGGTGGTTGTTGAGCAACATATTGATAGATACAGGTGCGGAAGTAAATGTTCTTACATTAGATGCATGGGTAAAAATGGGGAGGCCTCCATTGCAGCCATCATCTAATGTGTTATTTATGGAAAACTGAACTAAGGCCACTCCCATAGGAGTTTTGAAAGATGCATCTATAACTATACAAGGGGCCAAGTTCACTAGGGATTTTGAGGTATTATCACTTGCAAAAGCAGATAATTTTCCAGCCCTTCTCGGATGCCCTTGGTGTTATATGAACAATGTTGACTTGAGGTTCAATAAGGGGTATACCAACTTTGAAAACAAGGAGGAAAGGGTTGTGATACCTTTGACAAAAGGGAAGTCTACACCATATGTTGAGCCTCTAAGTGCGGAGGACTTATACCGAGTTTATGTACACACTATCCAGGACCCAGAGGTTAATGAGCCATTAAAAGAAGGCATCCTACAGTGGGAGTATTCTCATTCTATTAGTGATACTAGGAGTATTGATTGCAAAAATTGGGATCATGGTACATATGAATTTGTAGGGTGCAAGGTAAAAAGTGTGATTGTGCGCAGGAATGGATTTCATTCGGTTTAATGGATAGGTAGCGCAGTACCTTGGTATATAGGGGTAGAAGATCTTCCTACATTTTTGAAGGCCATGGAAACACAGTGGACAGATCAAATTAAGAGAAGAACTATGTTAGTAGATACCTTACGTGGGATAGTAGCGCATTGGTGGGTAGTCCACAGAAGTAATCTTATAAACTGGGAAGAGATTGGAGTTAATTTTTCTACTAGGTTTATAAGGAACAATGTGCCTACACAAATCTACACTTATCATGGTCATCAACCTATTCAACACCATATTCAGTAGTGTGAGAGACTCTGGACAACAGGACATGAAGCATTACCATGTTCACTCTGGGTGCATCACCTGTATTCTACGCTACAAGGATGCGCACACACCTAGTATGTATATGTAGAACTACATTAAGAGAATGGAAACTGGAAAGATTTGATTGTAGGAATGATCCAGACTTTTGACTACTTCTAGACTAAACCTCCTGTAGAAGAGGCATTAAAATTTTTCAAGCGCTTAACTATGGGAGATAGTGCAAAAGCAAGAGAGCATATTCAGGAATATTTGGTGAGATAAATTTTGGAGCATGTTTTGAAAAGGAAGAATAACTTAACTCCATACTACTTGAACGCACTTACCTTGAGAAAGAGAAAGGAAAGATGGTTTGCATCATATATGATGAGGAAGTTGAGAACCTGAATATTGAACATTCACAAGGGGTGCAAGACATCTTGGATAATGCAGATAAGGATACGCACGCCTATCACGAACCCATGAAAACAAAGAAGGTGAATATAGGTTTAGAGGTTGAGCCTAAGGAAGCCATAATAGGACACTACTGGTCAGACTCGGAGGTAGCAAAGATCATTGAGTTACTCAGGGATTATTAAGACTTATTCCCTCAAGGTTATCATGAACTTAAAGGTGTGCATAAATCACTTAGGGAAATTAAGATAAAACTTTAGGATGGTGTATGACCAGTTAGAAAGAGACCTTACAGAATGAATCCTAATTTTTGCGAAAAGGTAAAGGAAGAGAATGATAAAATGTTGAAATTTAGAATTATCAAGCCCCTTGATAAGTCAGAATGGGTTAGCCCAATGGTGATCAATATCAAGTAAAAATGAATTAGAATATGTGTGGAATATAGGGAGCTGAATACTGTATGTGTCACAGATCCATTCCCTATGCCATTCAGTGAGGAAATACTAGGAGTTATAGGTCAGAAAATATATTCCTTCACAGATGGGTTTTCTGGGTATCATTAGGTTAGGATTGCTCAAGAGGATCAAGAAAACACAACATTCACTACTAAATGGGGAAATTTTGCCTATACTGTGATGCCTTTTGGATTGAAAAGTGTGTCTGCTGTATTCTCACGCATAGTTGTTCAAGCATTCAAATATTTTATTCACAACTTCTTATAGGTCTACCTAGATGATTGAATAATATATGGGCTTGTGAAAGATGATTGTGAAAATCTGTGCTTAGTGTTTGAATGATGCAGACAGTTGAGTATATCTTTGAACATCAAGAAGTGCATATTTTCTACACCATTTGGAATACTGTCAGGACATATAATCTACAATGAAGGTTTACTGGTTGATCCAGCGAAGGTTGCTGTCATTTTAGGCCTAGAAGTGCCTACCAGTCAAAGTGAGGTGTGTGGATTTTTAGGTCATACAGGATATTATATAAAATTCATCAAAGGGTTTGCCAAAATTGATGCACCCTTGGAAGAATTACTGAAGGGAAAAGGTACATTTTATTAGGGAGAACCATAGCAACACGCGTTTGAGATATTACAAGAGAAACTTACTACCACACCCATTCTACGCTTTCCCTCATGGGATAATCCATTTCATGTACATGTGGATGCTTCTGGCATGGCCATTGCACTGTGTTAGCTCAACCTTGCAAAGGTATTATAGATCATCCAATCTGTTTTGCTAGTAGGAAGATGACCCCTGCTGAATGAAATTATACAACTATAGAGCATGAAGATTTTTCCATGATCTATGCATTAGAAAAGTTTCGATAGTACTTATTAGCAACACCATTTGTGTTTTATATAGATCACATGGCATTGAAGTACTTGGTAAACAAGCCCATCTTACAGGGGCACATATGCAGATGGGTGCTCCTATTTCAAGAGTTTGACTTCATAGTTGTGGTGAAGCTAGGGAAAAGCAATTCTAGACTAGACCATTTAACTAGAATCAACTCAGGAGAGGAAGCACAGACAATTAAAGAAACCATGCCAGATGCACAGTTGTATAGGTTATAACGTACACCCACAAAATTAGAAGACAATGCTGTCTTTCTACAACAGGTATGGCACCAGTAGGAATGAAAGCATTAGAAAAGAAATAACTTGCTATACGCGTGGCACCATTTATGTTAATCAGTGGTGACCTCTATAGATTAGGTAGAGATGAAGTATTACACCATTGTGTACTAGAGCATGAGCGTCAAGATATTATGGAAGAAGCTCATGGTGGTATTGCAGGAGGCCATTATGCAGGTGATGTGACTGCTCGAAAGATCCTACTTGCTGGATTATGGTGGGAGACATTGTATAAGGATTGTATAGAATATTGTAAGGCATGTGATCATTATTAGCACCTAAGAAAACTAAGGCAAAGATATGAGATGCTTTAAGACAGATTCCTAGTGCTGAACCATTTGAGAAGTGGGCCATTGCATTTGTACTATTTCACCAGCTGTGCGTAGGACTGTATCACGCTATATCATTACTTACACAGATTATCTCACACGGTGGGTAGAAGCAACACATACGAAAGACTGTACAATAGCTACAGTAGCTAGGTTTCTATGGAAGAATGTTCTTACAAGATATGGATGTACCTTAAGCTTGACAAGTGATAGGGGTACACACTTTTTGAATGAGACAATCAGGATCCTATTAGATGAGTTTATGTTTACACACCTTAAAAATACACCTTACCATCCTCAGGAAAATGAAACTGCTGAGGCTTTCAAAAATATTTTGAGCCAAAATTTGACAAAAATATGTGATGTTGGATGAAAGGATTGGGATGACAAAGTGTTAGCTATTTGTTGGGCATATAGAATCACTTACAAGAGATTAAACAAGGCCACACCATTTTAGTTGGTGTTTGGCGTGGAAGCTATTCTCCCAATAGAATTTATGTTACCTTCTTTGTGCTTTGTGTGTTGGAGGTCTAGTTGATGAACATGCATTAGAAGAGTGTATCAAGAAGATGATTCAACTGGATGAGTGTTGAGCCATAACACAATGGATTTAGAAGTAGGAAAAGGCCAAGCAGAAGGCATGGCATGACAAGAACATAAGGGATAAGAAGTTTGAGATTGGACAAATGGTAGTTCTTTATGACTCGAAGTTCTTACGCCATCCAAGCAAGCTTAAAGTACATTGGTTGGGGCCGTATGCTATCAATTCTATACTTGAATTAGGTGCTTGCCAGTTAGAAGCACTTGATGGAACATGGCTACCCGGTTACTTTAATGGGAGTAGGTTGAAGCCCTAATATAAATAAGTCTTCTTGGTGTTTGTAATAAGGTAGTATTGCCACTTAGATTAGGTTTTTAGGTTTGTATTTCCTTAATGTATTTCCTTCATTATCGCTATGATTTGTCAATTTAGTTATTGTCTTTGTGTAATAAGTGTGCTTGCACACATGAAGCTAATTAATATATAAAGAATGTCTATGCGCAGAGGACTACACATACCTTTCATGTGTGGTGGTTATAGTTATCCAAGTAAAATACTGTGGGAATTGAAAGGTGAAAGGAATAAGCTGCTACGGATGTGCTTTAAGTCAAAAGAAGATTGTTTATCAAAAGTGACCAAGGATGGATATGAATGAAATGACAGTATAACGTGAGGTAAGTGAAGGCCATGATAGCTACTAGGAGAAGGTACAATTATGAGGTACTCAGGTGTAAGGGTGTGCACTGAAGAGAAGTCTGTGACCAGAGGGTAGGAAGGAGCACTAGAAGGTTATAGCTGGGGCATGAAGATGTACCACGTGGGATGAATGAATTTGGTTAATGAATGAGGGGATATTTGGTATGTGAAGGAGCAATAAATGCATCAAAATTTGAAAAAATTATATAAGGATGGGATGCAAATTTATTTTTACCATTGTGACTAAGAGAATTTGAGGAAAGAGCTAATTGTGAAGAGCTGAGTGATCAGGTTAAGGTGCGAAGGGTGTGAAACCAAGCGTGACAACAAGATCTATGCGACAAGAAGCTTGTGTCCTCGGTGGTGAAGGGTTTGAGTGAAGAAGGGAAACATAAAAGAGTTAGGTTACAAAGTTTCCAGCTAGGGCATGATTGAATCAAGCTAAGGTTTGATTCACAAAGTTGCAGAGCTAAAAAGGAGACATTTGTAAGGGATAAGTTAGAATCCACTGCTGCGGACATCCCAGAAAAAGTAGAACAAGCACTCATTGAATGACAGATTTTGGAGGCCGAAATAAAGGAGGAGTATCCATAATTGATACTACAAAGTGATACAGAGGAGGCTGTCTAATAAAAATTCTATATTTGTCTACATTCTTTCATTCTTATTCTTTCCATTATTCTATTCTTCACTTCAATTTTTGGAGATACCCATTATCGAGACAACAATGAGATTAGTGTGGGGTAATGTTGATCAGAGAATACTTGTGAGAGAAAACACAAGGAGTATGTGTGGGAGAGAAGGCCAGGATCAAGGGTGTGGAAGGATAAGAAGGACCCGCACACGGAAGGCAAGTTCATCGTTCAGAACTTAGCCGATTTTGAGCATGGAGACCTATTTTTAGAAGATGGCATGTGGAAAACACCAACGATGTAGAGTTGTACACACCATGCATTGTCTATCTTTGGAGGAGTGGATCGAAGAATTTTTGCATGAAGATGAGCTAAGAATAGAATTGACACTTCAGTTAACTACAAGAGGTCTATAGATAGCACACTTGCATGTGTGGCTATGCCTAAAAATTATGTGTGGCTATCAATAACATGTGGCCTATTTTTGGAATAGATAAGTGGTGAAGGGAAAGTCCCCACCACACACACACACACACACACACACACACACACACACACACACACACACACACATATATATATGATGTTAGGCATAGAGTAAGAAGTGTGTGTGGAGGGGTAACAAGTGTGTGTGTATATATGTGGTAAAGAGATATACGCATTTGACTGAATTATTGTATCAGATCCACACGCACATTGGTATATATTATCATTACTATAAGGAGCTTATGTATTTATGAATAGAAGGAATATATTGGCTAAACCTAAGTGTCATTCTGTGTATAGTTGTGTAGTGCATGTTATTAAATCAATGATGATTACTATTTAAGTTTGTTCTTTCATAGATATGAGCGTAGTATGCATTATAGAATGATGGATTAGTTATGAATCTATATGTTTCTTCCTTCATCTTGCTAACATCTTGCTATAACAATCCTAAAGAGGGACCTAGTACCTTGTGTGCTTTGGGTGAGTGCTCAGTCAAGGTTGAGTGATGTGCCAACGTGACTAGGGTGTTATCTGGTAAATTCTAGGCTACATCATAAACCCCATCATGGATGAGATGGATGTGATAACTAGATTTTTAAAAGTTTGTTTCATGTGCATATAAGCTAGTGGGAATAAATTCACGGATTCATTGTGATCCACCCTAAAGGAACTACACCTGGAGGCCCAAAAAGGCTTATTTTAAGACTTTTTGCACCTAGTGAGCACCCCCTGAGAAGATACAAATAAAAGTTAAGGTATCTTAGAAGTGTGTGACATAACTATGTAATCATCTGAGACATTTTAGGAAATTTCTGGCTGAAAAATAAGGTTTAGGAACAAGCTATGCAAAATTGGGTCTTTGTGAGCAAGGTATTGGGAAAAGCAAGTTCTAAAAATTTAGTCACCTTGTTTGAAGAGTTTCAGAAGCCTCGTGAAGATTTAAAATCTCGTATCATAGGAATCAGAAAGATAACAAATACTATTTCATGGTGGAATGATCAAGGAATGATTTTGGGAACTTCAGATGTGGAAAATTGTTTGACAGTGCAGCTCAAGAGTCATTTTATGGGGTGAAATTTGATCTAAAGGTTCTGGAAACTCTAGGATGAGTTAGAAGCCTGATAAAATCCCAAATGAGGATACTATCAATTTTCTCCATTACCCATAAGTTTTTTTGGATTTGTTTTATGTAAAACTATTCTTTCTACTCAACTCACTGACACATAACATGGGGAAAAATTGAATATATGGCCAAAAATTTATGACAAATTCATTTTCAAGACTTATAAATAGCACCATTGGATTCATTTTCCATTTTACATAAATATTCATATATTAGATGACCAATTTTTTTAAAATTTTGACCCTGGAGTAAAGAAATGAATTTTGGTCCCATAAAACTAAGGTCTTGACATTTGACAACAAGAATGTGTTGACTTATAGTAACAAGAAGAATGTGTTGATGTACACCAACAATAATTTGTTGATTAATGGTAACATGAAGATGTGTTGATGTACATCAAAAAGAATTTGTTGATGTACCGTAACCAGAAGATGGGTTGACGTACATACATAAGAAGGTCTTGACGAATGAAAAAAAGTCTTGTACCATGTCAAGGAGGTTTCTAGATGCTATCACATGTCTAGAAGATTTCATCATGTAAAAAGAAGACATATTTGATCATCTGTATGATGAAGGAAGGTGAAAGGTCACCATTGATGAAGGAATACCAAAGGTCAGGAATTCAAAAGGTCGTAAGTGGCAAAGGAACACCAAAGGTTAGGAATTTTAAAGGTCATAAATGGTGAAGGAATAACAAATGTCAGGAATTCAAAAGGTTACAATTGGTGAAGGAACACCAAAGGTTATGAATTCAAAAGGTCAAAAATCACATAGGAAAGTGAAGGGTCGTATGGGGGGTAGATGAAGAGCCTTGCAAAATTCTATATAATGTAATAACACCCTCATTATTAGGGGTTGTCAATTTTCTAAACTCAAGTGTGTGGTTAATTTTGTATTGAAGGAGATTACTACTTGTAGAAATATAAAAGAGATAACATTCTTCTATTTTCCCAACATATGTTCTTCTTTTCTTTATCTTTATACAACTTGTTGAGATATCAATATAGGAATATAGTTTTTGCCTTCCAAGATGTATGTATGTGTGCAAATTTGTATGCATGGTTTCCTCTCATCATTGATGTCATAAACATAGTTGTTTCTTTCTCTAATTGTGTATGTGAAACTTCCATTTACTTTGGTAAGAATATGATTTTCTACTTGAAAAGCTAACTATTCTCCCTAATTTCTCACTCCCTTTCCCCATCATCTAGAAAATTCCTCCCTTACAAGAAATTACAAGCATTTTTCATAGGTGTGGTGGAGTGTACTTGTTGGATCCCCAACCTCTTGGTCATCAACATATTTCCATTTTAGTTCACTCACAATAAATGGAGTTGCACCATTCAAGCAGAGAGACCTAGAGTCCTAGAGTGTTGGCAAGATACCCACCAATTTGTCTAACTGACAAATTTTATTGCCAACAGTTTTTGACACACACTTTGGGGTAGAATTGGCAACAATCTACACTAAAAAAATGATCACGAGAAAATACAAAAAAAATCAAATATCCAAAACTTAAAAATTGGAAGTTGAAGAGTCACAAGAGCCTTATGTCTCATATCCATGGCTATTCCTAGTAACCCTCATGTCTAAATGCATGAATTGATATTCCATATTCACGAAGATATTATATCTGACTTGAGGGAAGCTATTTAGCACAATAAAGAAACTGTTTCCCAATACTTCATAGCTACCAGAGTGCTAGATACTGAAGAATAAGAAAGAGCAAGACAAGTTCAATCACAACAAATAAGAGCCTAAGTTAACCTCAATTTTGCAATTTGGATGATAGAAGATATACCAGGTCACAAAGGCAAGGAGGAAATACATACCCAATATTTGAATAAATTCAGTGAAGGAAAGAACTAATTAGAAATTCAAGGCCTTCCCTTTGTCCATAAACTGCTCTCATTGGTGGTCCAAGTGGTGTTAACCCATTGGACATAGAGTTCCTACATTTGAGTGAAGATTTTGAAAAATTTACAGATGTGGAAATTGAAGTAGAGAATGAAGTTAGATCAGAAGTGGAATCATTAGAAAAAACTGAATAAATAACACAACTTAAAGAATAAGTGAGAGATCAAGCAAGAGAAGAAGCAAGAGCCATAGTTAGGGCAAAAGGAAGAGAAATAATTGAAGCAGAGGCCGAAGATGTAATGATCGATGAAGAGAGACCTCAACCAATAGTACCATGGGGAGGAACACTGACCCATTTACATTCCCACAACCTCTCCATGAGTTACCATGAGGATCAAGAAAAATCTTTCTAAAGTTGAGGGGAGACAATTCATAGCTCTCAGGGGAACATGTAACGACCTTCATCACTACCTACATGGTGTGTTAGGTGTTGAAGATGAAGACGTTTCTATCAGATTGTCTGTGGAGTCTTTACAAGACAAAGTAGATAAATGGTTCTACATTTTACCGGTAAGATAAATCACTTTTTGGGATGATTAACGAAGTTGCTTTGAAGATAGATTCAAGTCTATAGAAGACTTCAAATATCTCTTGGTTTAATTAGTGCATATGAAGAAAGAATCAAACGAAGGCATGATGGATTTGCTAGCAAGATACAATAAATTTCTTAAGAGGATACCTCTTGAAGCCATTCCCTCAGACAAAAATTGAAGGGATTATTTATAAATGTTCAACTACCTGAAGTTAGATTCATTCTCAGGATATCTAAGCCTAGAAATTTGAAAGAAGCTCAAGATTATGCCATCGAGACAGAGGATGATCTAATCTTGTATAGAAAAGTGAAAAATCCTAAGGGAAAGTAAAAAGGATAAAGTTCTGGCTCTATTCCCATGGATCTTATGGTTCAAAAAATAGAAAATGATATAAATTCTCTCAAGAAGCAACTTTCCCAAAGCATCATGAGACATGCTCCAAGAAAGGAAAATCCTCTAAACAGGAAAATGATTTCTCCACCTTCACACAAGCTTGTTCTTGAGGCACCATCGATCAACACAACCTATGAAGCTAAAGAAGAAGAGGAAGAAGAAGAAGTGGAGGAACCAAAAGAAGAAAGTGAGGATGCCAATATTCTCCAAGTTAAAGATGTGGATGGTGATACTCAGAATGGCCTCATTGAATACCAATCAGGAAGTGAGGATGATGATGATGAAGAGACACTAAGATTATCATGTGCTGTGTTCACCTGCTCCCATTATCATAAAGGAGCCTTTTCCTCAACACCTACTGCAAAGAAGAAGATAAAAGATGATCCTTCGATGGAAGTCACATAAAACAAAATAATCAGTAGAGGATCCCCACTCCCACCATCAATAGAGTCAGCAAGGGAGAAACCAGATTTGATAGTGAACAAGAAAGTGACTTCTATGAAAAGTAAGTCCTCTGGTCTTTCCATGAGTTCTAATCCTAAACATAATGTTGATCCTGCATCTAATGTTATTCCTGAAAAGCATTCTAATGTTCAGCCAAATCCAACCATTCCGTCCAAACCCGCTATCTCACCCACTAAAAATGCTTAAAACTCCCAAGGTAGCACCATCTTCCCAATATAAAATTTCTATTATCCCCAGAGCCTCAAGTTCAGCCACCTCATCTCCATTTGATTATGTTGACATTGTCAAAGTATATAAGTGTGTCCCACTTTGTGGCTAAAAATATTTTAAAATTTGACTAGTAAATAAATCTTAAAAAATAATTTTAAAACTAAAAAAATCAGGTAAATCATGGATGCCCTGCACCATGGTATATTTAAGCTCTTAAAAATGCATGTTCGGTCATTTTTTACATGTTTGGTAAAGTTTTTGCTATCGAACATATTTTGTTGAAGGTATAAAAACTGAAAAAATGGGACACAGTTATATGCTTAAATAAGACCAAAGTTCAGATTTTTGAAATTAAACTTTTACAAATGCATCCAGAGAAATTTGAGAGGTTTGTTAACCATATCAAGGGTGGTAGCCAAAAATATAATACTACAAATCCCAATCCTAAAGGCCTACTGCTAACACCACCCAAACCTCCTAATACAAACTTGCTTGCACTGAGTGCATCAAAAACCAATAAAGTGGAACCTTCATACCTATCCCTCCTTATCAAAGGCTATCAATTAAACAAATACATCATAGAATTAGGAGCCTCTGATAATGTCATGCCCATAAGAGTTGCCAATGCATTCCTTAGGAATTAATTTGATGCGAGAAAGTGGTTCTTATTACTCTATGAAATCTAAGGAAGTGCCATTGGTGGGAAGAATAAAAGACGCACAATTTGCCTTTGTGGACTTTCCAGAAAAGAAAGTGCTGCTCACAATCTTGGTGGCAGATATCCCAACATCCTTTGGCATGTTGTTGAGAAAACATTTTTGTAGAGACCTGGGTGGTGAGATGCGAATGGATTGGTCTTTCGTGAACAATCTAGTGAAAAGGGAGATGAATAAGTTATTGCTTGTGTGAAAAATGAAGTACACAAATCAAAAGTCAGAAGATCTGCAAACACCTAAAATCAGTATCTATACCTTTAATCACATGCATGTGCATACTTATTTAATCCACCCCCTTTATTTAATTAAATGCCCACTCATCCTATCATTATCCAATCCTCATTAATCAACATTAATCAATTAATACCCATTAATTAATTAGTCAATGATTCAATCTTAATTAATTCACATTAATTAATTAATTCCCTTTCATTAATTAATTAATTGGTATCCACATCCTAATATGGCTTTAACCAACCTTTGATTTAGGATGTTTTAATTCTAAACATACATCCTATGCATCCATATGATTTTTCTAACCTATCCTTATCTCCAACTCACCTAAACCTCATCCTAAAATAATCTCTTCCCACCTAATGCTTTCAAGCATTCGGCCAACTCTTAAAACAAATCGTAATCACATAAAAATCACAAAATCCCCTCCGTTTGGGAAATTTTCATCGCATTCAGCGGTGACCCAGCCTGATCATCATTGACCCTATAAAGCCAAGTTCATTCCCTTCCAAAAAAAAGGCTAAGAAGAACACACAACACAAAGGAACATCTTATTTCTAATCTTCTTCTACTCTGTGAATCTTTATTTGAACTAGAGTATCTCAATATCCTTCTTGCAAACCTTGGAAGATTTTCTGGATCATTTGCATAACATTAGGAGGTTTACATTGATATTTCTGCTATCTTGTCTTATTTATTCTATTATCTTGTTAAATATAACATTACATATCCAATAACACTCGTGACTCCATTATTAGGCTATTCTATCAGTGTTTCTATTTGCAGGTTTCCTTTTCAGTCAATCTACCTTTGTCCTTTCCCAATTCTGATATAGTTTCCATCACCCAACTTGATTCGCTATCAAATTGACTATTTGTTATCATATTTTCCATCTCTAGAGCCTCCCCTAGTCTCTACATATATTTTTCTTCTATTTCAGACCCCGTATCCACCATCTAACTCCTCTATTGCAGCATTATATGCATATCTGCACTCTAGTCACCGCTGTCTCACCTTGGTTTCTGTCGAATAGGGTATCGATCCTCAATCTCCCCTTTTCCATATCTTTTTTATATGAACTTCTAGTTTCTTTTCCCCCATATCCCTTTTGTATGTTGACTCCAACATTTACAGCCTCTTTTTACCAAGTTGCATCTAGATCCCCATAGATCTACATATTTGCATTGTTGATCAGATCTACATATCCAGGTCATCGTCAACCTTCCTCTACATAGTCTCGATCACTGTTAACCTAGTCAGGTACCATATAATTTATGTCTATTTATGTTAGATTTGTATGTGCCTTACGTTTTTGCATTTCCAGTTTTTGTGTGCTTCAGATTCTGCATAATATCTAGTTTATCATTATTTATTTTATCATATTTTATCTAAACACGGGGGTTGACATCCACCAAGGAAGTTAACGCTTCTTGGAGTCGGAAATTTCTGGGAATTAGCCGCATAAATCTATCTAATCAAATCTTTCTCTAGTTTTACAATTTTTATAGCTTACAGAAGTGAGGATCAATCAATTCAGCACTCGTATCCATCACATCGCATCTGAGGTAACACAAACCCTCCAACCTTTCTACGTTTGATATTTTCTTTATTAGCTAGAACATTAACTTCATTAGGAATGAGATGTTCAGACAAAAATTCTTGGCACACCCGATGGGACCACCCTTTAGGTGATCTCTTACATTTATTTCTTTTTTATTTTCTTTTTCTGTTTGCCACTAAAATTGTAGCGTGAGGCTCCACTTTATTGCTTGTTCATGCTGGGTTCATGGCTTAGATTACGCATCACTCAAAAGTGTAGATAAATAGGAAAATGCTATCTAGGTATTCCTTACTTTTTCCCTATTTTATCCTTTTTGCATCGTAATTTCCTGTTCTTGTTTGTGTCCTCGTCGAATATCAAACTTCATTTTGGGTTTAAAAGGAACATTCTTTTTACATCCTACTTGCTCACATAGCTTAAATAGGGGTTTAACTTGCTGCATATCACATGTTATCACACACAACCCTAAAAATCACAAATCAATTAACATATCAAAACATATCCTTGCCTGATTGACTGATTGGGATTTTATCACCCAATAGGAAGCTTCCTCAGACATTCCCAAGACCAAAACATACCTAAAACCAAAAATAGATTGCCTTCTCCTAGGTACCTCATTGTAGTTTTCTTTTTCATACTTTCTTAAAAAAACATAAAAAAAAATCGTTTGCTTGAATTTTCTATTTAAAATGGAACAAAACTTCACCCTAAATGGTTCTATACCAACATCTACCACAATCAATACCTCATGCTTAACCTCTTTTAGATCATACATCTCAACCAATACAATCTTCACCACTCCCTGACATTTTCAGAGAGCCCTTTCCCAACCCACCACCAATAAATCTATTTTCACTCACCACACCAAATAAATATAACCCATTTTCAATCGATACCATACCTTAGACACCCCTACCTCATGCTCCTTTAGAGACCTCCAAGCCTTCCTCTAACCCCATCTATGATTTCCTACTTTGGAAATCCCCCAAAACCCCTCAACCATGTCAATCCTCTCAATTTCTGGATATTATTATGTACCTACATCATGTCATATCAACCCAATCCTTACTTCATCTAGAATACCCATCTAATCACCACATTCCACAAAAATTCACACTTCTCATGTGCTCCAACAATCAAATATTTTAATCCAGTCTCGAACATCATATCAAACATGTCCTCCAACTTTGACACACCAAGCTTCCTTATATCCTTATTCATCCACTTCTTATGTTGTATAAAAAATGCCATTCTAAAATTATTGTACACCCACATCAACCATATCTACAACCCCCATGCCTATCACATAAATTACCGCCACTCCTCAAACATCTAACATGATCTATATCTCGTGCTTGTCTCCTTTTAGCCCCATCTACAAATACTTTCACTATAACTCTGGTTCTCAATCATGTCAACCAAAGGGTCCTACTCCATCCCCATCACCTTATGCCAATGACATTCCCTGTTTCATCTACCACACTTTATGTACCTCAACAATCTCAGCCATCCTACTATGTCCCTACTTCCCAATATTACACAATCCCCCAACCAATTCAGTCTCCACTCCTAGATATCTTCAAACAAACCTTCCCAGATCCACCATCAACAGATCCATTTCTATCTTCCACACCATATGATTGCAATCCTTATTCAATCAATATTGTAAATAAAACACCTCTTTTAATATCCACACCTATATTTACCTCATCTACTCCATCATCCACATCTATTCCATCCTTACCCATAATACCATCCATTGATTGAATCCCAGTTCTTGCACCTACCACAGCAATCATTAAGACCACATCCACATCATTGCTCCCCTCCTACATTATTTGAAAAACCTTTGAAAGAACTTCAACTTATGAAAACTTCAAATGATCCTTCTACCTCATCAGCGTACAATCAATCAATCTTCACTTTCCTTAGATTCCATCAAATAAATATTGCTTCCTATGCCTTTACCAACACCACCTCCAAATCCTCTAGTGAAAATTGTTGTCATTCCTCTCAAGGATGAAACCTCACAAATAAAATCTAAAACCATTACTACATTATGTATAAAAACCATTATACATTCCTATAAGGAAATTGACATCCCTACCTCTAAAAAATCCAACACGATAACCTTTTCATCAAGAGCGTTTCATCAACTAAAATTGAAACCATTCAACACTAAGGAATTTTGCAATACCAAAACTGAATTCAAGCCATCAAGACATCAACATTCTTGAACTTTATCCTCAACATCCAGATCATCTCAAACATCCACTTCCTCTTCAAAGACCAAGATATTATGAAAATACAAAGCACCTATTACAACTTTGGTTGAATCCTATACACAAGTCTTCCAACACTTGTTAAAAATTCTTGCAATCATGCTTCTGCTTATTATGGCCTTTGACCCAAATAGTAAGAAGCCATCATGGTTTAATTCCAACCTCATCTGTGCATATCATCATACCCCTAGACATGATATTGAACATTGCATAACACTTCAAGCCATTGTTCATAACTTCATTAAGGAAGGATGCCTCCTTCCTAAACCAAACCAATCTCTTCCTTCCACTTCAACATCCGCACCTTTGAATTCATCTATCCAAATGAAAAAGTCCCCTTTTTTCATGAAATTTCACAGCCATTTTTCCTCCAAATGACAATTCTTCTAAAGAGGATCTTTCATTTTCCATCAAAGTTGTTCGAGTAACCACTCGATCCGGTCCACATGACCCTAAATCATCAACCAACACTAAAACAAAAACAAAAAAACACCAAAACCTAAATGCAATCCACCCCCATCCTCAGCATCCAAATCAGCTCATACATCAACATCCCAAACATCCACATCCAAATCCAAGTCTAATAATTCCAAAGAAAGGACATCTTGCAATGATAAATCCAAATCCAAACAATCCAATCCTCTAACCAAATTTGATTTTTCTTCCAAGACACCTAATCTACCCATCCAATCTACATCCACACCTCCAAAAATCAATTGTTTTCATTCTTCCAAGGCACACTTAATCCCAATACCAATCCAAAATTGATTTTTCCAATCTACATCCGTACCTAAATCCAAGCCAAAACATCATGTTAAAACCCATAAGAGTTGTCTTCCCCATAACACTTCGATTGGGTCCTACACATATATCCTTTGACATTTAACTCAAATATTACCATCACACTTCCCTTATTAATACTTTAATCCAAATAGTCCCAAAACTTCATGGTTCTATCCTAATCATGTTTTTTCTTATCATCGTACTCTGGTCATGACATCGAGTCATTGTAAGGCCTTTCAAACTATAGTCCATAATATTATTGAGAAAGATGACTTCCTCATTCACAGGAACCATTCTCTCTCCATCCACCACAACCAATCCAAATCCAATTCCTACATCCCCATCCACCAAAAATTACTAAATTCATCCTTCATCTACATCATCCCTTATCATTCCTTCTAAAGAGGGTCCTCCCTTGTTTATTGATACTATTGGTTTTTCTAATCACCCTTGTGATCCTCGACCATCTATCTAATCCAAGTTCAAGACAATATCATCTAAACTCTTTTGACATCCATTAACTCATCCACATTTAATTTATCCACAATGATATAATCTCTTTCACTGGGGGAGTAGCCTCCCCTCATCCTTGAGCATATCATCCTCATTAACTCATTTCCTATCTAAACAACTCCCTTGACACTGGGGGACTTCACTCTTGACATCTTTTATTTAACCTCATCCAATCCATCTCATCTGATCTTAATCAAAATTTTATCTAAGTCCAAATATCAATCTCATTTTAAGTCCACCTTTGTGGCCATATTCATCTCTCCTTTGAGGGACCATTTATTTTCATCTTAAGTCCACTGTTGTGGCCATATTTGTCCTTCTATTGAGGGACCATTTTTTCCACCATCCCCATCAAGGTCCACCTTTGTGACCATATTCGTGCCTCTCTTGGGGCACCATATTCATCAAATTTCACCTTTGTGGCCATACTAGTGCCTCCTTTAGGGCACCATATCTCCATCTTTTTTATTCAAAGTCCACCATTGTGGCCAAGTTTGTGACTCATTTAGGGCACCATTTTACTCATTAAAGTCCATTTTTGGCCATATTTAGTCCACCTTTGTGGACCATATTTGTGCCTCTTTAGTGGCCATTTCTTCATCTAATGCATACTCCACCTCTCAGTGGCCATATTTTCCTCGCTTCCTCCTTTGGGGTAACATAGGTTTTATTGTATCTATCCATCAATTTATTTTCATTCAAAGTCCACCGTTGTGGCCATATTCGTCCTCCCTTGGGGGACCATCTACTAGAGTCCATATTGGGCGCATATTTTCCTTCTTCCTTAAAAATATCCACTATTGTGGTCATATTTTTCTCTCTCTTCAAGGACTCATCTCTTCTCTCATTAGGGATCCCATTCCTTAAGCACATGCTCTTTTATTTCTTATCTCATCGTGACATTTAATCAAGGTAAGCCATCTTATCCTATGGAAATTTAATGTCTCCCCTCCCTTGACTGTAAACTGGAAGTGAAACCTCTTAATGCTTTGCACTTGTGACCATTCTATTATTAGCATGTCTACCAATGTTCCCTTAGTCATATCCTTGGATCATTCCTCCATCTTAGCCCTTTCCATCTCTCATTGTGATGATTTGGAACTATGTGATATTCCATCACTTCCTAGATGTGACCTTAAATATGGGCACCAAAGCTCTTCCCATAGCATATTCCTTATGGATAGGTTCTCCCCTTTGGTGAGAAATATGTGATCATCTTATCCATTACCCTCTTATTCACCTATTGGAACCATGAAAAGGATCCAGGGGTGTCTCTTGTACATCTTTATCCCCTCCTAAGTGGTCTACTTAGCTAGTTCTAGCTCTCCCCCATGTAAAATAAAAAATCATGGATGCTCAAATCAAAATCAAAGTTATCAAAAAAATACTGATCCCTCGAAGGAAAATTGTTCATGTAAAAAAAAAATCAATAGCATGAAATGAAAATCAAATAAATAGACCAATCCCTCAAAGGATGGTTATCATTTATTCTTGTCATCTATATATTGTATAAAGTAGACCATACCCTTGAAGGATGGCTACTCCTTATGGAATTTGAAGGCTTCCCGCATTGATCAACCTTCTATTTTATCAACATCCTAAGAAATATTCCCATGTTGATCAACTCTCTTCTAGCAGACTTCCCGCATTGATCAGTTTACTTTCCCCTTCCTAGAGCTAGGGCATAGTGTAGGAACACCACTTTTGGAGAACCCTCTTTCCTCTATACAAGTTACATCTCAAACTCCTTTTGTCATGCCAACATTATGTTTATGAGATCATTCCATCCATTTCTTCCTTATGATCTTTGAAATGATCCCAATCGTATCATTGGTTATTTGCTAACATCTATTTTGGTCACATGTGCCTTTGCGTTATTTAGATCTCCTTCTTGTTTACCTCCAATGTGATTGGAGGCATATTTTCCTCACACGTTCCTTGATATGATGTAGAGACATTCATTCATACTATAGTTCATCATCGTTAAGTTCTCATCTTATCCATCTTTTCCAATCTCTCTCATCTCAAGCCCACTTTGGTGGCCATATCCATTTTTTCCTTTGGGCATTACATTCATTGTACCTAGTCCATTCCTATGGACCATTTGTGATCTTTCTTGGAGCACAATCATTTTTCATCAAAGTCCACCTTTTTTGCCATACTTTTTCCCCTCTAGGCATTTTACTCCAGTCATTCATTTCAAAGTCCACCTTCATGGCCATATTTCATCCCCTCTTTGGGAATTTTTATTTTCAATCTTTCAAAAAGCCTTCCTTTGGCCATATTTCCTTTTCCATTTGGGACATTCCATTTATACTCTTAAATTCTTCCTTTGAGACCTACCTTTCCCATGCATATTTCTTCCACCTTTGGCCATACTTCTTTCGAAGAATATTATTTCATCACTTCATTTTTTGTTTTTCTCGACCATTTCTCATGTCCCATTGGGAACCATATCATTCATCCTCGTCCCTTGTGGACGCATACCTTTTTTCACTCGATTCCTCACGTATGAAGGATTTCACATACCTTTCACATATAGTTGCACATATTTTGATGACTTGCCTATGACCCGTTGGTCATCTCAGCCTGCATCCATACTATAGTGGTCCTCACCCACTTAGTGGTCCATAGAACCTTGTAGCCTGTCTTTTTTGAGACCGTAACCATCCTCTATCGATGTGATATTGAAATTACCACCGTAGTTTTCATCATTATCGCAATCCTTTTTTCTTAGGGCATCTTGCCTTGGTTATGCTTTCACCCATCTTTTCATCACCCACCCACCCTTCATCATTTACCTTTTTCAAAGGCATCATCGATTTCCCTTGGCATCATCGATCTGCCATTTGAGGGGGAGCCCATCATTAATCCTTTTTTTCAATCTTTATCCAACTCTCATTGTTTTTGTCTTATGGCTTATTAGCACAAACCACTCAACAAAAAGGGGTAAAATGTAGACACCTAAAATCGATAACTATGCCTTTAATCATCTACATGCGCATACTTATTTGATTCATTCCCCTTATTTAATTACATGCCCATTCATCCTATCATTATCCAATCCTCATCAATAAACACTAATCAATTAATCCTCATTAATTAATTAGTTAATCATTCAATCTTTATTAATTCACATTAATTAATTAATTCCCTTTCATTAATTAATTAATTGGTATCCACATCCTAATCTAGCCCTAACCAACCTTATATTTAAGATGTTTTAATTCTAAACATACATTCTATGAATCCCTATGCTTTTTCTAACCTATCCTTATGTCCAACTCACCTACACCTCATCCTAAAACAACCTCTTCTTGCCTAATGCTTTAAAACATTCACCTAACTCTTAAAACAAACTGAAATCATGTCAAAATAACAAAATGTCCTCCGTTTGGGAAACTTTCCCCACAGTCAATGATGACCTAGGCTAGTTGTTGTCAACCCTGTAAAGCTAAGTTCATCCCCTTCCCAAAACATGGCTAAGAAGAACACACAACACAAAGGTGCGAATTCCTTCAGATATTATTCTACTCTACAAATCCTTCTTCGAACCAGAGTATCTCAACAATCCTTCTTGTAGCCCTTGGAAGATTGTCTGGATCATCTGAATAACATCAGGAGGTTTACATTTCTTTTTCTACTATCTTGTCTTATTTCTTCTATTATCTTGTTAAATATAACATTGTAGGTCCAACAACACTCAGGACTCCATTATTAGGCTATTCTATCAGTGTTTCTATTTGCAAGTTGCCTTTTCAGTCAATCTACCTTCAGCCTTGCCTTATTCTTGTACAGTATTTGTAACCTAAATTGAATCACCATCAACTCGGCTCCTTTGTCATCATGTTTTCCATCTCCAGAGACTTCCCTAGCCTCTTCATATGTTCTATCTTATTCAATTTACAGATCTATCATCCTACTCCTCTGTTATCTTAAACTAGACTATATGTAGCATCCAGTCACCGTCTCCTCACCCAGTCGCCATCAACCAGGGTCCTGATTCTCAATCCCATTTCTCTAATCTCTATTTTCTATCACTTTCTAGTTTTCTTATCCCTTAGATTCACTTCTCTAGGTTGATTCCGACATCTTCATCCTCTTCTGCTTCCAGTTTGCATCCAGATCTTATAGGGTCTGCATATTTACATTGTTGACTCAGATCTACATATCCAGGTCATTGTCGACCTGTCTCTGCATAATCTGGGTCACCATCTAACCCAGTCAGGTAACATTTAATTTGTATTTACCAATATTTAGATCAGATTTTATGTGCCTTACATTTCTACATTTCTAGTTTCTGTGTGCCTCAGATTCTACATAATATCTAGTTTATCATTATTACTTTTATCATCTTTTATCTAAACACGGGGGTTGATATCCACCAAGGAAGTTAATGCTTCTTGGAGATATCATTGTTTGGGAATCCCCCGTATAAATCTATCTAATCAAATATTTCTCTAGTTTTGCTATTTTTATAGCTTCTAGCAGCAAGGATCAATCACTTCAGCACCCGTATCCATCACATCACATCCAATGTAACATAAACCCTACATTTTTTTTGAGTTTTTTAGTTTCTTTAGTAGCTAGTGCATTTAACTTGTTCCAAGATAGTGGGCTAGGCAATTACTTCTTCACATCAGCAAGAGATGAGAACCTACCTCTCCTCAAAGAGGATGAAGAAAACCAATTATGGATAATGGAGTTTGATGGTAGCCACTCTAGTTATGGATCTAGAGTAGGTATTTTTTTACTTCCCATTCAGGTGAGTTATATCCATTTGTCTATAAGATGCAATTTGACAATACCAACAACATGATGAAGTATGAATATCTCCTCATGGGAAAGGACACTCCTAAAAATATGGGAATCAAGAAATTGATATGCCTTGATGATGCCAAAGTGATCATGAAGCAGGTGAAAATTCAATACTAGGTGAAACATCAACGACTTAAGCACTATAGAAACTGGGTATGGGATTACATTGAGTCCTTTTATGCTTTCTCAATTCAAGATATCCTACATAAACAAAATGAAAAAGCTAACTCTCTTACAGTTTTAGCTTTTGTGATGACTCCTCATTTGTCCTTTAGTAAGGATAAAGTGACTTTTGAAATGGTGTTCAGGCCTAATGTACTAGACAATGTAAATAATTGGTAAGTCCTTAATTACGAAAGTAAAATTCTCTCTTTTTTGCAGAAAAAAACAAGTTCAGTAATATTTTCTATGAGGGAAGTGGGAATCCAAATAGAGAATCCATTGCAGATGAATAAAAAGAAGGAAAAAATGGAGTTGATCCATAAGGTGTCATCTAGCTGAATGGAAAAAAGATCCCAAAAGGTCTTGTGTCTCTCAAAGATTTGTTTGAAAAACATGATAGGTTCACCCAAGAAAAAGCCAAGCAATCTTCATGGTACCCAACTAAATTCAAAGAAGCTAACATCGACACCACATAGTAGCTGATGATGGTCAACATTGACAAGTTTTGTTCACCAGAGGAAAATAGAAGGTTTGTTTCATTTCTGAGAAAGTATTTTAATGTTCTTACATATTCTTATGATGAACTTAAGTCCTTCTAGCCAAAGGAGATGCACCACTCAATTCCTCTGAAGCCAGATGCTAAAGATTTCAGGCAGAAGCAATGGCCATATAATCCTAAAATTGATGATACAATCAGAGAGGAGGTGTTGAAAATACTCAATTCTTGGATCATTTTCCATATCCACCATTAAAAATGGGTAGAAAATATTGTTCCAGTGTGGAAGAAGAACGAAGAGATAAATTTTTTTTTGGACTTCCGAAATCTAAATCAAGCGTCATTGAAGGATAACTACCCCCTGCCCATCATGGATCATATCCTCCAAGAAGTCACAAGATGAAAAATTCTCTCGCTACTCGATGGATTATTAGGATATAATAAAATTGACGTAGATGAAGAAGATAGGTCTAAGATAACTTTCAACACTCCATGGGTAATTTTTTCCTACAACAAAATGCCTTTTGGCTCATCAATGCCAAAGCAAATCTTCAATGAGTGATGGATTTGGAGTTAAAATATTTGAAACATTACATTATTATATATTTAGATGACCTCACATTATTCTCAAATAAATGAGGAGATCATCTTGAACACTTGGATTAGGTACTCATCAGATGCCAAAAACATGGTATATCTCTCAATCCTAAGAAATGCATCTTTAGTGTTACTGAAGGAAGACTCCTCAGGCACATTATGAATAAAGAGGGGGTAAGAATTGATATAGAAAGAGTATTGGAAATCCAAACATTTTCCTTACCTATAAGCAAGAAGGGAGTTCCTTCCTTCTTTAGAAAATTCATCTTCCTCCAATGCTTCATCCCAAAATTTTTAGAGTTGATTAAGCATATCATAACCTTGATGAAACCAAAGGCGAGATTCAAATGGAATGATGATGGAAAGGTAGTGTTTGAGGCAATAAAAAGAGCCATAAGCAAAGATCAGACCTTGGTAAGCCCAAATTTTGATAAAGAATTCATTATGTATTGCTATGCTTCTGAGCACACACTCTTCGCCATCCTACTTCAAAAGAATGAAGAAGGCGTAGAGGCACCCATTGCTTTCATGAGCTAATCACTGAAGAATCATGAACTGAGTTACAATAAATTGGAAAAGCATTCCTATGCAGTAGTCAAATCTGTAAAGAATTTCACATTTTATATTCTCAACTCTCGCACCATAGTAATGGTCCTAGGTATGACAATCAAGTCAATTTTGACTCAAAAAGACCCAAGAACCAAGGGAGGACATTGGGTTACAAAAATTCAAGAGTATGATCAAGATATTTGACCTTTTACTATAGTTAGAGGGAATGGTTTGTGCATGTTAATAGCTGAAGATGAAGATCTCAAGGCTTAACATGATACAAAATAATGTCTTTGCTCCAAATGTCTAACCAAATACATTCCTCAGGTCATTTTTATAAACACCACCGATAAATTGTATGTTGACATTCCTTACTATCTGACCTCCAGTGAGTTCCCTGCTCATCTTGATTACAAATAAAAGAGAACCCTCAAGCTAAGGTCAGCCAAGTTTGTCATTTGGAATCATGTACTCTACAAGAGGGGACTTGATGGATGCTTCCTCAAGTGTGTAGATAAGGAACAATAAGAGCAACTACTGAAAGCATACCATGATCAAGCCTACGGTGGGCATTCTATACCATTTTCACTGCTCACAAGATCCTTTATGGGAGGTATTACTAGCTTTCCCTTTTTGTAGATGCCCATGAGTGGTTTCCAAATGTGAAGCATGCCAACAGTTTGTTGGCAGACCTTGGCTTGCTTGATTTCCTCTCAAGCCGGTGGTGATTGAGGAACCTTTTCAAAAGTGGGGCTTGTATTTCATTGGTGTTTTAAATCTCCTTTCAAGTGCAGGTCACAACTATGTGCTCATAACTACGAGCTATATAAAAAAGTGGGTAGAGGCCATTCTGGCCAAACAAGCCAATATTGAAATAGTGTGCAACTTCATCAAAGAGAACATCATTGTCTATTTTAAAATTCCTCAAAATATTGTGGTAGATAATTCCACATATTTATCTTCCAGAGAACTAATAGATTTTTTCTATGGGTATGGAATCTCTCTATAGTGCTTGTCAGAATATTACTCATAAGGGAATGGTCAGGAAGAATCAAGCAATAAGAATATTGTGACCATAGTCTACAAACTAATAGATGGAAATCAAAGGAATTGGCACAAAAATATCTATGATGCTTTGTGGATGGATATAATAACTCCAAAGAAAGAAATTGGTATGTCACCATTCCAATTACTCTATGGGATCGAAGCATATATTCTAGTCACAATTGAAATGCCATCACTCAAGTTGCTCCAAGCAGTGGAAGATGAGAAATATCATGATTCAATTGATAAAAGTATTTTTTTTCTTGAAAAGCTCAAGGAAGATAGGTTTAGGGTGGTGGACCGAATCAAAGAACATCAAGTAAAGGTGAAAAATTTGTTCGACAAGAAAACCAAGGCTAGAGAATTCAAAGTTGAAGACCTTGTTCTATTATGAAATAAGAAAAGAGAGACAAGGGGAGTAATGGAAAATTTTATTCTTTGTGGCTTGGACCGTTTCAGATTCAAGAAACCTATGGTAAGAATGTTTTTCATCTCTTGCATCTAGATGAAACACATTTGGAGTTGCTATACAATGGGCAATATCTAAAATTTTACAAGCCAAAAAGGCAGGTTGTCCCCCACATTGTACCATAGGTGATATAGGTTTGTGTTTCCCTTTCCCTTTGTGTGCGTTTTCCCCATTTTTAGTGTGGTGTGTTTCCCTTTATGTGTGTGTATGTGTGTTCCTCTTCCAAGTCTATTTCTTGCAAGGTGTGTGACTTTATAAATCCCAATGAATAAGGAACTAGTCCACTTAATGTCTTGAGATTCTAAGATTCCTACTTGCTTTGGTCTCACTATGTTTAAACCATAACAAGTCCCCAAGCTATATCCAACTATTGTCATGAAGAATGTTTAGCATGAAAAATTGAAAACTTTTGCAATGAAAAATAAGCCCATACTAAAAAATCCCTGAACCAAGTAATGTAAACCTACCCTCTGACCAACTAATGACTATGTAAACCCCATCATGGTCAAGAGGGATGTGATAGCTAGATTTTTAAAATTGTGTTTCATTTGTACGTAAGCTAGTGGGAAGAAATTAAAGGATTCATTTTTATCCACTATGAAGGAATCACTCCTGGAGGCCCAAAAATGCTTATTTTAAGACTTTTTGCACCTAGTGAGCACCCTCGGGAACATACAAAGACAAGTTGAGGTATATGAGAATTGTGTGATAGAACTATGTAATCATTCGAGGTAGTTTAGGAAATTTTCGGTAGAAAAATAAGGTTTAGGAACAAGTTATGCAAAACTAGGTCTTTGTGAGCAAGATATTGGGAAAAAAAAGTTGTAAAAATCTAATCACTTTGTTTGAATAGTTTTAGAAGCCTCATGAAGAGTTAAAATATCATATCATAGGGATTAGAAATATAACATATCATATTTCATGGTGGAATGATCAAGGAATGGTTTTGGGAACATTAAGATGTGGAAAATTGTCTGATAGTGTAGCTCAAGAGTCCTCTTATGGGGTGAAACTTGATCTAAAGGTTACAGAAACTCCAAGATACGTTAAGAGCCTAATAAAATCCCAAATTAGGGTACTATCAATGTTCCACATTACCCATAAGTTTGTTTGGATTTGTTTCATCGAAAACTATTCTTTCTACTCAGCTCATTGGCACATAACATGAGGAAAAATTGAATATATGGCCAAAAATTGATGAATAATTCATTTTCAAAACTTAAAAATAGCACCATTGGGTTCATTGGCCATTTTCCATAAAGATTCACATATTGGATGACCATTATTCATTAAATTTTTACCCCAGAGTGAAGTAATGAATTTTGGTCCTACAACACCAATGTCTTGACGTCCGACAACAAGAATGTGTTGACATACACCAACAAGAATGTCTTGACATCTGAAAAAAAGAAGATGTTGTTGATGTACTAAAAAATAATGTGTTGAATTTTGGTAACAAGAAGAATGTGTTGACACATGTCAACAAGAATGTGTGGATGAATGGTAATAAGAAGATGTGTTGATGTACATCAACAAGAATGTGTTGACGCATCGTAACTAGAAGATGGCTTGACATAAATCAATAAGAAGGTCTTGACAGATGAAAAAAAATTCTTGCACCACATCAAGGAGGTTTCCAAATGCTGTCATGTGTCCAGAAGATGTCGTGTGATAAGCAGATATATTCAAGCATGTGCATGATGAAGGAAGGTGAAAGGTAGGTCACCATTGATGAATGAACACCAAAGGTTAGGAATTAAAAAGGTCGTAAGTGGAAAAAGGAACACCAAAGGTTGGGAATTTTAAAGGCCACAAGTGGCGAAGGAAAAAAAAAGGTCAAGAATTTGAAAGGTCAAAAGTGGTGAAGGAACACCATAGGTTAGGAATTCCAAAGGTCAATAGTCACATAAGAAGGTGAAGGGTCATATGGGGGGTAGATGAAGAGTCTTACAAAATTATATATAATGTAATGATACCCTCATTATTAGGGGTTGTCAATTTTGTATGCTCAAGTGTGTGGTTAATTTTCTATTGAAGGAGATTACTACTTCATAAATATAAAAGAGATAACATTATTTTGTTTTCCCAACATATGTTCTTATTTTCTTTTGCTTTATACAACTTGTTGAATATCAACCAAGGAATGAAGTTTCTACCTTCCAAGATGTATGAATGTGTACAAATTTGTATGCATGGTTTCCTCTCATCGTTTATGTCATAAAGATAATTGTTTCTTTCTCTAATTGTGTAAGTGAAACTTCTGGTTACTTTGGAAAGAATATGATTTTCTACTTGCAAAGATAACTATTCCCCCTAATTTATCACTCCCTTTCCTCATCATCTAGAAAATTCCTCCTTGCAAGCATTTTTCTTGGGTATAGTGGAGTTTGCATGTTGGATCCTTTACCTCTTGGCCATCAACATATTTCCCTTTTAGTTCAATCATAATAAATGGAGCTGCACCATTCAAGTAGAGGGACCTAAAGTCCCAGAGCGTTGGAAAGATACCCACTGATTTGTCTAATCAACAAATTTTCTCACCAATAGGGCTTTGCCCCATGTCTTTCTTGTTCACTACTTACATGATTTTTTCCACTTCGGCCTTTCTTGTCTTGTGACATTGTGAGTGATGTACCATATTTGTAACCCCTTATTTACAGTCTACATTATCTTCTTTCTTGCTATCTTACATTCTATCTTCTATATCTGTGTTTATCATGATTACACTAACACTTATTTCTAGCCACTTTGTTTTCATGTGCCTTGGTTTCTACCAAGTACACTCCCTTCCCCCTTGTAGGCATTTAGTTTGAGCACAATGTCTGGTCATCATTTGAGTCACACACTCCTCAACAATGTTTTCCAAATGTGGGGGCATCATTGAGTGAATCACTTACCCCATTCAACAATTTATAGTCATAGTTCAACATAGTTAAGTACCGGTACAACATAGTATTTAGTCTAAAAAAAGGCCCAAAATTTGAGTTGGGTCTTCAACACAACACAAACACCAACATCCAGACATATAAAGTAGCACCTGGGTGCCCCTGACCCTTCCTACATGCCTGTGACTAGGTGGAAGTTACACAGATTTTCTCAGTTTACATAGTTTTGGCTGTTTATACAACATATTTTACATGATAGACAATCCTTCAACACTTGACATGCATGCATTACACCTTATTTTCTACTTTCACTTTGGATTGAATCACATTGTATTCTTACACACCATCTGCAGTGGTGTTTACACTTCAGGAAGCAATCAAAGGTTGGAGAGTAATACTAGACCTTTCTCCCTACACTTCTTCCGTACTTGGTGCAAATGGTGTGAGATTACCCAAAAAACTCACACTTAGTGCAACTGGTGTGAGATTTCCCAAAACACGCATTCTTCTACAACATCTTCAGGTTCCTTTATATCTTTTTTCAATTGTCACAGATCAGGTGCACATGTTCCTTTTTACATTTTACATGCTTTCTTACATAATTTTTGCTCATTTTCAAGTAGACATAATATTGTTCTAAGGAGAAGACACACACAAATAATATGTGTGTGGAAACAAGGTACATTTGAAGGTGTAGAATAATAGGAAAGGAAATGTGTGAGAGAACAGTTGGCTTAGGACTTAGCCGTCTTTATGGATAAGGGCTATATTTGGAGATAGCGTGTAGAGCACACTTCGAGATGGAGACTTACACAACACGCAAATGGTATTTTGGGAGTGAACATTTGATAAGCACCATGCATGGTTTTAGTTTTTCTCATTTTCAAGTAGACATAATATTGTTCTAAGGAGAAGACACACAAAGAATATGCGTGTCGGAACAAGGTACATTAGAAGGTGTAAAATAATAGGAAAAGAAATGCGTGTGAGAACAGTTGGCTCAGGACTTAGCCATCTTTATGGATAAGGGCTATATTTGGAGATAGCGTGCAGAGCACACATCGGGATGGAGACTTATACAACACGCAAATGGAATTTTGGGAGTGAACATCTGTTAAGCACCATGCATGGTTGTAGTTAAGAATATGATTACTTCTTCCCGTTAACTATAGGACATTGATTATTAGCATACTTGCATGTGTGCATGTTATTGTAACGACACATGGGTATTAATAACATGTGACCTATTTTGAGAAGTGGATAGGTAGTGAAGGGAAAGTCCCCACCCCTGTAAATATGTATTGATATATGGAGAGAAGAGAGATTAAGTTATTGTAAAGTTATGCTGCTGAATCTGTTGCACACATGACTTATGGTGATACTTTATAATGTAAGAAGATTTTGTGTTTTATAGTGTTTAATGTAATGAATGATATTGGCTGGATAATGGTGTTAGACATAACTAAAATTGGTTCATGTATGGTTAATCTCATTATAGTTATTATTTAATTCATGATTCTCTAAGATCTAGATCTGGATTATGTACTGTGGAATGTTTATATTTATTTATGGATTTGAATATGTCTTATCTTCATCACACTAACATCATACACAAGAAACTCTAAAGAGGGTCCTGGTACCTTTGCACACTTCGGGTGAGTGCTCAACTCAGGCTAGGTGATGTGTCAGCATGCTTGGGTTTTACACAGTAGATTCTAGGCTGTATCATTGGTTCTTGTTTCTGGGACGTCTTTTTCATTTTTTTCAGGATGTTTCATGATGAAGACATACCAGTTGACCTTAGCAAGTGTTGAGGAGTGGATAAAATATCTAGACGATGAGTACACTTGGAGGTTCAACACTGGATCTGAGTTTGACGTAGTGTGTGGGTGGAACAAAATTTGTATAACTATTTGTATGAGAGCTTCTTTGCTATCTTTCTGGTAGAGTTGTACGAGTGGCTAGTTTTTTATGAATTTAAAAGAAAGTAGAGGTATCGCACACTTGTATGGATGTAAGAAGAATTTCAGGCCCTATATTATGCTAATCTAATTTGGATGCATGCTATAGACACTGGGTTCCATGGTGTTCTAAATAGCTATATTTTAGAGTACTCAATTTCCACTTACTCATGCCTAGAGGTAGCTGAGTTCTAGTTTTTACGTTATCCTAGGTGAACTTATTTTCAAGGCATTCCACTAGCAATTAAAATCTTGATGGTAACCCTAAACTTGGAAGAAAAGCCAATGGCTAGCTAAACCCCACCACGTACGGGGGTAGGAGTAGTTTTGGTGAAGGATGGTGGACCTAGCGGTAGAGAGGAAAAGGGAACAAAGGTGGCTTAAGTATAATGAGCCATGTGAGAGGGAGATAGATAAGTAACATGACATTATAGTGTAGATAATGATGAGGAGAGAGATGGTTCGTGAAGGATTTGGAGCTCACATTGAAGGCATAGAGCTAGAGCATATAAAACTTCCCTAGAACATCTAGAGCATCTGGAACCCTCCTCGGCCTCACATGAGAGCACACCAACAAAGATGACATGGGCCACATGCATGTATTTGAATTTACCTGACAATGTAGCCTTGCGCTTGGTTTTCCAGTATCTAGTACAACCAGTAGTTAGAAAGCTAGTTTGGGGAGTAGTAGAAAAGGAGTTAATCAAGTAGAAAGTGCATCTATGGCTGGGAAAATGTCTTCTTTGTTATTTGGGGGTACCTTTTTAGGTACATATTTGGCACATAACTCAAGCGTGCAAAATTTTAGACTCACTTCGGGGGGTAGTACCACCTCGCATACTATACGAGTTTATTTTAGTACCAATATTGGGACATAGGAAAATACATCCACAGGTCCACTTATGGCTATAGGAGGAGGATCAGGGGGGCATAGGTGGCTCTAGTTCTAGTGGGTCTGAAGGAAAAGGTAACATAAGAGGTTTTGGATCAGATGGGTAGGCTCCTCACCAACCCTAGTATATTTATATGGAGATGTATCTTCATCTTCCAGAGTATAAGGGAATAGAAGATGCTACTAAACATATGTGAGATATTGTGGCATGCAAAATGAATCATGGATTTTGAGCACAAGACAAGTCATTTTGTAACTATATTACAGGGGCACACTCATAGTTGGTATAAGAAGTTTGACCCTGATTAGAATTGCATAGATTATGCAGCATTATGAGAATGTTTCCTTAAGGATTTTTATATCCTTGAGTTCAAGCAAAAGAGTATAAGTTTGCTCAAGGATATTAATTAGGGAACTACTATGAGTGTTTGAGAATATGATGCCCATTTAAAGACACTGCTATCTTAACCTTTGTATGATATCCATACAAGCCAACACACACAGTGGTTTGTTTGGGGCTTGATCACACCTTTTAGAAGGGCACTGTCACATAAAACATATACGGATCTGCATGAAGCACTTGAAGCCACTTCGCATGTTGAGGCAGTTAGAAGTATAGAAACTAGTGTGAGCCCATTCCTGGAAGCACAAATTATAGCTATGGAAAATCAGTTGAAGAAACTATCAGAAAATTCAGCACGTGAGATGCACACTAGGATTTGGTGTATAGATTGTGAAGTGGAAGGGCACACTAAAGATAGTTGTCCTTACAGGTCAGTACATTCATTTTTGCTCGATTATGAGATCTGTCATTTGGACCATGATGCAAGCCACTACCCATTTTTACAACACATGATAAGAAAGAATGTATCTTACTATTGTAATATTTTCTGGTCCATGACTCATAATACATAAGACTACAGGTTGATCGGTCAGATCGATGATGCCATAGATATTGGTGTGCGAAAAATAGGAGTATCAAATAATTCTAAAGGTAAAAATGACCACCATGATTGTGATCACAACCAAGGGTGCTATGATTGGAATAAATGATGTTTTGAAGGAGGTTGTGGTAGAGGTTGAGGATACGATGGTGGATTTTGGGGCTGAGTCTGTGGTGGTGGATGAGATGAGTTTCCTTGCAGAACATGTTTTACATGTGGATCTCTTGATCACTACAAGCATGCATGTCCTCAAAATATCACTTGTTCTTTTTGTGGGAAGAATCATAACTATAAGGAATTCCTAGACTTATATGAGAACCTTAGTAAACAACATAAACAATAGAACAAGGGTGTAGGTATGGTTAGAATACAACGTGCCATAGAGAATCAGTGGATACCAAAGTTGGCACTGGAACCTGAGGTAGTACATGTGAATATTAGTACATGCACTGAAGCTGCGTATGCCAGAGAGACGTTATAGAAGAAGCCTACCATCACTAAGGAGGAAGTTTTACATGCAAGGTACCAAGATCCTGCACATTAGAAGGAGCTTTATCAAGAGATAATGGAGGTACTTAGAAATATTTAGGGTGAAATATAGTGTTTAAAGGAACAATCAAGGAAGTTGGAGGAAAATAAGGCAACAAAGATGGTCCAGTTGGATATTGATGAGGTATGTAAGATGCTGCGCCAGGAAAACATCATTCAATTACTAGGGAATTGGCTAAAGGGAAACACTCTATGTGCAGGTATTAAGAATGGAAGGTAGATCCTGTACGATAATCTTCCCCCTCATAGCTTTGTATTATGACAAGGAGATAACCTTGAATTTTGTTGTGGAAGGATGGATTTTGAGTAATATATTGATTGATACAAGTGTGGAAGTCAATGTACTTACTTTATATGCATGGGTATAGATGGGTAGACCTCCATTACAACCATCCTCTAATGTACTGTTTATGGCTAATCAAATAAAGGACACTCCAATTAGAGTTTTAAAGGACACATCCATTACTATAAAAGGGGCCAAGTTCACTGGGGACTTTGAGGTCTTAACACTTGCAAAAGCAGACAACTTCCTAGCTCTACTTGGGTGCCCTTGGTGTTATGGAAATAATGTTGATCTAGGATTCAACAAGGGGTATATAATTTTTGAGAACAAGGAAGAAAGAGTTGTTATACCTGTGACAGATGGGAAATATACACCTTATGTTGAACCATTGAGTGAGGAATACCTCAAAAAAATTTATGTACACACCATTTGGGATCCAGAAGTACTTGAGCCATCTAAAGAAGGAATCCTCCAGTGGGAAGATACACAATCTATTAGTGATAATACTAGTATTACTTGTGCCAATTGGGTGCATGAAACCTATGAGATGGTTGGGTGCGAAGTAAGAAGCACTTGCAAAGAGGAGTAAACCTCATTGTATTAGGAGGATAAATAACAACTCTATACCTTGATATACTAGAGAAGGAGACCCTGCGGTATTCCTGCATGCCATGGAGGAGTAGTGGACAAATCAAGTTGAAAGAAGAAATATGTTAGTATATACCCTGTGTGGGACAATAGTGCACTGGTAGATGGTTCATAGGGATAATCTCATATAATGGAATGAAGTCAGAATTTCTCTAACCATTCGGTTCTTCAGGAGCAATGAGCTTACTCAAATCTGCATATATCATGGTAATCAACCTATTCAACACCATGTTCAGTAGTGTGAGAGACTCTAGATAGAGGGGCAGGAAGCTTTACCACCTTCACTTTGGGTGCACAAACTTTATTCCACTTTGCAAGGTTGTGAATGCACTTGGTATGTTTATGCATAACTACATAAGGAGATTGGAAATTTGCAAGACTTAATTGTAGGAATGACCTAAACTTCTGAGTACTTCTCTAATAAACCTCTGGTAAGAGAGGCATTACGGGTTATGGAATTCTTGACTATGGGAGATAGTGCCAAGGATGAAGAAATCATTCAGGAGTTATTTTATGAGAAAGAACAAGGAGCACATTTTGATGGAGTAGATATAGATGCCGAACTATTTACTTGCACTTGCTTTGAAAAGGAGAAAGGAAAGATGGTCTACATAGTGGATGATGAAGAAGTAGAAGATTTTGTAAAAACTCATTTGGTAGGTACATGTGAAGTGTTAAAAAATGCAGATAAGAATGCGCGTACCTATCATGAACCTATGAAGACAAAGAAAGTGAACATTGGCACAGATGCTAAACCTAAGGAGGCAATAGTTGGGGATTATTGGTCTAATTCTGAAGTGGAAAAGATAATTGAGTTAGATTTTCAAGATTTATTCCCTAGGGGATACCATGAGTTAAAGGGGGTACATGAATTATTGGGCAAGATGAAGAATGAGTGCATTTATTCAGGAAGAGACCTTATAGGATGAACCCAAACCTACGCGTAAAAGCTAAATAAGAAATTGACAAAATGTTGAAATCTGGCATCATTAAATTCCTAGAAGAATCAGGGTGGGTTAGCCCCATGGTAATCAATATAAAGAAATATGGTCATATTAGGATTTGTGTGGATTATAGAGAGCTGAATGATACATGTGTGATTGATCCTTTTCTTACACCTTTCACTGAGGAAATATTAGAAGGTGTTGTAGGCCAAAATTTTTACTATTTCACAGATGGATTCTCAGGGTATCACCAGGTTAAAATTGCTTAGGAGGATCAAGAGAAAATGAATTTCACCATTAAATGGGGAAGTTTTTCATATACTATGATGCCCTTTGGTTTGAAAAATGTGCCTGCAATATTTTCTCAAATAGTTGTTCAAGCATTCTAGGATGTTATTCACAAATTCTTATAGGTTTACTTGGATGATTGGATGGTATATGGGCTTGTTGAGGATCATTGTGACAATTTGTGCTTAATGTTTGAAATATGTAGACAATTAAGCATCTCTTTAAACATCAAGAAGTGTGTGTTTTCTACACCTTTTGGAACTCTGTTAGGGAATATCATTTGCAAGGAAGTTTTTTCAGTAGATCTAACTAAGGTTGCAGTTATTGTGGGCCTGGAGGAGCCTACCAGTTAGAGTGAGGTGCGTGGCTTCTTTGGCCACATAGGGTGTTTACAAAAAATCTATCAAAGTGTATGTGAAGATTTTTGCACCCCTGAAAGAGTTACTTAAAGGAAAATAGACATTCTATTCGGGAGAACCACAACAACACACATGTGAGGCATTAAAGGAGAGACTTACTACAACACCGATTCTATGTTTTATCTCTTGGATCCAACCATTTAACGTACATATGGAAACCTCTGAAAAAACCATTGGTGTGATATTAGCTCAGCCTTGAGAAGGTATTATAGATCATCCTATCTGTTTTGCTAGTAGAAAGTTGACTCCTACAGAACAAAATTACACAACTACAGAGCACAAGGCATTGTCAATGATCTATGTGCAACATAAATTCATATAGTATTTGCTAGCAACATCCTTTGTATTTTATATTGATCACATGACATTAAAATACTTGGTAAATAAGCCCGTTTTACAAGGGCACTATGTTGATAGGCGATCTTATTCCAAGAATTTGAATTTACAGTCGTGGTAAAACTAGGTAAAAGTAATTCTGGCCCAGACCACTTGTCAAGATTTCAATCAAGGGAAGATGTGTAGACAATTGAAGATACAATGTTGGATGCATAGTTGTACAGGTTACATCATGCACCATCCGAATTAGAGGATATTGCTATATTTTTATGCACAGGTATGATACCAGAAGGAATGAAAGCATTAGAGCAGAAACAACTTTTAGTTCACGCGACACCCTTCATGTTGATTAGTGGTGACTTACAAAAACTAGGTAGAGATGAAGTATTGCATCGGTGTGTACTAAAATATGAGTGCACAAATATCATGGAAGAGGCTCATGGAGGTATTGCAGGTGGGAATTATGTAGGTGATGCCACCACATGCAAGATTCTACTCACTGGATTATGGTGGGAGACCATGTAAAAAGATTGTAAAGAGTATTGTAAGGCGTGTGATCATTGTCAGTGCCTTGGAAAACTAGGGTAAAGAGATGAAATGTAGTTGAGGCCTGTTGCTAGTGTAGAACCATTTGAGACATGGGCTATAGACTCTGTGGGTCATATTTCCCTAGCCGTGTGTAGAATTGGATCACGTTTTTTTATTATGGGTAAATAGTTTTGAAGGGACTATACCCTATATATAAAAGGCTCAAAAGCTAGATATCAAAAGAGGAAAAAACAACCCAAAAAGAGAAAAACGTCCAACATCAGAGGGCTCAATAGCTAGATAATACAAAATAATAATAAAATAGGATCAAGATGTACAATGATCCTAGCAAAAGTAGAAGAGACAAAAAACAAACAAGAGATAACCATCACTAATCATCTCAGCCAAAAGACAACACCAAAACCGCCAGTCAACAGTAACTTCGTAGCCAGTAAACAACAATAGAGCTCTGTTTCACTTGATAGCCCGGTCAATCTTGGCTTTGATCGTTTGAAGTAAGAAAAAGAATGCAATGGTGGTGGCCTAAGAAGGGTCTTTCAAATCCACCTGAGAAATTGCAATATCTCTTTTCTCCTTGGAGTCCTAAATGTCCTCGGTAATACCGCTGAGACTGCAAATACTATGAACATGCTGTTTGATGAAATTGTAGATACTTTTAAGGGTAGAGAGGATACAATCGTTACGTCCTTTTACATTTCCAAGTCTGCCATCTAGAGATTGAAGCTTCTTGAAAATTTCAGTAGTGATATCCTCCTCTTCATCATTTTACAGTTTCCTTTTGCCCTTAGCTTATCCATATCTCTAATAACACTCTTTAGTTCTTGAATTTCCTTTTCCATCTTTCCCACTCTGACTAGTAAGTCCTCATCCTTAGGCTCCTCCACCGGATCACTAATGTGTAACAGATTCACGGCAAGCTCCAGGTATTTATGATTTCTAAGAACCCTCTGAGAAGCAGGGACCTTTGTTTTCATCTCCTTCCTTTTCTTGCTAGTTGAAGCAGTGTCAAGCTTCCTTTCGGGTAGGGGTGGAATGGAGGCAGGGGGGCAGGGGGAGGAATGAATGTAGAGGGAGGAGTAGAATCTAAGTGGGGACATGCTGAGCAGTGGCAGTGAATAAGTAGTATTAACCCTTGATGGAGGGGAACTGCCCTAGTGTGATTTTGTACTTCCAGAACAGATTTCTCCAGAGAGTTCAACAAGTAATGAAGGAAGTTGATGATGATGTCTCTACAAAAGTGATTAAGAAAGATCAAATGCTTTTGGGGAATAGTGACAAAGCTCCCCTCTAGAGTAACATACCTTACTACCATCCTTGCGATCTCAGCAAAAGGCTCAGGAACAGAGGCAAGCTTGATGCCAACCATCACAAATTCAAGATTTTCCCCCTCATTAAGAAACTTCTTAGCCTCAACCTCTCTGTCCACCTGCTTGTTAAATAATTTGGTGCCATCTAGATTGAGCTCGGTGACTTGGGCAATAAGATCCTCTAATATCTCAACCTCGATGTTGCTGTACTTAACCACGTGATTCCTCCATCCCTAAGCAAATTTAATTGAGAGATCCTGATCAAAACCTTGGATTTTTTCAATAAAGTTCACTAGACCCCATTTTTGAAGATAGTTCCAAAGAACTATATCATCTTTCCAAGTTGGATTATGGGTGGGCTCTATCTTGCAAGGCAGTCCCCCCATTTTTCCTATGGCTCTGCCCGCAACGGTAAAAAATTTGAAAACTATGCAAATCAGCCTCAGCTCTATTTTTGAATCCCTCAGAATCGTGTGAAAAGATGTAATTATTAGACTTTACTTTGTAATTATTTAACCACTCCTTAGCATCTGCCCTATGTCTATTAATGATGACGCTCTAGGTTGCACAAATCTTTGATGATGTCAAAAAAGCTGCTCCTTAGCATCAAAACTACAACCATTAGTGATTACGTTCCAAGTCATGTAAATCATTGATGATGTCTTCATTAACTTTACTGGGAATAATGTTACCCCTTAGCCAAGTTTGAAAAGTATTATTAACCCCAAAATTTTCCAAATCATCTGCCACCCTATTGCCTTCCCGGTAGGTATGTTTGATTTCAAAATTTTGAAAACTCTTGCAAATATCAGTAGCTTTAGGAATAAAGTCTCTGATTGACCAACTGGGGGGTTGTTTTTGATTTAAGATATTGATAATGTTTATCGAATCACCCTCAGTTATAATATTTGAAATATTACAATCCCTAGATAGCCTTATTCCCCAAAGAGTAGCAAGAGCTTCAGAGTAGTGGTTAGTTTACCTACCCATTTCTCTAGAAAAAGCAGCAAAAAAATAGCCTCTGTGATCTCTAATGACTCTCCCACCTCCAAAATCTCTAGGATTTCCTTTTGATGCCCCATGAAAATTCAATTTATGCCAAGCACTGGGAGGCTTAATCCATCAGATAGTGGACCTATCAATACTATTATTATTCTTATTCAAAACAGTGCCTATATTCCAAGTAGCCAAAATGTGCTCTTCTTCCTCAGGGTAAAGTCTATTTTTAGGAGGTTTAAATCTTTCAATGTTGTCCTTCACATCAATGATAATTTCTTTGTAGATTTTGTTACATAACTTTCTAGTGTTCTTGAAAATGACATCATTACGAGCTTTCCAAACTCGCCACATGGTGTGGGGTAAAACTAGTTGCCATAATCTCCTCACCACACAATGTTTGTAAGGAGAGTTCCATTGTTCCTAGGCTTGAAGACAAGTAAGGTGAAAGATCCATTCTTGATTAAAGTTTGCAAAAATAAGATGCCAAATTTTGGAAGTGTACTTACAATGAAGAAATAAATGTTTGATGTCTTCTGCTTCTTCCTGACACATGCATCATCTATTCGGCATGATGAATCCTTTCCTAATGAGATTGTCATTAGTTAGGATCTTGCCTTTAATGATGAGCCACCAGAAAAAGTTCACTCTAGGGGTTAGCTCTGGCATCCACAGCTTATGCCACTCAGTATCACTTTCAATAGAGGAAAAGAAAGAATTGTAACATGATTTAATTGAGTACTCTCCATCAAAATAATATTTCCAAATGAGCTCATCCTTATGATTTTGAGGACTGATATGAATTAGGGAGAGATGACTTTGTATAGATGAAACATCATACTACACATTATTCTCATCTACTTTTAATTGTTTCCATTTCCTTTTGTTTTCATCCACCTCAATATATCCCTGTACTTTGTGCCCATAATTTCTAATTAAGCTATCTTTAATGTGACCATAAGAGGAAATCCAGTTAATATCTGACCATTTATCAGTCCAGAAATTAATGTCTTGACCATCCCCAAGCTTCCAGCTACATCCCTGAGAAATAATATGTCTGACGTGGAGAAGATTGTTCTAAAAAATAGAACCATTCGAAAGAGACTGATAAGAAATAAAGGAATTCTTGCTTTGATTGGAAAGGTATTTGATTTTAACCAACTCTATCCAAGGATTTTGTTCTTTTATAAGTCTCCAACCCAACTTTGCAATAAGAGCAGCATTCATATGTTTGATGTCTTTGATTCCTAACTCCCCAATCCTCTTTGGTTTACAAGCTTGCTCCCAAGCCACTAAATGGTACCTAAACCTATCTTTAGTACCATGCCATAAAAAGTGATTTTGAATTTTTTCAATACTATTCAACACTGCTGCTGGAATGCTGAACATTGACATGATATAAATAGGTAAGTTCTGAAGAGTGATTTTTATCAATAAACACTTTCCTGCACTTGAAAGTAGAGCTCCTTTCTAACCAGCCAATTTTTTTTGGAATCTCTTAATAAGATCATTCCAAACCTCATTAGAAACCTTACAAGTACTCAAAGGGAGTCCTAAATAAGTAGCGGGTAGTGAATTAATAGTGCATCCAAGTATAAGAGCAATATTCTTTGCCTTTCTATAGGAGTATTGAAGAAATAGATAGAGCTTTTGTCAAAATTAACTTTTTGCCCTGAGGCTTCCTCATAAAATCTAAGAATAGTTTTGATAGCCTTCACCTCAATTATTGAGGCCATCAGAAGTAGGAGAGTGTCATCAACAAACTATTGGAGTGAGGAAACCTGATTACCAAAAGTAGGTTGAAAGCCCTTTATCATACCAATATTAATAGCTTTTGACATAGATCTGCTTAAACTATCAGCCATTATAATGAACAATAAAGGGGAGATTGGATCCCCTTGCCGAATTCCTCTATTGCTGGAAAAAAAACCAACCGGTTCCCCATTAATAACCACTGAGAATCTAGATGAAGAAATGCAAGAATGTATAATTTTCCTGAATTTATTTTGAAAACCAAACTTGGATAATACCTCATCCATGAATTTCCATGAGACTTTGTCAAAAGCCTTATGCATGTCTAACTTGATAGCCATCCCTGCTTTTTTACTTTTATCCATTGTATGAATTGTTTCATGGACCATAATAACTTCATCCTGAATAATTCTTACTTGAATGAATATGCTTTGTTGTTGAGAAATATTCTCCCTTAGAATAGGTTGCATCCTAGTGGTTAAAATCTTTGTGAAGATCTGATATATTACATTAACCAAACTAATTGGCCTAAAATATTTGAAATCCTTTGCATCCATCTTCTTAGGAGCAAGCACAATATGTGTATTATTTAACTCTTTTATGAGATTTCCAGTTCTATAAAACTCATTAACAAATTTCAACAGATATTCGGAGCAAATTTCCCAGCATCTTTGGAAGAAGTTTGTAGAAAAACCACCAGGTCCCGGAGCCTTATCTCCTTCCAGAGCAAAAACAACTTTTTTTAATTCCTCAATGGTGACAAATTTGGAAAGACTCTTAAACCTCTCAGTAGGTAGTAAATTATTAGGGATGGAGTCTAAGAGAAAGGAGGCCTCTTGCTCGTTGTAGGAATTATTCTCAGTGAGTAGATTCTTGTAGAACTAGATCACGTTACATCATCACTTACACATATTATCTTATGAGGTGGAATGAAGCAACATCTACAAAGGATTGTACAATAGCAAGGTTCTTATGGGAAAATATTCTCACTAGGTATGAATTTCCATTGAGCTTGACAAGTGATAGGGGCACATACTTCTTGAATGAGACAATCAAGATGAGTTTATGGTCACACATCACAAAAGTACACCTTATCACCCACAAGAAAATGGGACTGTTGAGGATTTCAACAAGATATTGAGCTAGACCTTGACAAAAGTTTGTGATGTTGGAAGGAAAGATTGGGATGATAAAGTTTCTATTGTACTTTGGGTGTGTCAAAAAACCTATAAGAGGTTGACTAAGGCCACACCCTTTCAATTGGTGTTTGGCACATAAGAAGTTCTTCCAATGGAATTCATATTACCATCATTGCATATTACGCACGCTGGAGGTCTCGCTAATGAAAATTCATTAGAAGAAAGAATTGACAAGTTAATACAGTTGGATGAGAGGCGCACCATAACACGTTGGATTTAGAATCATGAAAAGGATAGGCATAAGGCATGGCATAATAGACACATTAGGGACAAGAAGCTTGAGGTTGGATAGATGGTACTCCTTTATGATTCCAAGTTTCTACGCCATCTAGGAAAACTTAAGGTGCATTGGTTGGGACCATCAGTTAGAGGCACTTGATGGAACATGGTTACCCGGTTACTTTAACAGAATTAGGTTGAAGCCCTAATATAAATAAGTCTTTTTCGTTTTTGTAATAAGGTAGTATTACCATTTAGTATAAATTTCTCTTTATGTATTTATTTTAATGTATTTCCTTCTTCGTCGCTATTCTTTGTCAATTTAGTTTGGTGTTTTGTGTAATAAAAACTTTTATGTGCTAGAAGCTAATTACAATCTGAAGTATTTTTATGCACAGAGGACTACACATACCATTGGTGTAGGGTGGTTGTTATTTTTTATTCACAAATGGCTACACATGAGAAAAAACTATTACATGGTCTATTCAAGGATGGAAATGAGCTATTAGAAGGGAAATTTCTTCTAATGAAGACCATAGATTGAAATAAATGAATGAACAATATAACGCGAGGTAAGAAATGATTGTGGAAACTACTAGAAGAGGGCACAATGGTGAGGTACTTTGGCCCATGGAAGCATGTGGAAGAGAAGTATGTAGCCAGAAGGTAGGAAGGCACACTATAAGATTATAGCTAGAACGTGAAGGTATACCATGTAGAAATTGGGAAAATAGTTAATTACTGAGAGGATTAGTGGTAGGTGAAGGAGAAATAAATGCACTAAATTTTTGAAAATCTATATAAGGACGTGATGCGAGTTTATTTTTACCTTTTTGATCACAAGTATTCGAGTATCTAAGTGCGACTAAGCCAAGCAAAACATGTTAAGATTCAGAGAGCTATGAAACCAGATGTTGAGAGCAGATTTGTGTGTAGAAGTATCTTTCATCCCCATTGGTGAAGGGTTTGAGCACAATAGAAGCATTGAGAAGGAGCTAGGGCACGTGGTTTTAAGCTAGGTTTTGAGATTACTTGACACAGAAGATAAAAGGTGGGATTTTTATAATGGTACCGAAGAAAGCACCTGCAATAGGTACGAAGGGGAAGAAAAAGGTGGAAGTTTCTCCAGAGATATAGAATCTAGGAGTTATAGTCAGATGGGATCGGGATTCCCACATTAATAGATGAAAAGTAAGTGATTACAGCCACCACACCACCGAAAACAAGGGAGAATGGGATGCGTTGTTGAACAAGAATATCAACAAGCACACGGTGGAGGACATACCAATGTATGAAGATACTAGAGAGAAGTTTCTCAAGAAGGTAGGGGTTTATCAACAGTATGAACTATTACGTTTGTGGATCTTGTTTCATGTTAGAGTGTGGTACACCCTCTATGTGTTACACTCAGGTTTTTTACGGCTATTTTTGGGGTTATGGGCTGATTTTCATGGGTGGTTTATTAACCCATGGGTAATGGGTAACCGTTATGGGCTATTTTTGGGCCCATGATTTTTCGGTACCCATTGTTTTGATACCCACATTTTTTTCCCATTGTTTTGATACCCATGATTTTGCCCATGGTTTTGATACCCACGGTTTTGTATCAAACTGCTTAAGCAATTATCTATTTATATGGTCTTATGCATATGATAGATAGAAAAGAAAATGTATTGCAGATGTGCTTTGAATTCAGGTGTGAATTCTGTAGAATTTGTTGAGCATAGCTCCAAACAGATCTAGGTATTGTATTGAGAGAGTGGAGGCTTGTAATAAAATCTGAGCAAGTGATTCTTAGTGGACGTAGTCCATATTGGGTGAACCACGTTAAATCTTGTCTCTCTGTGTTGTGTTATTTAGTCTGCACTTTTATTTGAGATATGTAATATTTTCTACATATTAGTTTCTACAGTTGTGATTCTGTAAGGGATTATTCCACATATTTTATCTCTTATATCCTAACAATTGGTATCAGAGCCTGGTTTGGTTTGCTGAAGTGTTGAATCGCAGGGAAAGATTTTAGCTTGAGTGGGAGCTATGGCAGATGATGGAAGATCTATGGTTGATAAATTCAATGGGCAGAATTTCAGTCTTTGGAAGATGCAGATGGAAGATTACCTTTATCAGAAGGATCTTTATACTCTGCTATCTGAGAAGGTGAACAAACCCTCGAGTATGATAGATGTGGAATGGGATTTTTTGGATCAGAAGGCACTTAGAATGATCTGGCTATGTCTTGCATCTTCGGTATTATTTAATGTTTCAAAGGAAAATATGACAAAAGATCTAATGGATGAATTAGGGAAGTTATATGAAAAACCCTCTGCCTCTAACAAGATATTTTTAATGAAAAAGTTGTTTAATATGAAGATGTCTGAGAATAGTTCAGTAGCAGATCATTTAAATGATTTCAATACGGTTGTGAATATGCTAGCTTCGGTTACAATATAATTTGATGAAGAAGTTAGGGCTTTATTAATTCTGTGCTCTTTACCTAAAAGTTGTAATAGCCTGGTAATGGCGGTAAAACAACTTGGCTCCAGCTAACTCAAAGTTGAAGTTTGAGGATGTTGTAGGGGTGATTCTAAGGGAGGAAATGTGAGGAAAAATCTCTGGGGAATCTTCTACTTCAGGGAATTCTTTGACATTGGAAACTAGAGGGAGACAAAAGAATAGAGGAAACCATGGAAAATTGAAAGATCGGGCAAGGTCAAAATCTAAGAGCAAGATTGTATGTTGGTACTGTGGAAAGTCTGGGCATGTAAAGAAGGACTGTTGGGAGCTTCGGGACAAGAAGAAACAACATGAAGAAAACAAGGAGGCAAATGTGGCATTAGGTAATGTATGTCAAGATGCTTTGATTCTTTCTTTGTATAATATTACTGAATCTTGGGTTTTAGATTCATGGGCTTCTTTTCATGCTACTCCACATAGGCATTATTTTGTTGATTATGTTCATGGGGATTTTGGGCATGTTTTTCTTGATGATGATGAGCCTTGTAGTATAGTTAGAAAAGGTTCTATTCAGGTTAAAATGTAGAATGGGAATACATGGCTATTGAAGGATGTCAGACATGTGCCTACATTAAGGAGAAATTTGATATCGGTGGGGCAATTGGGAAGTAATGGTTGTACTATGATATTTATAGCTAACTCTTAGAAGGTTACCAAGGGTGCTCTTGTGGTGGCAAGAGGTAAGAAGGTTGGAACCTTGTATTTATCCACTGATAGTAATAATGATTGTAATCTTATGACTTCAGATGCAGATGCAACATTATGGCACTATAGGCTCGGTCATATGAGCCATAAGGGCATGGACATCATAAAGAAGAATTTGCCTGGATATATAGAAATAGGTTTGGATTTCTGTGAGAACTGCATACATGGGAAACAGAAGCGAGTAAGGTTTCTCAAGGTTGGACCTATGCAGAAAGAGAGTAAGTTAGAGTTGGTACATTCTGATGTGTGGGGGCCAGCTCAGGTATCATATCTTGGGGGTTCAAGTTATTATGTTATTTTTATTTATGATGTAACAAGGAAAGTTTGGGTTTATTGTATTAGAAACAAATATAATGTATTTGACACTTTTGTTAAATGTAAAGCCTTGGTAGAGAATGAAATAGGTCTTAAGTTAAAATGTCTCAGGTCAGATAATGGAGGGGAGTATTGTAGAAATGAATTTGGTGATTATTGTTCTAAGAATGGAATCCATAGGTAAAAGACAGTTCCAGGATCTCTGCAGCAGAATGGGGTATCAAAAAGGATGAACGGAACAATAATGGAATGTGCTATGAGCATGAGGATACATGTAGGACTGCCTCTTTCTTTTTGGGTAGAAGCGGTGAGCACAGCTGTGTACTTGATAAACAGAGGACCCTCAAGTGCTTGGATGGAGGCATCCCTGAGGAGGCTTGGTATGGTAAGAAAGTTGATTATTCATTTCTTAGAGTTTTTAGATGTGAGGTGTTTGTTCATATAGACAAGGATGATAGGACCAAGCTAGAGGATAAACTAGAAAAATGTATTTTCATTGGTTATGGTGGTGATGACTTTGGATATAAATATTGGAGTATTAAGGATAAGAAAATCATTCTATCTAGGGATGTGGTCTTTAATGAGAAAGTCATGTATAAGTAGCAATTGCAGGAAAATAGGGAAGAATCTAAGAAAGAATATGCAGCGGTAGAGGATCTTCTAGATGGAAAAGTGACACATGAATCAGTTCAAGAACCCCCTCAATAGGAACCCAAAACTCCTATATTGAGGAGGTATCCTAGGGTAAGAAAAGAACCTGAACATTTTTCCCCTTCTCTTTAGTATTTATTACTCATTGATAGTGGAGAGCTAGAGAGCTTTGATGAAGCAATGCAGGTAGATGCTAGGAGGAAGTGGGAGCAAGCCATGGATGAGGAGCATAAGTCTCTCATGGAGAACTAGACTTGGGATTTGGTGAAGCTACCGAAAGGCAAAAGAGCATTGCAGAACAAGTGGGTGTATAGAGTTAAAGAAAAAGAAGGAGGAAAGAAAAGATATAAGGCCTGGTTGGTGGTCAAGGGGTTTGCACGGAAACAAGGTATATATTTTGATGAGATTTTTTCTGCTGTAGTAAAAATGACTTCTATCAGAACTGTTCTTGGAATAGTGGCAGCATAAGACTTGCACTTAGAACAATTAGATGTAAAGACTGAATTTCTCCATGGTGATTTGGAGGAGGAGCTATTTATGCAGTAGCCAGAAGGATATGAAGTCAAAGGTAAAGAGGAGATGGTGTGCAAACTGAACAAGAGCTTGTATGGCCTGAAACAAGCTCCACGTCAATGGTATAAGAAGTTTGATAGCTTCATGATGGAGCAAGGTTATATTTTATGTCATTCTGACCATTGTATGTATAAAAAGAAATTTGAGGATGGAAGTTATATTATCCTATGTTTGTATGTTGATGACATGTTGGTTGCAGGTAAAAACATGTAGGAAATAAAAGTACTCAATAAACAACTAAGTGAATCCTTTGATATGAAGGATTTGGGGGTTGCCAGACAAATCCTTGGTATGAGGATAACTTGGGTTAGGAAGGAATGGAAGCTAACTTTTTCTCTAGAAGAGTACATTAAGAAGGTATTGGATAGGTTTAACATGCATGATGGTAAACCAGTTGGGACTCCTTTGGCAGGCCATTTTAAGTCATCAAAGGAGCAGTGTCCCAAGACAGAGCAGGAAAGAAACCATATGTCCATGGTACCTTACTCATTAGCGGTTGGTAGTTTTATGTATGCTATGGTGTGCACTAGGCCTGATATTGCCCATGCAGTGGGAGCTATGAGTAGATTTATGAGTGATCTAGGTAAAGAGCATTGACAAGCAGTAAAGTGGATCCTTCGCTATTTGAGAGGAACCATGGGGACAATTTAGTGCTACAGTGGATCAGACACCACTTTACGTGGTTATGTAGATTCAGACATGGCTAGAGATGTTGACAACAAGAGGAGCACGACAGGCTATATTTACATTGTAGGTGGGACAACAGTCTGCTAGATTTCACGACTACAGAAGATAGTGGCTTTATCAACCATGGAGGCTGAGTATGTTGTTGCCACAGAGGCAAGCAAAGAGATTATTTGGTTACAACAATTGCTTGAGGAGTTGGGGCATAAGCAGAAGGAATGTAAGTTGCATAGTGATAGTCAGAGTGCTATACACCTAGCTAAGAAATCTATTTTCCACTCCAGGATGAAGCATATATAGTTGAGATATCACTTCATCATGACAGCTTTGGAAGAAGATAAGTTGAAGTTGGAGAAGATTCATACCAGTCAGAACCCTGTAGACATGATGACCAAGGTGGTCACAAGGGATAAAATAAAGCTATGTTCAGCTTTGGTTAGCCTTCGCGGATCACAGTGAAGGGTTAAGAAGCTTGCTCAGTGGAAATCAGTCTCTAAGTGGGAGATTGTTATGTTTGTGGAGCCTGTTTTCATGTTAGAGTGTGGTACACTTTCTATGTGTTACACTCAGGTATTTTTATGGTGGTCCTACTTGTCGGTGAGCAGGACAGGGGGGTTTGAGGGGGTGAAGCCCCCGAAGAAAATTTTAATGGGTGGTTTATTAACCCATGGGTAATGGGTAACCATTATGGGTTGTTTTTGGGCCCATGGTTTTTCGGTACCCATTATTTTGATACCCACAGTTTTTTGCCCATTGTTTTGATACCCACGGTTTTGCCCATGGTTTTGATACCCACGGTTTTTTATCAAACTACTTAAGTAATTATCTATTTATATGGCCTTATGCATATGATAGATAGAAAAGCAAATGTATTGCAGATGTGCTTTGAATTCGGGTGTGAATTCTGTAGAGTTTGTTGAGCATAGATCCAAATAGATTTGGGTATTGTATTGAGAGAGTAGAGGCTTGTAATAAAATATGAGCAAGTGATTCTTGGTGGACGTAGCCCTATTGGGTGAACCACATTAAATATTGTCTCTCTGTGTTGTGTTATTTAGTCTGCACTTTTATTTGAGATCTGTAATATTTTCTGCATATTAGTTTCTACAGTTACGATTCTGTAAGGGATTATTCCACATATTTTATCTCTTATTTCCTAACATGAACTCCTATATTTTGGAAATCTATAAGCTTTATACCAATGGATTATGAGGAGAGTCCATGAGGAATTTTTCTATTTTGTTGGATGGAGGGTAAGGATAATGACATATCTGATTGCAACATTGACAGGACTAAAGGGAACATGGGAAGATATTGTTAGTGATCTGACTGATAAGGTAACTTTTATAGCCACCGGTAAGGAGCTAGGATACTCTAAGGGTCCGTGTAGGATGGACATATATAAATTAAGTATCATGTAGTGCATGCAACAACACATCTGCTCACAAAGTTGAATGACCAAGAGATATGGTCACAGGTAAATACCATGTGGCTATATATTGCGAAGAAAATTTCAGAAGGAGAAGTTTATAATCTAGCAGGATATATAGAAGAGACAATTACTGAGGAAACACACACAGATGAAAAGATAAGTTTTGGCGCTATAATCTTATCTCTTGTGTTTGTAGAAATTGGAGTGCCCGATGGGCCAAAGAATAAAATTTGGGAATATCCCACAGAGAAGAAGTCCCTCACGAAGAGATTTGAGAAATACTTATGTGAAGGAACAATGAGTGGCCCATTCAAGAAAAGGGAAGAAATGTGGTATGCCCAATTTTTCATGACATTTGAGGAAGAATGTTTCATTCCAAAGGATTTACCTTCAGTAGTGGGTAAGGCCGTATAATTCACATTGTATCAACATTTCTCTATCAAATGGCTTGCAATGAAGGATGGGTCATGGAGTCCATGGTGTAAAATTCCCTATGCCTTCACAATGCGCTACTTCTAGGCCTAAGTTCACAGGTTTACTGATGCACGCTAGCTAAAATTCAATGCAGACAAGGTCGATCATGACTACCATACTCTCATAAAAACATATGTTTATCTAGGTCGGTCTGCGTACATTGAGAGGCTCATTACAAATGTTATAAATATAAAGCCAGTAAGTTTGGCTATTGGGGACAATGGATCCGCACTCGTATATCTTTAGCTTAATCCTAGGTTAGAGAATAACAAGTATGTGGAGAATTAATTTATGCTTTAAGGGTTGCCTAAGGGAAAACACACAGTTGAGAATGTGGAAGCTTCAAAGCCTTTTGTGAATATAGAGATAGATGAAGAAGAAGAACATGAGGATAGTGGAGGCTTGGAACATAGAGTCCAAAGGTACCCCACAGATAGAGTGGAGAGTGAGCATGCAGATACTTGTTATCACCGAATCATAGCACCCCTGTGTTTATACAAGTGCATATACTTGAACTCACGATGTGATTGGATAACATGGGTACTATCTCCAAGTTGTGGGACTTGCTACTTGAGATAGACCTCCAGAGAAAGTTGGTTCTTGCTCCTAAACTACCTGCCACAATCTACTCTAATGCAGGGGAAACCAACTATTCTAATCTAAATTTCCAAGGGACCAGAGAGAGAGAATGCATAAAATGAAAGCCTACACTAAAGCGGTGATACATCAGAAAAGGAGGGTGTGAGAGTAGTCTCCAAATGTGTGAAATACAGAGGCAATGTGCACACTAGAAGAGGTGATGACAGTTCTCCATAATCTAGCAAAATGCATTCACAACAATATTCCAAGCATACACAATGATAATGAATCCTTACAAGAACATAATAATAGACACAATATTCTTGTAAAAAGATTAAAGGGGCAAGAAGAATGCAAGAAAACAAGTAGGGGAAGATACATCCACAAACTGATATTTTATTGCTTCATGATATGCACAGTTCAATCTATTACAATATAAGGGCCTAGATCACCATGCACGGAGTCCACTACAAGGGCCTGCAGCACATTGGCTTCACAAAGCAATTTTGACAGAGCTTTGCTACAAAGAACTACCTCTCCTTTACAATGAGCCCAACACTCCAATTTATAGAAAAATGAGAAGGAAAAGAGAAGGGAAAATAGAAATCCTTAAATCTGTCCTTCAACCACCTGTAAGAGGCATTAAATGGAGTAAAATGATTATATATTACTTGCAAAAGGATCCCCATACTGTCTCAGGTGTTGCAGCAGAGAAAGAATGATGACCATGCCTCTTAATTACACTCCCAACCACCAAATGAAACACTGTTATGAACTCGGCCACGTTTAATAAAAAATCTCCATTGATCTCTCACCAAATCTAGAATTTCTTGATTGTTGTGTGTCGAGCTCAGAGCCATGATTCCAACGGTACCAATTTTGTGCGATTTCGTTGAGAAATGCAAAAGTTATGGCCTTCTGAGTGTGGGCAGCTATTTTGGATTTGGCAGGCGTTTTCTGTCATTTGAGGGAATGAGCATTAACTGACTAGAGAAGAATATGTTTATTTTATTTAAATATATCTACCCTCATTAAAAATAAGAAATCCAGTTTTTGTGGTGTAGAGGATGTCGTGCTCATTCCAGAAAGTCCAATTTTGTGAAAATCGGAGCTCAGAGTCAAAAGTTATGGCCGTTTGAAGTTTCACGGGTCGTTGACTTTTCTTCTTTGCCTTCGGCCACTTCAGCTTTTCGCATCCCACATGTACCTTTGGCCCAGATGTCCCAAACTTCCTTGGAGAAAAGTCTCATGTTTCGGCTGAATCAGCCGGTTCACGTCCTCCGCGTACTTTTGTCCCAGATGTCCCAAACTTGACAATTTTTTTCTCCCGGCCGGTTCGGATTTTCACGTCTTGCGCATACCTTTGGCCCGGATGTCCCAAACTGTCCTTTAGCTTTTCAGTCGGTTCGCGTCCTGCTTGTACTTTTGGGCCGACTGTCCTAAACTGCGCGAAAATAGCACTTTAGTCGATTTTTCCCACTTTTCGGCCGGTTTGCCTTTTCGCGTCCTGTGCGTCCCAACGTCCCAACTGTCCCAAATGCTGCGCAGACTGCCTGGACTAGGACTTAGCCGATCTTCTTCATTTTTCGGCCCCAAGCTTGGTTTTTTGCAATTTTTTCACCTTTTCTAACTCGTTGGGTTTTCTTCTTGGATAGGAGAGTTAGAAGGAAGCCGAGGGGGCCCCAAAAACACGATTTCAGGCCCTAAATCAATCTATTTGCTTGGGACTAAAGAATTTGATGCATGTTATCAAAATTACCTTGAGGGGTGAATTTTGGATTACAATACTACACCACATGCATAAGAAGGAGAAGAGGACTTAGATGGTGATGAATTCCCTAAAGAGTGCTACTTTAAGAGGTTATTCAAAAGAATTGGGATCCAAGGTGCAGGAACATCACAGCCTATACAAATATAACCTCGAATCTCCCCTCAGAAGGAAGCACCAGAGAAGAAGAGAAAAATAAAGCTGAAGGTTAGTGAGGATGTGAAGGAGTATGAAGAAAGAATTCCTGGAACCCTAGCTCAACTAGAATATGTGGAGGATCCCCAGGACAAAGAAATGAGAAACGAAGAAGAAGGGGTGAAATAAGTAGAAGAAACTATTCGCGAGTAATCTAGCGTGCCTATTACAACTCAGGTAGGAGAAGGGAAAAATCCATACCGTGGCACTCATGTTCCTAAGGGGCCAAGGAAAAAGATAAGTTTAGAGTATATTGTGCCAAGTATGGGCTACATTGAGGATGTAAGAAAAATCATTCGTGCATGGTTTCAAAACACAATGGAACTTAAGGAATTATATGGATGGGAGATGATGGATCTAGATATGGCCACTACATGTGCAAGGAAGTAACTATCCTGGTCTATGCGGACCCATATGGATGAACCATATTTTGATGTATGTAAGGAGTCTTATGTCTCAAGAAGAGTAAAGAAGGCACCATAGAGAAGACATATGACCATAAAGCCCACTCTTATGTCGGATGAGCAGGTAAGAAATGCCTTAGGTAAGGTATCTGTTGAGGTGGCACAGAGAAATATTGATAAGGTCACCACCATTAGAGCGTTGATGGAGGTTAACAAAGATAAAACTACAGAAATAGAGTGGTTAAAGGTAGAGAAGGAAAAATAATAAACAAATAATGAAGCTTTTGTTAGTATGGTAGATGAAATTTGTGATTACATTCTAAAGGCAAGGCCTCATCTTGAACCAAAGGTGCCTGAAAATTTTCCTTCTACTATGCATTATGTGTGCACTTTGGTTTATTTAGTGCTAGAAGATGAACCACTTAGAATGCATGCACCAAAAGATGCTAAACAAGAAGAAAAGAGAGTAAGGGCCTCTATGATCAGAAAATTTCAATGTATGAGGCACTGCTCCAAAATTTAAAGGATGAGGCAAAGAAAAAAGATCAATCTCTTAATTTGTGTGTAGCACCAAAGGTAATAATGAGGATCAAGAATCTGGTTGAAGATAATGAAGTCATGACAGCAATGAAATATGATATTTTAGGGCATGCAGAGAGATTATCACTACTAAAACAAAAGTACAAAGCCCAAGATTCACATAAGGAGATGATAGATGAGATTGTGAAGCTTATAACGTAGAAGATGGATCTTCTGAAAGGAACGATGTCTGCTATGGCCAATGTTGTCAGAGTGCTACAGAATGAGAAGGAAAATATTACTCAGAATGAGTTGGATGCCATTGCCATAGACATTCCAGAAAAGACAAGGACAACGCTAGATGAATAATAAATGCTAGAGGCAAAAATCAAACTTGAATATCTAGAGTTGATCCTCCCAGTTTAAGAAGATGATGTTGCAGAGTAAATATTAATTCTTTTTTATAGTGACTCTTTAATTCTTTCAATTCTTATTTTTTATTATTTGGGAACATCAGAAAGAATTCCCAATTATCAGGATGACAATGTACTTTAGTGTGGGGTAATGTTGAGTAGACATAATATTGTTCTAAGGATAAGACACACAAAGAATATGCACACGGGAACAAGGTGCAATTGAAGTTGTGAAATAATAGGAAAGGAAACACATGCTAGAACAGTTGGCTCAGGACTTAGCTATTTCTATGGATAAGAGCTATATTTGGAGATAGTGTGCAAAGAACACATTGGGATGGAGACTTGCATGACACGAAAATGGTATTTGGGCATGAGCGTATGATAAGCGTCATGCATGGTTATAGTTAATAATAGGATTACTTCTTCTAGCTAACTATAGGACATCTATTATTAGTGCACTTGCATGTGTGCATGTTATTATAATGATGCATGTCTGTTAATAGCATGCAACCTATTTTGAGAAGTGAAAAGGTGGTTAAGGGAAATTCCCCACCCCTATAAATATGTATTGAATTATGGAGAGAAGAGAGACTAAGTTATTGTAAAGTTATGTTATTGAATATGTTGTGCACATGACTTATGGTGATAATTTATAATGTAAGAAGGTTTTGTGTTTTACAATGTTTAATGCAATGAATGATATTGGCTGGATAATGGTGTTAGACATAACTAAAACTGGTTCATGTATGGTTAATCTCATTATAGTTATTATTTAATTGATGATTCTCTAAGATCTAGATTTGGATTATGCACTGTGGAATGTTTATGTTTATTTATGGATATCAATATGTCTTATCTTCATCACACTAATATCCTACATAGGCAAATCTAAAGAGGGGCCTAGTACCTTTACATGCTTTGGGTGAGCACTCAACTCAAGCTAGGTGATGTGCCAGTGCACTTAGGTTTTACAGAGTATATTCTGTTGCATCACTTATTTTGATCATATACGTGTATTTTACTACTTGTTTGTTCTTCTCTTTTATAGGTCTGTGCTTATGGAAAGAGGTAATCACATCAATCACACACATCCATTGAAATCAATGATAGGTATAACCATGACATCTACACATACACCCTTACCTTAGGGTCATCATCATCACTTTTTTTTTACTTCCTCTTCTTTAGCTTCCACGCTTCACATTTTTATCACTCCATGCTTTTCCTCATCTCTCGACATGATTTTCACCATCAATATACATGGTTATCAGGTATGCATCTCTTATCTACTTTATGTTATTGATAATTCACTCAACAACATAAAGTGGGGGAAAATGTAGACACTAAATCACTCACTTTGGGTATCTATCTAGTCCTTACCACATACTACTATTCATATGATTCCTAAGCAAGAAAATTACTAATTGATCACTGTCTTTGGCCATCTTTTCTTTCTTTCTTTTACATCTTTTATTTTTAGGACTCACCCTAGACACTAGCGCCCAACTAGGATTCAAGTGCTCTCATCCCTTTTGGGCATCCCTAACCTCTTTGTACTTTGTTGACATCTTTTGGGTCTTTTCTATCTGTTTAGACATCTTTATTTTTACTAGTAGTACTTTTAGTGGTTAATTATGAAATTCAAACAAAGGAATCATATAAATATAAAATTATATGGCCATAATAAAGGACCAAGCACTAAACATTAGCTATCACCACCTAAGGTTGCATTCAAAGGAATTTACAAGAGCATTCAAGCATCCATATAAGGGCAAGGGACTGCATTTTTTCTACATATAATTCATAGGAGGGGAAGTTCATTCTTTCATGCACACATTAATCTACATTTTATACATCTAGCTACTTGCTCGCTATTCAAGTGTGACATGCACAAGATCCACCTAGGGCATGATTTTACACACACACACAAAAAAAAAATACTACATTGGGTCTGAGGTGTAGGGTAGTTCTCGGTCTTAAGTTCACCTTGTTGATAGCCGAGGAAAGTATGACCCCTCATTTTTATTATTTTATTTTTAGGATTTGATGCATTTTGGGGTTTTACAAGTTATTTCTTTATTATAGGTTATAGGTGACATCTGCAAACTTGGTGCGATATACTAGTGATAGGTAGTGAAGGAAAGTGAATATCCCACGACCTTGTTAAACTAGTTTTCTGAGGTTCTGAGTAGTCACAGTTGCCGAAAACAGGGATCTGGCACCCCAGGTGCCCTTAACCCTCTATAGACACCCTTTTCTTGGCATTTTTGGAACTCCTATAATTTTCTAAGCTTCGGTGTGAAACTTTCCCTTCTTTAGTCATTAGTTTGTCAGATCAGAACAATCTAGATTTAATTTTGAATTAACCAAGTCTCTCTATCTTTTCATTTGCAACTAGGATTACAAATTTAAATTTCTTATATGCTTGGATCAAATATGTATTTGATTGTTTATATTATTGTGCTCTTACATATTTAGATTAACATTTATTTATTTCAATATTTACTTAATCAGGTAGATGTATGGGGTCATGTCAAAAATATAAGAAAAGGAAAGCCTCAAATAAATAAATTAATCAATTAATAAGTTTCTTGAATATTTAAAATTCCCAACAAAATGATTTAGATGCTCATATTAAGAGAGATAATCATTCCTTAACCAGATATTTCCAATCAATAGGCCATCCATAGATCTAAGTCTAGTCGATACTTATAATAAAAAATCATATTGAACTTGGTTTGTTAATCTTAGTTGGGGCTACAATGTAGGTTTCTAAATAAGTCTTTATCAAAATTCTTGTTTGTTGATCATCATTCTTATTCAGACATTCTTGAATCGTACATCTCACGTCCTTTTTGTCTCTCAGTGATGAGCCCTCACATTTTACTAGTTGCATGGGGTCAAGAATAGATGAAGATCATCCTATCATGATATTATCTTCAACATATTTTGCCAATAGAATGGAATATCTAAACATTATTTGAAAATAAAGTTTCCTAAGTATGATTTGTAACCATGTGTGTAACCATATACATCATTCCTTTTTTCAAATTACATTATCATCCATAACATTCATTCATAAACTACAAAAATACCTAACAGTCCTAACCATACAAGAGTGCAAAAATTAAGTAAAGCATACAAAAACAAATTTACAAAGGGATGTTGACCAAACACACACACACACACACACACACACACACACACACACATGCATTTGTCAATGTTTTAGTATAATGTCATCACATCTAAGGAAAAGTGTGTTGAAAATGCTCAATCATCAGCCAAAACCCAAAAACATGATATACACGTAAAAATGAGACTAATAAATAAAAGCACTCTGCTTATCCATCCCTTTGAGGCCCCTAACAACTACTTTAGCTACAAATTTCCTAGAAATTCTCCTTGAATGCATTCAAAAAGTAAAATACAAAGCCTAATGTAAAAAGAACAAACTTCTCATATCTAACTAGTTCTTGAGCCCTATCCACTATCATTGAGTTTGTTGCCATCATTTCTAAATACCTACCAATTTGACCATTCTCACGAGTGAAATCATTACTAAAAACATAATCTCCAAGAATAACAAAGACATATGTGACAAATGATTTCTAAATATAGTAAAATTTGGATATATTTAGAAGTTTTGTTTTTCTAAGTCCATTTTAGGAAATATTGTGTAGCATTGGTGATGGAGGAGTAGGTAGATTTCTAACCCCCACACAAATGGTAAGTAATTTTGTCTTTTCATTTCAAACATTTTGATAAATTTTCTCTATTACTTTATTTTATTCCCGCTCTCATTTTTCAGGTGACAAGAAGGCTTGAATGACATCATTTCAACATATGATCATATCAAGTAAATTTCTAACCCTCCCATTGATTAAGCTAAAAGTGGATTTATGAGCATAATCTGATTGATATTGTATAAGAAAATCAATAAATAATTAAGTACAAAAATTAAGCCAAGCAAGATAAGCAATGAATATGAAACCCTAATTTCAAGGAGGAGAAGAAGGTACTTAGATGATTCATAATAAAATATAGACTATACCAAAGTGCTGGTTGGATGAAGAGAGAGGGAGAAGTGTCCCACAAAGCCTCATAAAAGTGTGCAAATTAACGATTTTCCTAGACTCGGGTGCCCAGAGAGGGACAAGGGTTCCTATGGGCGTACTATGCCCATTTTTGGGTGAATGCGTTTGCTGAAATGATCAGAAAAAATCCTTTGAGTGGTCATGAGGTATTCACCATTTTTCACCTTTGGTCACTATGAGGTTGCACAATGATTGCTAGAGTCGATCGAAACCTGGAATGAAATAATGACCTACAAAACCCTCAAATAGAGATCAAATCCTTTAAAAAGAAAGATGGAGAATGAGGGCTTGTACTATCCTCAGCTATCATAATGGTGAAATTATGACTGAGCACTACACCACATCTCAAACCCAATGTAGTTCTATGTGTGTGTGTGCAATTATGCCTTGGGTGGCTCTTGTGTGTGTCACACATGATAATGAGTAAGTAAGCTAGATTTAAATAAATTTAATAGATATGTGCATGGAATAGAATGAAATTCCATTCTATTAAGTGTATGTAGAATAACCATCCCTTGTGTTCCTTGGATGGTGCTAGATGGATATAATGGAGCTCTTAGATGCTTGATGGATGCAACATTATGTGGTGATAGCTAATGCTTAGTGCTTGGTCCTTTATTATGATCACATAAATTTATATTTATATGATTCATTTGCTTGAATTTCATAATTAACCTTGAAAAGGCCAAATACCAAAAAGACAAGATGCTCAAATGGCTAACAAGGACCCGAAAGATGTAAACAAAGTATATCAAGGTCAGGGGTTCACAGAGGGGATGAGGGCACCTGGTGCTAACGTCCTGGCTAGGAATTGGTGTCCAGTATGATAAATGCCAAGGTATAAAGAGGAATATTGAGCAAATAAGGGTGTAAGACCAAAAGTGGCAACAAAAAACAAAGAAAGGTGGCCAAAGACTTGGGTTAGTTAATAATTTTCTTATTTAGGAATTAAATTAATAGTAGCATGTAATTAGGACGAGATAATTACCTAAAATGCATGATTTTGTGTCTACATTTTCCCCCACTTTATGTTGGTGAGGGAAAATATTGGTAACATAAAGTAGATAAAGATGAATACCTGATAACCATGTAGATTAATGATAGAAGCGTGCTGAGGGAAAAGACAAAGTGTGGAGTGATAAAAGTGTGAAGCGTGGATGCTAAGGTGGAGAAAGTGCAAAAAGTGATGATGAAAATTAACCTAGGGTGGAAACACATGTGTAAGCGATGTGCTTGTTGTTGATATTGATATTTTTGTATGTGATGTTTGAATGATGTTGACTAATGCTTCCCATACAGACAAACCTACAAAAGAGAAGAACAAAAAATTAGCCAAATATGCATGTATATGATCAAAATGTGTAAAAAGTATGTAATGCAAGTATGTGAAATATGAAAATGTGAAAAAGGAACATATGCACCTAATCCATGATGAGGAAGAGCATAGAAAGGATCCTAAAGATGTTGTAGACGAACATTTTTTTCGGGCGATCTCATGCCAGTTTCATCAGCCACAAGTTTTTGGGGAAATCTCTTGCCAATGATACCAAAGAAGTGTAGGGATAAAAGTACAGTGATATCCTCCAACCTTTAACTACTTCCAATAATGTAGTACACCACTACAGATGGTGTGTAAAATTCTAACAATTTGATCTAACACGAAAATGTTAAGGACTGTATGACCTATAAAATTTGTTGTGTAGAGTTCTGTAAACTATGATGAATTATCAAAACACTATGTAACTACCCCTAATTATATGCATCTAGGAAGGGCTATGCTATGTTAAGTACCCAAGTCTGATTATGAGCCATGAAACTAAAAACTGTGTTATACCAATACCATGCTATGCTATGTAATGACTGTAGACTATTGTATGGGGTGATAGATTTAACCAAATTATGCCCCCCTTGTCTGGGGTGTATGCGATCGCTGAAGGAGTATGCGGCCCAAAAGAGGACTGACTTTTGAACTGAAATTGTGCCCTATAGAGGGGAGGGAATTTACTTGGTAGAAACCAAGGCACACATAAAAAAATGGATAAGAAATAAGTGTTAGTATAGACAAAGACAAATATGTATGTAGAAGGTAAAATGTAAGCTAAGAAGAAAATATGTAAGCCAAGACACACTAAGACAATGTAGACTATGAAAAGAAGGTGTCAAATATGGGACATCACTCACAATGTCGTAACACAATCAAGTCTTACTAGGCCAAAATCATATAAGTGTGCACACAAAACAAAGGGAAAGCATGCAAACAGTGAAAAATAATGACAAGCAAAAACATACAATGTAACAAAAAACCATGGTATAAAATAGACCCGCAATACAAATTCTGCACATGAAGCACCCGTTATCATGCTAAAGAGATAAAAATTATGTCAAGGTGTGTATAATATGATATAGAAATGTGTCATGAAAAAAATGAAACAATAAAAAATGTAGTGTATGAAAGTGGATGCCCCTAGGAGCCTCTGTGGGACTGGTAATAGGCATTGTGCCAAGCATCTATGATGCATGTATGGATTTGTAGAATCTATGATCACAACTAGAAAGGAAAGTGAACATGCATGTGTGTATGATAAATATAATGACATATAATATATCTATCTAGTATGTGTAAGTAAAGTGAACATGTAAAATCATAAGTAAGCACAAGTAAACACAACCAAGATATGTTGTATGCTATGGATGAGACAAAATGGAATGCAGTGTCAATGATAGGAGAAACACGCCCATTAAGTGTATGCTTTTTATTATATAAGGTAAAAACAAGGATCAGATCCCAGGGGCCATACAAAGGAGGAAACAACAAAAAGGAGCAAAAAATAACCAACAAAAAAGAGACAAATAGGTCCATAAGGAGTTAAACAAACGTAACTCTTACAATGAAAAGACAAACCATGAACAAAAAACCAAAGGCACTAAATGAAACAACTGGAAAAAAAAGGATGAGATAGTTCACAAAAATCTCACCAATAGTCCTAGACCAAAAGATCATTTAACTTTTAGGGGTAACTTCCCTGTTGTCAACATGACTATCTTTGTTGAATTCGTCCTCTTTTCTCATCTCAGTCACATCTTCTTCCAAATCTTCCTCAGAGATGCTAATAACAAAATTGAACTTTCTCTTTTTTGTGCCCTCCTCCATCACATCTATCTTGTCACTCAAATCTTCGACCTATTTCTCCAGCATAATAATCTTTTACTTGTAATTCACCTAGGCTGAACATATTTATTTGGAAGCTCGAATGACTTTCATCATGGTTTCCTGATAGCTGGCATTTGTCTCCTCTATGGACTGTATAACCCCAAATAAATACTTAACCTTGTTGATCAACCCCTAGAGATCCTTGTCACTAGCGTCTATACCCTTGTTCCTAGAAGTGATATATTCACCTCTTCCTTCCATGCCTTTATCTGGTCCTTCATGTTCCACAGCATTCCTATACACAAACATTTTAGTAACCCTCATCTTGGTGAGGCACTCCACTAGGGTGATGTCCTCCTCTTCCTTATCTTTCAAGGAAATGGTAGGGATGGGTTTCCCATTCTCATACATCAGAAGGATGGGCCCTTTATGGAGAGGCATCTCCGCCTTGTCATTCTATAAATCCTTCATAGAAGTAGTTAACAACATGAAACGGAAAAAAAGAATGCTCATCATGATTTTATGTTTGAACATGTTAAGGAAAGACATATGATGTGTGTAAATTTTATGATATTTTCCCTCCTAAGTAATGTAATTCATAATTTAGAGACACATCTCCTTCCAAATTCCCATAATACAATATCTAGCAATGTCATTAGTGAAAAAAGAACACCTTTCCTTACCCATAAAAAACGTATCAATTTCATGCTCCTTGCGGGTTCTGTCTTTAAAAATATTAATCCCTTCTGTATGCATCTCCGTACATTGAGAAATGGTTCTCTCTATGACTTCAATTTCCTTACCTCTCACCATAAACTTGCTCTCATTCCAAGCCATACCAAAATCCTTCGACAACGAAGGATCATAACCATGAAATTTAGAGATAAAATTATGAAAACCCCCAATCGCGAGCTTTTTCCACAAAGTTCGATTGAAAGAATTAATACCCTGACTCATCAGCTTGACCCTAATTCTATCACCACCCATATTTGCAATGCAAACCCTATCACACCCACTCACACTTCTAATGCTCAATTTGTTTTTAGATACATCGAGACATAAATTAAAACTGCTCCCCTTAAGTAAACTGTCTTGGCTCAAGTGACACCAATGCTCACTCGTGCAAGAATCATCAATTTTAGTGTAGTCTATCTATACTAATTGCTTCATTAATTTTTGAGGAAAAATCATCACCTTTACTTCAGGTTTTGTAATCATGGATTTGTATGCCAAAATTTGCCAGCTTATCCACACATGTATTACCTTGGCGGAGGGTATGATTAATTGAAATCTTGTCAAAAACCTTTAAAATTTCCATGACATCACTATGATAATTTCTAAAGGTCTAATTAATAGTTTTATTATTGTTAAGAGCATTAACAACAATGAGGGAATCCCCTTCAATTTGGATATTTTTGATCCCTCTATCCTTAGCCAAGTTGACACATAACAGAAGAGCTCTAACCTTCACCATATTGTTAGTTTGTCTCCCTAACGGACCAACATAGGCATATAGCCAATAACCATCTTTAATTATAATGATCCCCCCCCCTAGCAGGACCCAGATTCCCTTTTGATGCACCATCAAAATTTAGCTTAACCACATTGTTCTCCAACCTATTCCATTTAGTGTGAATTATTTATCTTTTGATCTCCACTGGAATGAGGGTAAAAATTTTAAGAAATTCTTCCTCCCATCTTGGACAAGGTTTTTTGACTTACCTTGAAACAGTTTGGTATTTTCTTCAATGGCTGTGATGACTCTACTTCATAATTTCTTGAGATTATCTTTGTGGTCATGAAAGATATAGTCATTCCTAGCTTTCCATAAACCCCATAAGAGATGTGGGAAGGAAATTTTCCAGACCATCACCAAAATGGGGAACTTGAAGGGGCTCTCTCATTGTATGCAAAAATCCTCAATAGTCTTTGACATAATCCATTGAAATTTGAATAGTTATTGGATAGTCACAAAAATCTTTTGAGAGAAGGGGCAATGAAGGAGAAGATGATTGACATTTTTTAGGGATATTAATACCATGTTTCCTGAGATTATCCACTGTAAGGATCCTATTTTGGATCACCAACCAATAGAAGATATTTACTTTAGGAGTAACATCCTTCACCCAGAGTCTACCCTAATACTCTTTTTGAATAGAATCTTTAAAATTTAGTCTATAGGTTGGTTTAACCGAATAATTCCTAGATTCTTCCTCTTTCCATTTAATGTAATCTTCCTTATTTTGTAAATTGGGTATGTCTAAATTCCTTAATTTTTTGTTGAGCTCCCAAAAAGGATGGAGGTCCCCATTATAATCTGGAGGGGGGAAAATGACCTCCCAGCTGATGGCTACCTCCTAAATCCAAAAGTCTCATATCCAAAATTTTCCCCTATCTTCCTAGTGTTATGCTAACATTTTCCAAGGTTGCATGCTAGCCAGAGGATAATCTTCAAGCTAACTATCATTCCAGAAACTGATTTTGTCACCTTTTCCAATCTCCTAGGTCAAACCCTTGTTTAGTATGTCCTTATAATCCACAAAGGAATTCCAGAATAAGGATCCTCTAGGAAAATAATTTTGGTTGAAAAAAGAGTTCAATTTGCCTATATTCCACAAGTATTTCTTCTTGATGATGTCCACCCAAAGACCCTCTTCTCTAACAATCCTCCAGCTAGCTTTATTTATCAATGCCTCATTCATGAGATTGATGTTTTTTAGTTTTAGCCCACCACATAATTTGGGTTTAGTAACTTTTTCCTAAGCCACAAATAAAAACTTGAAGTTATCCTCTTCTCCCACCCATAGGAATCTTTTTTGAATTTTTTCCAAGGACCCAATGATTTTGGAAGGAAGCTTAAAGAGGGACATGATATAAATAGAAACTCCTTGAAGGGAAATTTTAAGTAATTGAATCTTACCTACCTAAGAGAGAAGGATACCCTTCCAAGAAGACAGTTTTCTACTCACTCTCTTTAATAGGGTATTCCAGATAGATACATCAGGATTTTTTTCGACAAGGGGCATGCCCAAATAGGAGTCACAAAATTGCTTAATCCGACACCCCAAAATGTGAGCTAATATGACTTGGATTGGATGCTCCATATTAATGAAAAAACAATACTTTTATGAAAATTAACCAACTGTTTCGAGACGAATTCATAGTCATTTAGAACAACCTTAAAGCTAGAGGCTTCCTGGACATATGCTTTACCCAACAGGAAATTATCATCAACAAAATGATTAAGATAAAAATTAGGAAGGTGATTCGAGATTTTAATACCCTGAATACTATTAGAAGACTAATCCTATTAAAACAATGTACTTACAGAATCAACCATAATAACATAAATATAGGGCAAGAGAGGGTCTCCTTGTCTCAAACCTCTACCCGCTTGGAAGAAACCTTCTGATTTTCCATTCACCAGAACCAAAAATTTAACTATGGAGATACCTTTTATGATCATGTTAACAAAGGAGATATTGAAGCCCACCTTGATCAAAATGGCCCGAAGGAAGGACTAAGAAATCCTATCATATGCTTTATGCATATCCAACTTGATAAAATAGAATATCTTCCCGAGTTTTCAATAGAATGAATATATTCTTGGATCACAATGATACTATCCATAATTTTCCTTCCTAGAACAAAATATCCTTGATTAGCCAAGATGAAATTGGCCAAAACATTTCTGATCCTGCCAGCAATGATTTCAGTAATAAGTTTATAACTAGTATTACAAAGACTTATTGGTCTAAAGTCCTTAACTTCTTTGACATCAGCTACTTTAGGAATGAGAACCAAGAGAGAGTTATTCATATGTCTCAGGAGTTGGCCATTGTTGAAAAATTCTTGAACCATATCAATAACCTCTTACTTGATCACCCCCCATAATTTTTCAAAGAAAAAATCAAGGAAACCATCAGGACTGAGAGATTTATATGGTTCCATTTCAAAGACAACAAATCGAATTTCCTCCTCCATGGGTATCTTTATGAGATATATATTTTTCAAGAGGGGAAATCAAATTCTGAAAAAGATCAAGAACTTTATTCTGAGCATTCTCCTTTACAGCCTACCCACATGGAAGAGCTCCTTGAAGTAATTTATTATTGTATCATTAATTTCCTTACTCTCTAAATAGATCACCCCATTCTCTATTCTGATTTCATTAATCTTTAGGAGGTTGGATTTTGAAGAAGTTGTGAAATGGAAAAATTTAGTATTCCTGTTGCCCTCATTGACCCATTTCACCCTTTATTTTTGTTTCCAATAAACCTCTTCCTTAGCAAAAATATCATGACATTCAATCAACAGTTTATGTTCCTGATATTTGAGAACAGGGTTAAGGCCATCATCCTCCATTTGTTCCTCAATTCATAAATCCTCAAAAACTCTAATTTTTTCTTGGAAAATATTCTCAAAGGTTTCCTTATTCCATATTTTGAGATTAATTTTAACATAATTCAGTTTAAAACTCAATCTAAAACTATCCATACCATGAACTTGGATACCCCACCCTTCCTGAATCCTATTGAAAATATATAGATGATCCAACCACATATTTTCAAACCTGAAAGGTCTTGCTTTCTTAGGATGATTCATCCCCAAATTTAGGAGTAAAGGATTATGATCCGAATCAATTATGGGGAGGGTTTTTAGAGAATAAAATTGATTGATCATACATAAATGGCTAGCCAAAAATCTGTCTAGTCTAATATGAATGAGCTCAGATCCCATCCTTCTATTCACCCAAGTATATTTTGGACCCTCCAACTCCAAGTCAAACAAATCATTTTTGGCTAAAAATTTAGCTAAATCTTCCATGCTATCAAAATAAGAAATGAAGCCACCCTTCTTCTCTCTAGGGGAGAGGGGGATATTGAAATCCCCACCAATGATCTAATCTTTTTCCTTGAAAATTTGTCTGAATTAGACAGATCCTCCCATAATTTCCTTCTTCACAAGTCTTATTTGGGGCATATATATTTGATACATACCAATTTTTATTTGACTCAATCTTAGTAAAAATTATAACCACAAGCCCAGGGGAAGTGAGAATCCCTTCACCCTTTACTAATTTAGGATTCCACATAGTAATTATACCTCCTAAGGCTCCAGAGGAGCTTCTTCCATCCCAACAAACTTATTTCCAAATAATCCTGCTCACCTCTTTAAATATTTCCATGCTCATTTTAGTTTCTTGAAGAATTAAAATACTAGGATTATTTTTGATTATAAGGTCCTCAACTATTCTATGTTTACTGGGGTTGTTCAAACTCCTAATATTTCATGAAATAAGAATCATTTATACTTTATTATTGTAAGAAAAATCCTTCCCCAAAGTTCTTTGTATTCCAATGTCCACCTCCTTCCTAACATTTTTTCCCCTTAATTCCTTATTACATTTCCAACCCCTTGTAGCTGAATCTTTACCTACATCTGCTCTAGAATTACTTTAGGAAACTGGTTTATATTTACTTACCGGTGTTTTGGGAGATACAACATTTTCATACGTGTCTGAAACATAATCCATTAAAATCCCAAAAACATTTGAGGTAGCAATGGCATCATCTTGTCTTTGACTAAATGAACCCTAACCTATTGACAAAACCTCATCCAGTGAGGGTCCACAAGCGACTTGTAAAGCATAGTTTCCATCTGATTCCTAGACATACACATCCTCTATTTCTAGAACCACCTCTTCCAAGATAAGATCCTCATTTTCTTTTTCTTTGTCCTTGTCTTGATATTTTGTGATAAACAATCCCTTGACTGGGGTTTTATCCTTAGGTGATCATGAGGGACTGAATTCTTTTGGTATATCCTGATTTTCTAGAATCTCATTAATCACCACCCTACTATTTTTCCCAATTTACCTCAATTCTAAATTTTCCTCATGATTTATTGGCATTTGAGTTTTGATGTTTGATTTATTATTTTTCTTAGATTAAGGGCATATTATGAAGTCATGGCCTACTAAATTTCATTTACTACAGGAAAAAGGGGATGGTTCATAATCAAATATTTATACCCAGACTCCCTTTATGGTCATCAGTTTGATATTAATTTCCAAAATAGCATCTTGGCACACATTGACACAGAATCTGGCATGAGTAATATTTTTCTTAGATTTTGTGACCAAATCCAAAGCTATAAGGGAGCTCAAGCTCTTTACAATACCTATAAAGACCTCTAGTTCCCAAAACTCAAGGGGCAATCCTAGGAGATTAACATAGATCAGAAACTCAAAAAAAAAATTCTCAAAAGGTTTAAAAGCTAACTCCCATTTCTTGACTACCACATGTGATTTTCCAAGAAACCACGACCCTTCTACCAAAATGTTAGCCACATGTTCTTTACTGGGTAGAGTGAATAGGAAGAAACCATTCCCATGGGTTGAGACCTCAATGGCTCCATTCGAAACCCATCTCCTCTTGGCCCAACCTTTGAAATAGTCAATATTGGGTCTAGTACCTAGAAATTTAGCAAAGATCCTTCCATCATAGATTTATCTCTAGCCAAGATAATCTTAGGGATTTTAAGTGATAAATTACCTTTCTCTTTGGAAGGTTCTAATCGATCTAGAATCCTTTTGTCCAATACTTTTCTGACATGCCACTTAGTACACGTGGGATCTACCATGGAATTATCCTTATTATAATTTCTCAAAGAAGTCACGTGATCCTTTTCCAGATTCAGCCCCTTCTTCTACTCCGTCTGATCTGTTAAAAGTTCCTGCTCATTTCCCTTGTTCAAAATCTACTCATTCTCCTACTCATTCTCCATTGATCTAAGAGGTATGGATGATTATCTATTATTTCAAATGTAATTTTAATCTCTACTCTTCCAAGTGGATGTGTATGTATTAGATGATCACCAAAGCGCAACATGTAGAATTTAAGTGTGTAAGTGAATGAGAGTGGTGAGGTCCATTTGATAGATAGACCCTAAAAAATATAGTATAGACCATAGAACTAGAGTGCACAATAGGGTAGTGAGTGCAACACATAGAAATAATTATGAGAAAGATATGTCGTAAATGTGTAGATTAAATGCTGCATAAAAAGAGATAGATGTGTGAGATGTGAAGTATGTAATGTGATGTGTAATATGTGGTATGTAGCATGTTTTGTGTGAAGTTCATGTGTATAGGACTCCCTCAATTGTTAAGTATGAACCATAGCACAAGAGTGTGTCATTGAGTAATGATGATATGAGCAAGTGTCAAGATGTATATGAAAAAATATAGGTGTGAAATGATGTGAATATATGATGCATGGTGATGTTGGGGGGGGGGGGGGGCAGAAATAGGTATGACACCCCCTAAGTGTGTGGTGATGAAATGTGCTATCCGATGAAAGTAAAGGACGAAGGTCCTCTACCTAATGCTTGTGGTGATGAAGGTGTGTGACCATGCTCTAAGAGTGGTGGTATATTAGAAAGATGCTGCATAGGTGAATGAAATCTATATGCATGTGACTGATGAGCATATGATGGGAACCTTTGTGAAATAAAATGTGAAGGTGATGAAGACCTATACGAAGAAGAGAGTAGAGGTGATGGATTTCTATGTGGAGGAGAGTGCGGAGGTGATGGACACCTACGTGGAGTGAAGAGAGGTGGTGAAGTATGCCTTGATATAGGATCTATCTTGGTGATGGACCTAGACTAATTCACTATATTAGCAGAGTGATGAGACCGCATATGTCGTGTGTGAACAGGAAAACTAGGAGTGAATTTTACTTTTTGTTTGATGGGCCGTAGGGAACTAGATGGTCTAGGCAATGCAATGGAAGCTTTAAGAGAAGGTTGCAACCACAGAGTGGATGGAGGAAAACCATTAATAGAGATGGCCTGATTGTTAAGAATGAACTTTAGAGGCAAGTTATTCATGGAGATAATAGAATGAGACCTACGAATCCAATTGATACCTAAGAACATGTCACGCCCATCAATTTTCTTTGCTAAAAGGAAGGACATAAGCATGGTAAGAGAAAAACATTAAATTGAAGCTTGATGACCTTATTGAAGATCAAAATTGCACCCATCCTAGATCAAGATGAATTGGGATTTTGAGGAAACATGGGATGTCTCCAAGTTGTGTGACCTTTAGCACTTGAGACAGACCTATGGAGAAGTTCGCTTCATCTACGTACTTCTACTACTAAAACTACTCCTAGGAATGGAAATGCAACTACCTAACACTACTCTAAGAATTCAAGGGACCATGGTTAGAAGGAGATGCACAAAAAAGTGAAAAATATGATAAAAAAGGTGATAACACCAAAAAGAGGGGGTGAAAACAATTACCTTTAAGTGAAAATGAAGGAGAATGTGCATAAATAGGATATACAAATGTATCATAGACTGAAACACACTCACACACTCATTTTCATGGGGAAAAATTAGAAAAGGAACTTGCAAGGGATGTGATAATGCAAAAAAAACATACAATGCAAAAGAGAGGAAAGGAAAAACAATAAAAAGAGTCAAGGAAGAGAATAACCACTAAACAGAGCTTCTATTACTTCTAGAAAATGCACATTTAATTACAATGGTGGATGAGGCCAATATCCACACGTAGAAACTAGATCTAAAGGCCTGTAACTCAAAATACTAAGGAGAAGAGCTCTTAACAAATGAAAGGGGTCCAACCTTTTACAATGAACATTTCTCTTACAATTATAAAAGAAGAAGACAAAAAGAGGAGGAGAAAGAAGAGGGAAATTCAGATTTGAAATCCAACCACTAATAGTGAGCAGTGAATACCTACAAATCCACCTACAAAACCATCAGATACACCCCCATATCTATTTTTCTTATTGAAGAAGGAAGGAGGAGAGATTTGAATAAAATCTGGTGGTTGAGTTGATTAGATGTGTGCATTAATAGATGGAATGAATTTCCATGCTTATCACCTACTAAATCCCACCAAAATATGATTTTGAACAATCCATCATGTATCCCACATTAGCATCTTTCCAACAAGAACAAGAGCGCATGAATCCAATCTTTGCAATGAAAGTTATGATGATCTAAAGGTCACAATGCATAATAGACACACAATAACCATGGCCCTTTATGATTGAATGAAATATCATCTAATTATTCATCTGTTTTATCATTTCTATCATGTTTACTTGGTTCATTACAAGGATTTGACACCTATTTGGTGCACTTTGATAGGTTGTGTGTGGCACACTCAAGTCTGAAAGATAATGACGTGGCATAATGACTCGACACAGAAGATTACACAAGGCATGCATGAGAGTAAGAGGTGCAAGGGAGTAATGCAAGGGGAAAATGCAAAAGAGAGGTGTATGTAGGAGCGGGAGGAAAATAGTGCACATCTACAAAAGTATACAAATATGCAGATAGGGCACAAACATCCAAATGAGTAGCGCATAATGACAAGAGATAAGGGGTGCATGGAGCAAGCTAGGAAGGAAGTGTACAAAATGAAAATTTACGAAGGCAAGATGTGCTAAGGAAGAATGTGGAATAAGTATACAAGGAACTTAGCTAGTTTTGAGGGAAAGTGAGGGTTGCACATAAAGAATGTGTGAAATGTGGGGAGGAAGGCAGACACACATAAGAGGTGTGTGCAAAGGGATGATGGAAGGAGATAGAGGAATGGAGAAGAAAAGTACAAGTGCATGAAAGTTACACAAGGAGAAGGTGTATAAGAGTAAGTAGGAAGGGCACACAATGTGCGTGAAAGAGCTGTAATAAACTAATGTGCCAAGAGAACAACGAGAGTGCGCAACCTGCAATATTATTGAAGCTCAAAATGATGATGTAATTTGTTAGAATAACTAGGGGAGTTATTTTGGACAAAAATTTGACGACTTTTAGGGCCATTTTCTTGCTAGATAAAGGAGATTAGTATCCTTGAAACATCCATTGGTCATGGAGTCAGTCTAAAAACATGAAATTTTAGTCTGCAATTTGATGAACTAGCCCTGAAGTCATTTAAAGCACTATCTGAAATCTGTATTAAGCTGCTACTAAAACTGATGAAAATTGTTGGAAAATCCCTAAATCAAACTAACACCCTAGAAGAAACAAAAGAGCAGGTGCGAGGAGCCTGTGAAAGGAAAGAACTATATACAAACAGAAATTTTTGTACATAATACACTTGGAGGAATTGAAACTAGTCTAATATATACAATGATGTAGAAGACTCAATGAAAGTACTTAAGATAAATCCCATTAACTAGGATTGGTAGCGTGCCTCCATCAAGGTAAGATAACTCAAAATAGTTAGCCTCCTTTCAAGAACTGATAGTGTATGGGCTACTCCAAAGTGCATCAAACTTTGAATGACACCCAGGTTTGGCTCTTTTAGTATCCCATTTTAGGACTAGGTCACTAACTTTGAAATAGAGGCCTAGCCTTTTTTGTCAAACCATTTATTTATTGATTTATGATGCTATTCTAGCTAGATCATGGCATAGTTTCTTAATTCTTCAAGTTCAACTAGTTCTACCATTCTGATATCTGTCTAATCTGTGCTCTCAAACTCTAGCTAATGGGAAACCTCTAATGAAGGTAACCCAAGCGACTAAATAAGTCAAGCTTCCTTTCCATAAACCAACTTGTAAGGTGAAGTACCTATTAACTTCTTCACCATGATTCTATCTTCCTAGAGCATGCATGAGACCTTTGTGTGACACTACCTCTGGTTGATATTCGTTGTCTGTTTCATGATTCTGATCAGGTTCTTGTTGGCAATATTTATGATTATCTTTGCAAATTAATCACCCAAGTCATAGGAAATCTTAGAGATGTGGGACTTGGCCCCCAAGATAACCTTTAGATTTTATATAAGTTGGCTCTTCTCTAATTTGTGTTTAGATAAGGGTTAGAGAGAAAACAAAACGATATGAAAATCCTAACTAAGGTGACACACTTAGACTTTACTAAAAAGTATAGGGATAAATATCAAAATAACTACTAGATTAATTGAAGAGAATTCAACATGATTAATTATTCTAGAGATATCTCAAACTATCAAAGGTTGAATAAAACTAAAATATAACCATGTGTAAATGAACAAATTTATGTAAATATCTAATGGTGTGTATCATGATAGATATTTAAACATTCATCTAGAACTAAATGAAAGTAACATGAAGAAACAAAGGACACAAAATATTGCAAACTTGTAGGTGCACAGAACAAGAACTTTTATTTATATAGAAAATAGTACATAAGGCCAAAATGGCACAGATTACAATGTTTCTCTATAGCAGAGCCTTGCTAAGGAAAATGAACACAATAAACTAAAACTAAATATACCTCCCCGACCTTCTGGAAATTATTTTTCTATCTTCTATCTATGTATATCTCTCCTTGTCACAAGAACATTCTATGATAAATCTTTGTGGCTCTTTCTTCAACATGCCTCCATTAAGGTTTCCACCATCTGTATTTATTTCTTACCTACAAAATCCTTAGCCTTTGGAAAAAAATCTCAATTACATGCTTTGGGGACTAAGACCGTATTTAATCCACCAAATATTGAGCCCTTCACTTGTTTGATTAGTTGTTTCAGTGGTGGTGACTGCATGTGTGAAACATGGAGACCTAGCACTACTTTGGGGATTCTCCCTTTATCTCTCTTCTTGAAGTTGTACCTGGGGGATAAATGGAGGCTTGCGTGTTTTACCCCTTTATCTTCAACTTTTCAGCCCATTTAGGCTACCTTGTCATTATTTGTCCACGTGGTCAATGCTAACTACTCGAGGGATCCCGATTCTTTGGGACTTCTCCAAAATGTGTCAAAGGGACACATGGATAACCTCCATGTTCAGTTCCATACTTAGGAAAAATTCAGTCTCGACAAAACCCCAAAAGAAACTCTAAAAGGAAAATGGGGTGGGGGTACAAAAGGTAACAAAAATATAAGAGCCCTGATACAATGTAGAATTCATTCTATAGTAAACACAACCAGACTATTACCATGGGGGTAATAGTTAGAAGAATTATTCAAATAGATTCCAAGGCTAAGATCTCAATCAAAAAAATTAGTACAAAGGAAGGATTTTGTATTATCAAAGATAATGGTATGATGAATGCCAAATATTGTTACAATTCCCTTGAGAAAGTCAAGGATGAATGACTTAGTTGATTCCTTTAGCTCAACAACTTCCTATCTATCTGGTGAAGTAGTTCATAGCTGTCAACACCCATTTGTTTGCTACGCTCAAAGGAAGATTGATGATTCGTATGAAGTCAAGATCCCATTACATGAAAGGATGATCCTCTTAGATTGGTCAGAGGGGAAGAAATTCCAATTTATTCTTTCTTTCAAAAAATAATCACATTACTTGCATTTCATAACCCACTTATACACATCTGTGAATAGGGTAGGAAAAAATTAACTTGCCTTGCTGGTATTCATCAAGGTTGCTTTGGAAGAGAAGTGTCCACTAAAGAATGCATTGTGAAATTCTGCTATCAGTTTGATAACTTACATGCCATAAATATATCTCAACAACATGCTCCCATATACATACATGATAAAATACTTGGAGAAGTCTGGGTTGCGTAGCACCAGAGTAGATGCAATTTATTTTTTGATCTCTTCAAAGGCTTGCTGACCTTTAATGTTCCATTTGAAATTTAGATTCTTTTTTAGCATCAGTGTGATCGGATGGATCATTCCAACAAAATATAAAATGAATCTACTAACAAAGTTAATCTTTCCTAGGAAATATTGTACTTCCTTCTTGTTGATAGGTAAGGACAATTCGAGAATGGCTCCAACTCATTTTGGATTGATTGAGATTATGTATTTTGAGAGAATTTATCCTAGGAGTTTCCCTTATAGTACTCCAAAAATACACTTCTTCAGATTCAGAGAGATTATGGATTCCTGACACTTCTTGAATAGATCTTCTAGGGAGTCAAAATGATCCTCCACTATTTTGGTAAAAACCACAAGGTCATCCAATTATATTAGTATTACCTTGTTAATCAGCTCTCCAAATGGGACATCCATGGCTCTTTAAAATGTTGAACTAACATTGGTGATCCTGAATGGAATCTTTGCATATGCAAAGGTTCCCCACTTTGTTGTAAAGGTGATTTTATGTTGGTCTACCTCCGTGAGCCATATTTAATTGTAACCCAAAAATCCATCAAGTAGAGAGAATATTTCTAAACCTACTACTATTTGTAGTATCTATTCCATTGAAGGTAAGGGGTAATGATCCTTAAGGGACACTTTATTCAGATATTTGAAATCCACGCAAAGTCTGATTTTATAATTTTTCTTCCTTACCGACACCAAATTAGACACCCATGTAGAATGCTTGATTGGAAATATTATTTTTTCCTTTAGGAGATTCCTGAGCTCTTCGGCTATGAGAGATTATATCTTTGGATTCACAGGTCTCTACTTCTGACGCACAATTTTTGTCCCTTCTTCTAAATCAATAGTATATTGGATGATATCCTTATTATAACCACGTAGGTAATCATTAGTCCAAGCTATTACCTTATCATACTTATGACATAGAGCCAAAAGTATTTCTCTCTCTTTTTGAGTGACTAATTTCCCTACCTTTAACTTCTTCCCATGGGCTACTTCTAGCTCAACATAGTCTTCCTTGATTGTCGTGAACTTCCTCCTATTTGTATTAGAATCATCAGAGTCAAAAAGATTTTCAAACCTTATCAATCCCTTTGGAAGCTTGTTTGTTTTGAGCTGGATGACTTGATCTCTGTATTCTTCTTCAATTTTGGGTTGGAGTTGGTCTACAAACTCTTCAAATTTCTATACGAAGAGCAATATCTATTGGTCAATTTTGAATACTTTCTGGTGATCCATGTTATCAGGTATGGACGGGTAGATGATTAGTTTCACTGCATCCTTGTTTTCCAGTATATCCTTAGTTGGGTTGAATTGCAAAATGATATGGGCCATTCTATATGCTTCTATGTTTTGGTCCCAAGGGATAACCTTAATGTTAAAGGCCTCAAATTCTTCACTAATATCCCATACCCTATGATGATAGGACATCATCCTTGGATTTTTTGCTGCTGCAGTGCTTCTAACTTGTGTCACAACTAGTTTAGAGTCCCCAAAGACTCTCAATTTATATATGCCCTCTTTATGTGCCAATGTCAAACCATGGACTAAAGCATCATATTCTTATTTATTACTAGTGCAAGTGAAGTGGAAGTGAAATTCTTGGAGTATCTTCCTTCCAATTGGTGAAGATAAGCATATTCTGATTCCTAAGTTGTTCCTACTTCTTGCCCCATCGAAATGTAGAGTCCAAATTTGGGAATCCTTCATGAGATTATTTTCATTTTTAATATTTTCCCTCATAATATTTGGAATACTAGGATTCTCATTAAAGATCACATAAATACCTAACCCAGTGGAGTCAAAGTTTTGAAAGGGATCTTGAGGTGATAGGTCGAAAAAATAGTTTCTATTTTGATGGTCACCTTCATCTATATATGACTTCTCTTCTCGGGTGATCATGACATGTGAGGCTTCAAAACCCGAGGCTACTTGATCTATTATATGTTCCTTGACAAGGGGTTCTAATAGCACCTTCGTTTGGATCCATACTTAGTCTGCAGAATCAGATGAGACCAATCAAAGGACATATAAACCTCAATTTTAGCCATGAAATTGTGGGATAGACATAGCCAGAATACTGGAAGAACATCGATTACCACTATATCCCATGGAATGGTTATGTTTGGGAAAGATTAGAATTGTAATGGGAGACCTCTAATAACACCAATGGTTTGAACTAATTTCCCATCTGGTTGCATGAATCCTCTTATTAGGGGCTCATATTTGATTCCCAAGGCATCTGTTATTGCCTTAGGCATAACCGTAGTTCTTGTGTTAGATTCAATCATGGAGTTATGTAATAATTTCTTACAAATTATAAGAGTCATGAAGAAGGGTTGGGGTCTTGACTTACTCACCGCTTCTTTCTTATTTACCAGCACTAACTCCGTTTGAGCTTTAATTGTTTTGAGTTTCTCTCTCCCCTTCCTAGTCATAGTTGGGCCACCATTGGATTTCAATGCTTCTTGAAGTAATTCCTTTTTCTCCAGAATGCCCGAGATATCCCACAAGGATACATTGGTTGGTACCCTTTTAAGTTGCTCAACTATGTTCATTAGCCTGAGTGGTTGCGCTTTGGAGACTTGTTGGTATTTAACTCTCTTAGCTGCATGATGGAAGGTACCTTGATTCTAAGGGGATATTGGAGTATCTTATTTGGCTATGGGTGGAGTGGTAGTGAATATTAGAGATTATTTCCTTACTTCATTTGTTGTTATAGGAGCAGGGATCGTGACTTCTATCATCTGCATCTTGGATCGTGTGTTATAATATGACTGTACTAGATTATTAGAAGTGGATGTGTTGTTTGTGAATAAAAAAATTTCTCCTTCAATCCAAGAGAAAAGAACAAGTTCAGGTGCAATCTATGCCTCTTTTTCTAGGGACACCCATTGCATTTGTGCAAGCAAAGCCACATTATAAATCCTAGGGGATTGGTAAGGTCCAAAAGCATTGACCTCATAGCTCTCCATCACTCTTTTCTCTACTACCTTTTACTTTAGATTCCCTTGGGGGAAATCTCTTGATATATGAGGGGTATTGCAAGGGAAACACCAAGAATTACGATATTTCACTAAATTAGTATGTCCTAGAATCACCTCTCTCTTGCTATTCGGTGAGGGGGTCTGGAGTGGTGTCGGTATTGGGAAAATTTGGTTAGACGACTGTGTCAGTGAAAATCTTTGGGAATTTTTATATTGCAGAGGATAAGCGGATCTACCCCCTTGATAGCTTTGATAATTCTGTTTATGGTATGTGCTTTAAATCCTCTTAAGATTAAATATCTCATTAGAGAAACTCCTACGGATATTTTTTACTTCCTTCATCTCTGAAGAAGATGATGATGTTTCTGTATGGGCAGTAGCTCCTTGCAAGGATGGGTAGCTATACATGGAGACAATATTTTGGGTAGAGCTTTAATTATGTTCCTGAGGAAGGGTGGCTATCTTAGGATATACTAACAAGGGGTTCTTTGGGGGAATTTTACCAACATCTATCAAATTATTCTCAACCTAGACTGCAATATCATATGTTTGTGGTAGAAAATATTCTCCTAATGACTGAATCATGATGGAGATATCTGAGTTTAGTTACTTTAGATAAAATACAATAGCCATTCCTATAGGTAGGTTAGCTAGGTATGGAATCCCTTACCATGTCTTATGGAATATGGTATTGAAATCAGTCATAGGATCTTCTAGAGCTTTCTTGATATTGATAAGTTGTTGTAGAAGTGAATCTCCCTTTTTACTGAATCTTGCAAAAAATACATTTCTCAATTAATCCCCAGTACCAATAGAGTTAGGAGTCAAGGATAAGTACCAGTCGAGAGATTTTCCCTTAAATGAGGTAGTTAGTAACATTAAGGCAACATCTTACTCTGTGATGTAATGTATTGTGTATACCATGTTGCTGGATGCATTATAAAGATGAGTGGACTTCCTTGATTCCATGAGACAAACTATCTTGGATGAGGAGGTGGTTGATGAGTTATTATGATAGGTATGAGAAATCTAGTAGATTTTAAGAAGGGCCTACCAGGTGGAGGTGTTGAAAGAGTTTGGTTTAGAGGAGATGGAGATCTTCAAATATGTCTACCTCTTCTTTCTCTAGCTAGGGATAACTGCAGGTATTCAAATGCACCTTCTTCTCTTGTTCTCGACCTTATTTCAATCCTTCTCATGAACTAGAGAGGATTAGACCACCAATATTGTTGAAACCAATAGATATTTGGAATGGAGTCAGCATATGTGTAGCTATAGAGCCTCTAAATGCTGGAGATTGCTATGTCACATGCCAAAACTATTGATGATTATCTTTGCAGATGAATCACCAAAATCATGGGAAATATTATAGATGTGGGACTTTGCCCCTACGATAACCTCTAGATTTTATAGAATTTGGATCTTCTATGATTTTTGATGACATAAGGGTTAGAGAGAAAAAAGAATGATATGAAAATCCTAACTAAGTCGATGCGTCGAGACTTTACTAAAAATCACAGAGATAAATATCAAAACAACTACTAGATTAATTGAAGAACATTCAACATGATCAACTATTCTAGAGACATCTCAAACTATCAAAGGAAAAATAAAACTAAAACATAACCATTTGTAAATGAAGAAATTTATGTAAAGATCTAAGGGCATGTAGCATGATAGATATTTAAACATTCATCTAGAACTGAATAAAAGTAACATGAAGAAATAAAGAACATAAAATATTGAGAACTTGTAGGTGCATAGAACAAGAAATCTGATTTATATAGAAAATAGTACATAAGGCCAAAATGACAAATATTTCAGCGTTTCTCTATAGCAGAGCCTTGCTAAGGCCAACAAACACATTAAACTAAACCTAAATCTTCCTCCCTGACCTTTTAGAACTTCTTTTTCTATCTTCTATCTATGTATATCTCTTATCTATGTATATCACTCTCTGACAAAAGAACATTCTCTTATTCAACGTGCCTCCATTAAGGTTTCCACATCCACATTTAGTTTTTACCTACAAAATCCTTGACCTTTGGAGAAAAATCTCAACTACATGCTTTTGGGACCAATATTGTATTTAATCTACTGAATCTCAAGCCCTTTTCTTCTTTGATTAGTCCTTTTAGTGGTGGTAGGTGCATGTGTGACACGTGGAGAACTAGCGCTGCTTTGGAGATTATGGTTTTATGATAAAGTACGACATGTAGGAGTTAAACAAGAGCACCATATCCTCCATGAAAATTTACCACCACTTGACCATGAGTATGATAAAGAGATAACACTTGATCCACTAATAGATGGTTGGTTGGTGAGTAACATTCTTATTGACACAGGCGCAGAGGTCAATGTGTTGAAATTAGATACATCAAATCAAATGGGAAGGCCATAGTTGCAACCATCTTCTAAAGTGTTGTACATGGAAAATAAGACAAGTGCCATGATCATTAGTGTATTAAACTATGCCTCTATCATGATTCAGGGAGAAAAATTCATAGGTCATTTTGAGGTACTCAAGCTTGCAGAAGCTGATAATTTTCCCACACTTCTTGCAAACCCCTAGTGTTATGTAAATAATGTTGATTTGTGCTTCAGATGCACACAATATATATGCAGAGGGTTCACTAACAAGGATGAGCTATGTTTCCAAGGAGACAGAGTAAGATTATGTAAAGGTTATGCCCTAAACTACATAGGTGATGCACCGAGGAATGTTAGGACACTCATTTTGCAAATTTAATACAGACCTCATAGATGCAATGTAAACACCATGCACAGGTAACCAAACTGTGAATAGAGAGCCATCAAAATGACAACAATGTAATATCAGTGAGAAGACATGTAGAGTCTAATCAGTGAAACTACCATATATTATTGCTCAAGACAATTGGTCCCATGGTACTTATGAAATTGTTGGTCATGAGGTTAAGGAGGACTGGCATTACAAACCATATGGGAGGTTATCAAACCGCGCACAGTCAGGCATATGGGTAAGGTCAACTTGCCTAGGGATAGAAGTGGAGAATGCAGAAACATGAATCTTTGACCTCTTAAAGGAGCTCTTAATGGAGGATATAGTATGAAGAAATGAGAGAGGGATTTACGGAATATGATGGTCCATACATTATGCGCCAATGACAGTGTAGTAGTGGGTGACACAGAAATAAAATCATCTGGGATGGTGACAGGTTAGGGGCGGACTGTTGGTGTTGAATCACAGCACCCCTGACTGTCTGCAATATGGATGTGGCGAAGACTCTCAGTGCGATTGCATTAACAGTTGGAACTTTTCCCAAGCATGTGGGACCTCTGTGAAATCAGAAAAGCTCTCCGGATGACAGGTTGATTCCTATTCCTCTGTTTAGACTACACAAATAAAATGCAGAGGGTTTGATCCCAAAATCATGTAGATCTAATTTGCCAACAACTTTTCGTTGATATAGAAGAACGTGCATAAAATAAAACTCTAAACTACAAAGGTGACGCACTGAGGAATGTCTAGAAGACTTGTTTTGCACAATTTAACACAGAAGAACATAGGTGTAATATAAACACCATTTCACTGCGCTCTGCCAAACTACAATAAGACAATCAAAATGACAGCAATGAATACATGAGATGGTTGAGTAATTCTCTCACTCCACATATCCGCAGGCTTTCCTATGAAATTTCCTTGTGGGCGCTTAAGAGTTGGATACATGGCACTGTTGCAGTGGTTCAGGATTTTCCTTTGAAAGACTGGCATTACAACCCATATGGGAGGTTTAGAAGCTCCAAAAATTCTCATTGTGACACGTGTCAAGATCTGGTTGGTTTGAAGGGGTCTACCAGCTCTTTCAAAATTGTCTAACGTGTCTTTTAAAGAGCTTCTCCTGTACCATTTATATCGCAGGAAAAAATCCTTTGATCCACCCGAGAATGATTTGAATTCCTCGCCCCAACCACCTACCAAGATTACACGTGGCGTAATCTCATCTGGATTTCGGCTCCTTGCGGCTATCCACGTGAGAATCGTCAACTTTGTCCCAACATTGTCCTTGTGAACTGTATTTTCTTTTTTTAGCCGAACCAGCTGGTTCGTGTCCTTCACGTCCATTTGTCCCAAATATCCAGCCGTAGTTATCTAGAGGATGCCAAAAGCTTTCTGAAAATTCGCAACCGATTATGCCGAATTTGGGCTCCTTTGTCCCACATGTCCTAAAGAAATTATGGCGATCTGAATATTTCCTGCGTCAGGGTCTTCTGCCAGTCGGGTTTGGGGTTCTCGCTCTACATTGTGTGTCGGGTTCTGGAAGATGCCTCGACATTGTGTTTGATGCTTGTGTTTTCTCTGTTTCGGGCGAACCGGCCAGTATCGCATCCTTCGCACACTCCTTGTCCCGTTTTGGGGTCGGATTAAATGGACCTGGACAAATGTGCATTGGATTTCGGAGGATGGCTCAGGCATGTTTCCGCATACTATGCTTGTCCCAACATGTCCCTTCTCCGACTGGGCCACCTAGACCCGATTCGGCCTAGGAACGTGTTTCGTGTTTACGGAACTCTCCAAGCTTTCGGGACAGGTGGCCTTTCGATCTGTATGTCTTAGCCAATGTTTACGATGTTTCCCGAAACCTGAAACCCGAATCTACTTTTGTGTCAGGTTTTGGAACCCCTCCGACATATCTCTTTGATGCACGTTATCTATACTTACTCTGGGGGGTGAAATTTATATACAACAATTTGGCGACTTTTCAACGGGATTACTTGCCTACTAGGTAGAAGATCAGTGGCCTTTTAGCGATCTATTGGGCATGGAGTCATATGCAATAACCTAAAACCAACCTGATATCTGATCCCGAGCCTGATACCGTAACTCCTTCTCCGAGAGTGCGCTGAATTGTAAAAAAACAACCCAGAAGCAACAAACCCTGTGCCAAAGCACTTAAGAAAATTGAAACCTAACTACAACAAGATAATGTGCATACGCACTTAGAGGAATTGAAATCTAGGCTAAAATTTAGAAGGGTAAAAATTTTTCTTTCCAGTAGCAATGTTTAAGATAGATTCCGTTGACCAGAATCGGGAGTTCTTCCCCATTCAATGTAGACAATTGGAAGGCATTGCTATTCTTACATTCCATGTTCATGTAGGGGCCACTCCAAATGGCATCAAACTTGGAATACCTTCCTGGTTTTGCCCGATCTGCATCCCATTTCAGAACTAAGTCCCCTTCCTGGAAGGTCCTTGCTCTTTCTTTCTTATCAAACCATCTTTTCACCAAGGCCTGATCTTTCTCAATTGTTTGAACTGCATGTTCTCTAATTTCTTCCAATTCCATCAACTCTGCATCCCTAGACTCCATTGGTTTGAACTTAACCAACTCCAACTACTTCATGAACTCCAATGCAGGCAGTTCTAATGATATAGGCAATACTGCCTCTTTTCCATAGACCAACTTGTAAAAGGAATTACCTGTAGACCTCTTTGGTGTTATTCTGTCAGCCCATAATGCTGATTTTAGCTTGGTATGCCATGTTCTTTGATTTTCATCTAGAGTCCTCCTGATGATTCTTAGCAAATTTTTGTTTGTGGACTCTGCCTGTCCATTACCCTGTGGGTAATAATTGGAAGAGGTGCTCAAGTAGATTCCATTCTTGACAGCCCATCCTATAATCTTGGAACCTAAAAATTCCAATGCATTGTCTGATATGATAGTGGCCGGCACACCGAACTTAGTCACTATTCCTTCATAAAATTCTAGTATATTAGACTCGTTTGCCTCTTTGAGCACTACTGCTTCAGCCCACTTGGTGAAGTATTCCGTTGCCGTGAGAATCCACTTGTGGCCTTGGCTTGAGTTTGGGTTGATGACCCTGATGAAGTCCAATCCCCATTACAGAAATGGTTGGTCAACCAATATTGGGTGTAATGGAAGCGCTGCTAGTCTTTCTTTGCCTGTGAAGAGTGCACATTTCTTACACTTTCTTATCCATGTATAGTAGTCATTGAACACCGTGGGCCAATAATACCCTGCCTTCATTATCTTGAGATCTATTACTCGTGGGGCAAAATGTCTTCCAGAATCTCCATCGTGAAAATCTCATAACACCCTTTCAATTTGACTAGTCCCAATGCACCTCAATAGAACCCCATTAATGTCTTTCTTAAACAAAACACCATCAACAAGCACATATGGAATGGCTTGTAATCTAAAGTATCTCCTCTTTGCTTTACTCATTTCTGGAGGGCATAGTCCTGTCTATAGGAAGTGTATCATATTCTGAGTCCAACAAGGAGTAGGCACATCATCATTTTCATGTTCTTGGCCATCCTGTAGTACCAAGATAGTCTCTTTCTCATCACGTGCTTCAACCTGTTGACTCAAGGCTAGTTGTTCACATAGTCCCTTTCCACGTACTAGTTTGGTGACCTTGATCTCGATGCCATATTCCATGACACGAGTTATCCACCATACACGCTTCTCATTCAGATCCTTGTTTAGAAGGAAGTCCTTAACTCCCGCATGAGAGACCAATAATTGGATCTTGTTGTTTGAGACTAAGTGCTTGAATTTCTTTAAGCTCCTTATTACTACAAGGACATGTTTTTCAATGAAAGAGTACCTAGTTTTGTATTCCTCCAAGCCTTGACTGAAGAAAGCAACTAGTTGTTCTAATCCTTCTTTGTTCTGTTGTGCCAGGATTGCAAAAATTACGTCTCCACCACTGAAGGCATATAGCATGAAGCCCTTGGAGAAGTCTGGATTGACGAGAGTTGGACCTTGATATATAGCCTCTTTTATTGCCTCAAAACTTGCCTTGCCTTCAGATGTCCACTTAAATGTCATGCTCTTCTTCAACATAAGTGTTATTGGCTTTACGAGAGCTGCAAAGTTTGGAACAAACCTACGGAAAAAATTGATCCTTCCTAAGAAGCTTTGAAGAGCCTTCTTGTGACTTAGCAATGGCAATGCTTGAATTGCTTCAACTCTTTCTGGGTCAATCATCAACCCTTCCTTTGAAACAATATAGCCTAGAATTTTTCCTTCATGAGCCAGGAATATGCATTTTTTTGGGATTCAATTATACCCCAAATCTTCTACATCTCTGAAGTACTTGCCTCAAATGACAGAGGTGATCCGCTGCATTTTTTGAGAATACAGTGATGTCGTCAAGATATAACATAACTATTTTATTGATCAACCCCTTGAATGCCATATCCATTGCCCTTTGGAAAGTGGCCCCAGCATTTGATAGCCCAAATGGAATCTTCTTGTAGGCATAGGTCCCCCATTTTGTGGTGAAAGTCATCTTGAACTGGTCATCTTCTTTCACCATCACCTGATTATACCCTGAGTAGCCATCTAGGAGAGAGAATCTCTCTGAACCGGATACTACTTGCAATATTTGTTCCATTGAAGGGAGCGGGTAATGGTATTTGAGAGATGACCTGTTGAGGTTCCGGAAATCTACACGCAACCTAATTTCTCTGCTCTTCTTCCTAATCGGAACCAAGTTTACAACCCAGCTTGAGTGCTTAATTGAGAATATAATGCTTGCCTCTATTATCTTGTTTAGCTCTTTCTTCATTAGAGGCTCAATGTGAGGGTTGACTGGTCTCTACTTCTGCCTGATGGGTTTAGCATCTGGATCCAATTCTATGGTATGTTGTGCCAACTTTGGATTGAATCCTCTCAAGTCTTCATAGCTCCAAGTGAAGACATATGGAAATTCTTGGCAAAGCTATATGAAATATGATTTCTCCTGCTTAGTGGCCACTTTACCAATTTGAAGTGTTTTGCCTTCCCCAACCAGAATTGGCTCTAAATCTTCTCTCTTGACCTATATATTAGCCTTTTCCTTACGAAAATGGTCATTAGGATTGAAGATAGACTCCAATGTTACTAAACCCTTAGGAAGATTGTTTGTCTGCAGCTGCACTACTTGATCACCATACTGCTGCTCTAATCTGTCCTGATTTCTAGCTGAGAATTCAGCTTCTTCTTGTAGAAAATTGACTGATCTGTTGATCGTTCTCAAACACCTTCCAGCTTGTGCTATTATCTGGAACTTCTGGCCTCACAATCACATGGATATGTGGCTGTGTTTTTTCTCTTTTGATGTTTTCAACCACATCAAACATTGCTCAAATTGCTGCAAGCCTATCCGCGCGACTTCATTTTTCTTCCTGGGTATGGACACAATGTTGAAAGCTTCGAAATCCTCAATGAGGTCCCATACCATATTCTTGTAGCTCTGTAGTAGGTCATTCTTTATAGCATGTTGTCCCCTGACTTGGTTGACAATTAGCTCACTATCTCTAAACACTTGCAAGTTCTTTATGCCCCTTTTTCCTGGCCCAATGAAGTCCATGAATCAAGGCCTCATATTCAGCTGTGTTGTTTGAACAAGAAAACTGGAAACAAAAAGCTGAATAATATTTGATGTCTTGTGGTGAAATCAACACTGCACCACCTCCAGCACCTTGTCTGCTTCTCGAACCATCAAAAAATAGCCGCCATACCTCATTGTCATCATTATGGCTTGGCTTGGTGATGCTAGGAACAGGTTGATTTTCTTCATGTATACAATAGACTCCCAGCTCAGATTCTTCTACTTCTTGATAGGGATCAAAAGCATGTATCTTGTTTGCCCATTCATCGAGAGTTAGGCCCGGGCTACTTCCAACCTTGGTGTCAGCCTCATCAGTACTAGGGTGATATTCTTGATCAAATGCTGAGCAATTGGCATTAATCTGACTTGGAGTGTAAGGCTCAATATGGAAGTTTGCAATAGGTTCTGACCTAATTGTAGCCTTAGTTCCATACCTTGTTCTAAACAGCATGTGAGACCAATCAACAGACAAATACTCCCCAATCTTGGTTGTGAAGTCCCTTGACAAGCAAAGGGCAAAGAGTGGTGGAAGGCCTATGATTGATATATCTTGTAAGACAACAACATTTGGACATGCATGCAAGGTAAGACTCAAGTTTTTAATCACTCCAACTGTTGCTATTGATGTCCCATCCAATTGCACTACCCCTTTAGATATTACTTCATATTAGAGACCCAACTGATCAGCTATTTGCTTGGGTATCACTGAGCTACTTGCCCCGGAATCAATCATGCAATTGTGTACTAGTTTATCCCCAATGATTAATGAAACATAGAAAGGAGGGGGCTTCAACATTTTACCTTGTTGCCCTCCATGGCTTCCTTCAGGCTGGGCAGCATTTGTAAGCACTTTGTCTTACATCTGAACCTGCTGATTCGAAGTTGTCCAATCCTTCATGACACCTTACAGCAGATCTCTTTGTCCTGGGATGGATAGGGATTCCCACATTGATATATTGACGTTAGCCTTCTTCATCTGTTTAATGATACTAAACGGGGATGAAGTATCCTTTTGTTGTCCCTTGGTTTGTACACTTACTCCTTGTACGTGGGCAGCAACAGCTGGCATTTGAGTTGGCCTAGGGGCTGTTCTTGGCTGCCCTTTTGTATTTGAAACTAGAATATGCTTGCCAATCATTTGGGGAGCCGTGGAAGGTTGTGGATTGGCTGGGGCTAATGGCTGTTCTTCACCCAAATTTCTCCTCTTTGACCTTGTGTTTGCTGTGACACCTTGGGAAACTGCTTGATTCATGCCACAGAAATCTTCTGCTTGCCAATTCACCAACGTGGTGTCATTTGGGGCTGATTGCTGTTGGAATGTTTCTTGTTGTTGACTATTTCCTTGACTGCCCTCGCCCTCCACACCAGTAGTTGTCACCATCAGTGCTTGATTGAGAGCACCATTGAAACACATGGATTGGTTATGAGGCTCATTGCATGGAAAGCACCAGTCATATTCCTGAGCAATGTTGTTCTGTGTTGGCACTAATGTCTTAGAGGCAGATATAGCATTTGGATTATAGGGCTAGAATGGTCTATTAGTGAGAGGCCTTGTTTGATTCACATTTGCAGCTGGATTAGGTGGTCTTTGTGGTTGGTATGGCTGCCTATTAGGCTGAGCTTGAGGTTGATAGGAAGGTCTAAAACCTTGGGCTTGTTGCCTTTTAATAGTAACTAGCTCATTTCCCAAATTTTACAACTGTTTCATGACCTCTTGGAGTTCATTTGAAGCACTTGGAGATGAAGTGGAAGCTTCATTTGAACTCTGATTTCTAGGAGTGGGAACAGGGCCAAGGTGGGTGTTTGACTAGTGCTTGGATTTTCTAAGTTTGGATACAAGGGCATGGGAGGCCTAGGAGCCAGTTTACCAGCTTGAATAAGATAGTTTTCGGCTCTAATGGCAATGCTATAAGCCATAGGGATTGTTGTGCCTCCCATGGACTGAATTAACATAGAAATATCAGAATTCAAAGCTTTAAGGTAATATAGAAAAGCACCTTCTGTTGTTGGCTTGACTGCCACTGGAATCCTATCCCAAGACCTTTGAAATCTGAAGTTGAAGTCAGTTAGCTGCTCGTTGGGGGCTCTTTTGATAGTTGTCAGCTGCTCCAAAAGAGATAAGTTGTCTCCCTTCTCTCCAAATTGCTCGTGAAGTGCAATACACAGATGATTCCAGTTTGTGATAGAACCAGCTCCAAGGCTGCTAAACCATTGTAATGCTTTACCCTTGAAGGAAGATGCCAGTAACTTGACAACCACTTGCATTTCATTGATTTCATGGATTGCACAAAGGTTAGCAATATCTTTAACATGATCACCTAGAGTAGTCTAATTTTCTCCAGTGAAGTAGGGAATGTTCTTTAAGGCTGCAATAGGAACTGGATGCTGTGCATTGAGAGCAAGTGGGCTGCTGCCTATGAAGTTGACGTAGGGATTGTTTTGAGCCATTCTAATTGGTCTTAAAACCCTTGTATACTGAATGAAAGGCCTATTAGGCGGAGGAGTTGAGAGAGTTCTGTTTGGTGGAGATGGAGACCTTTGAATCCTTCTTCTTCTTTGCCTTCTTCTTGGAGATAACTGCAGGTATTCAAACAACACTTCTTCTTCTCCAACTCTTGACCTTGTGGTGATTCTTCTCATGAGTTTTCAGGCCTGCACTGCTGAAACCAGTTGATTCTTCCCCTTGGAGTCACCAAATATGCAAATAATAGCTCTTATAAGCAAGAAAACTACACCAGATGCATATCAACTTTGCTGAAATAAAAATGAGACCTCTAGTGTCCCACTGGGCATGCCAAAACTATTGTTGCAGACTCACAGCACCCCTGGATGTAAATCAGGCTTCTAGGTTGATGTTCAAGCATCCAGTGTGATTGCACAACATGGAATCCTTTCTCCAAGCATGGGACTTGTAAAGATGAGAAAAGATTCTCCAGAGAAGGCTGGTTCCTATTCCTCTGTTCAGATGCACACAAAAAATGCAGAGGGTTTGCTAAAACCTAATCTAAATTGCTAAGGAGACAGGGTAAGAAAATGCATAGAATAAAACCTAAAACTACAAAGGTGATGCACCGAGAAATGTTAGACACTCATTTTGCAAATTTAACACAGACCACATAGATGCAATACAAACACCATGGACAGGTAACCAAATTGCAATAAGAGATCAAAATGATAGCAATGAATACATGAGAGGGCCGAGAGTCAATCACAACACATATATTATTGCTCAAGAGTCGATACAGTACATTGCAATGGCCAAGAGGTAAAAAGAGTGGCATTATAACCCATATGGGAGGTTTGAAAAGCTCCACAAATTCTCTGGCAAGTGAGGGAATCAGGGAGGATGCAAAACAAAAATGTACGACCCATTGAAAAGCTCCTCTTTACAATATATATCAAGAAATGAGAGGGGAGAGAGAGGAAATCCAGAATCTGCCCCAACCACTTCTTGGTAGCATTTAAAATCATCTCATTATGGCAGAAGCGGTGGATTCTGGAAAAATGGCAGGCTATCTAACAGGAGCGGCGAGCTGTCTGCTGCATTAAAGTTGGTAGTTAAAGCATTACTTCTGTCTATCACCACGCGTCAGAGACATTTTCTTAATTTTCTCCCTCCAAACTACACCAAAATGCAAGATTGACCCCAGAATCATGTAGAGAACTTCAACAGCTTTCCGTTGATATAAAGAACGTGCAAATCTGAGCTTTGGATCGAAAGATATGATGATCTGACGATTTAGGGCACAAAACAGGCGAAAATAGATTTTTAAATTCCTTTTCCTGCGCTCTACCATCTGGACGACACGTGGCAGGCTCTGGTTCACTGAGCAATTTTCTCTCTCCACCTTTTCGTGGGCTTTTCTTGTGGGCCCCTTAAACTTGGACACATGACACTATTTCATTGGTTCGGATCAGTGCTCGAAATCTCGCCCCTTTGACTTTTTGGACCTTTTTCCTTAGCGACACGTGTCATGATGTGATTTTTCCATGGGCCTGCTAGATTTTCACGTCCACCACATCTTTTTGTCCTAGATGTCCCAGTGCTTTGTAGGACAGAATCCTCTGATCCACCTGAAATGGGATTCCTCGTCCCTTTTCTGCCGGTGACATGTGGCGTGATCTGATTGGCTTTCGACTCCTTCGGCTATCCGTGTCCCGTGCGTCCCTTTGTCCCACTTGTCCTTGTGCTGAAGTTTCCTGTTTCGACTGAACCAGCCGGTTCATGTCCTTCGTGTCCATCTGTCCCAAATGTCCCAGTGCTGTCTGGGACAAATTCTTCCGGTTCGTCCGATTCGGCCGGTTCGCGTTCCTTTGTCCCACATGTACTAAAGCAGTTGGTTGATTTTCTTATCTCTCCGACCGGGTCAGCTTCTCGCACCCTACACGTCCTTCTGGTCTGATTGTCCCGGTGCTACAGTTTAGCATTTCGGCCGAACCGGCCGGTTCGGGTCCTTCGCGTACTCTTGTCCTGCTTGCTCCCGATAAAGGACTTGGACAATTTTCTTTCTTTCGACTGATTCGGGCATTCCGCGTCTATTTGTCCCAGATGTCCCTTTTCTATTTGGGCCACCTGGAGGCTTTTCGGCTGATCCGCGCCTTCCACATATAATTGTTCCAACTGTCCCAAAGGTGGCCTTGAGCAGGACTTAGCCAATTTTACGATTTTCTCCTGAATCAATCTACTTGCTTGGAACTAAAAAAAATCTGATGCATGTTATCAAATTAACTCTGGGGGGTGAAATTTGGATAACAGGTAGCAAAAATAGAAGAGGCCTGACACAACGTAGAATTCATTCTACAGTAAACACAACTAGACCATTACCCTGGGGGTAATAGTTAGAAGAATTATTCAAGTAAATTCCAAGGCTAAGCAACCTATCAGAAATTTTATTACCAACAAAGGATTTTGCATTATCATAGATAATGGTCTGATGAATGCCAAATCTTATTACAATTCCCTCGAGAAAGTCAAAGATGAATGAATCAATTGATTCCTTAAGTGCGACAGCTTCTATCCATTAGATGAAGTAGTCTGTTGTTATAGAAACCCATTTGTGGCCTGCGCTCAAAGGAGGATTGATCATGCCTATGAAGTCAAGATCCCATTGCATGAAAGGCTGATCCCGTTATATTGGTAGGAGGGGAAGCATTGCCAATTTATTATTTCTTGCAAAGAAAGAAAACTCTTTGAATTTCATGACCCAATTGTTTGTGTTTGCAAATAGGTTAGGCCAAAAGTAACTTACCTTGATGGTATTCATCAGGGTTTCTTTGGCAGAGAAGTATCCACTAGAGAATCCATCATGAAATTATGCTATCACTTTGACAGCTTACATGCCATCAATTTTTGTTTTGAAGAGAACACTATCAATCAGTGCATATGGAATTGATTGTAGCCTTAGATGTCATCTATTTTCTTTGTTCAAACTAGGAGGATATGTTCCATTTGAAAGGAATGTGATCATGTCCTTCATCCAGGTTCACGCGTGAGGGTCATCATTCTTCTCAGGTTCTCCATGTGATGTCTCCTCATCTAGGAAAAATGAAGTCTCTTGATAATTCTACGCATCCTTAGTAATTTGTTTACAGAGCGCATTGCCTCTGAGAAGTTTAGTGACTTTAATATTCACATTATACTCCATGATTTTGGTCACCCATATTGCTATTTTCTTGTTGATATTTTCTCCCACGATTAATTCCCTCACACTTAAGTGTAAGAATAACACCTTGATATGATTTTTGGTGATCATAATTTTGAACTTCTTAAGTGCATGCATGATGAAAAAGACATATTTCTCCATGTGACTATATTTCAATTCACGATCCTTTAGTATTTGATCGAAGAAAGCCACTGGTTGTTCTAGTCCTTGTGTATTTTCTTGTGTTAAGATAGTAGTAACATTAGCATCAACACCATAAGCAAAAAGGATAAAATCCTTGCAATAATTTGGATTAATGAGTGTTGGTGCACAAGAAATTTATTACTTGATTTTTTTTAAGATCTCTTTTCCTTCTGCTATCCATTTGAAGGATGTATTCCTTTTGAGCATTAGGGTGATGGGCCTAACCAATCCTACAAATTTAGGGATGGATCTCCTAAAATAATTGGTTTTGCCTAGGAATGACTGCAAGGATTTCTTGTGCAATGAAAGGGAAAGAGTAAGGATGGATGAAACATGCTTAGGATCAATGACAATGCCATCCTTTAAGACCACATTTCCCAGAAGCTTTCCTTATGCAACAAAAAAATTACACTTCTTGGCATTAAGGGACACCCCAAATTCTCTGCATCTCTCAAAGACTTTCTCCATATGTGCCATATGGTCCACCCCCTGCTTTGAGAAAAAAATGATGTCATCTAAGTAAATCAGGATGAACTCATTAATATATCCTTTAAAGGCAATGTCCTCTGGAATGTTGTGCCTACATTTGAAAAACCAAAAGGCATCTTTTGATATGCATATCTTCCCCATTTAGTTGTAAATTCCATCTTGAATTGATCCTCTTACTTGAACATAATATGATTGAAACCAAAATACCGATCTAGCATAGAAAATATTTACACACTAGCCATAGTCTACAAGATCTACTCCATAGAAGGCAAAAGATAGCGATCCTTCAAGGATGCCTTATTTAAATCTCTAAAATTGACATAGAGTCTGATTTCACCATTCTTCTTACGCACTTGAACAAGATTAGTAACCCAAGTAGAGTACTTGATGGGGAATATTATCTTTACCTTAATGAGTTCAGACAATCCTTTCCTCGTGAGGGGATTTATATTTGGATTTTCTAGCATTTACTTTTGTGTGATGGGTTTGATACTAGGATTAAGGTCAATGGAGTGTTGAGAAACACTTGGATCAAATCCTTTGAGGTCTTCACACTCCCATGAGAAGATATCACTATATTTTTGGCAGAGGGAGACAAAGGCATTCCTTTCATCATGCACACAATATTTTCCAAGCAAAAACGCTTTTCCATGCATAATAGTTATTGGAGTGTAGTATTCTTACGTTGCGGGCATATTATTTTCTTCACCCTTGAACTCATTATCAGGGTTGAATATTTTCTCTATGGTGACCAGCCCTTTAGGAAACTTGTTTGTCTTTAGATGGAACACTTGGTCACCATAGCTATTATGCAAGTCAACTTGCATTCTTGAAGAGAACTCAACTTCATTCTGAATAAAATGGAAAATTTACGCGTCGCTGTCAAAAACTTGGTAGCTGGTGTCATTATTTGGAATAGATGGCCTGATCATCATCTTGAAGTGCTACACACATCATCAAATGAAATATTTAATAGTTGAGAATTATGAACTAAATGTGGCCATCTGATCTACTTCCTTGTTCATTTTTCTTGGTACCACCTATAGATTAAGAGCATCGAAGATCTTTAGGAGGTCCCAAAATCTATATTTATAAGTTGTGAGAAGATTATTTTTTGTTGCGCACTTGTTTATGACCTGGTGGATAACCAAATCAGTGTCCCCAAAAATATGTAGTGCCTTGACCTTTTTATTTTCAGTAATGAGAAGACCATGCACCAATACTTCATATTCTACTATGTTATTGGAGCATGCGTGCTAAAAATAAATTCTCATTCTTTAGAGAAATGAGAACACCTGTTGGGTTAAAAAAATTCCTAAGTATTGATAGGGTGCACAAAGGGGGCACGTAGCTGCATGCATGTATCAGTTGAAGAAGAGCATGCCTGGGTAGAGAACGCTTAGGACTTAGCCGATTTTGTATAAAACAGGCTAAAAATATGAATTACGGCTGGAGTGAAGCCCAAGTAATGATAAGAGCAAGAAGAATTTGTGGCTAAGTAAGATCTATTTTTGGAACAAAGTGGAAGATCAAATTTCATGCATAGTTCATGCTAATAATATGATTAAAGTAGAGTTTATTTATAGATTAATCTATTATTAGCCATTTTGTAAAATCATACATTTGTTGATGCATGGATATTTTGAGCATGCAGTCTATTTTGGAGATGCATTGGTGGTGAAGGGAAAGTCCCCACCCCTATATATGTTAGTTGATTTACAAAGTTTTAGATGACCATGTGTATTGTACTATTATGTTGCTTTATTTTAGTGTGCTTAACTCTTGGAGACTGGTATTGTTATGTATTCAAATTCTATTACGTAATGAATTAATGTAATGTATAATTGTGGATGGAGTCTTGTAATTGATGTATTTGATCATAATATTTGCATGATGAACTTTATCTTAATAATAGTTTGAACTGTTATGTTTCCTTATTGCATGTGTTTCCATATGATGGACGTAATGACCTATACTGGAGATTACAAACTGTTAATGGTTAATTTGAACATGCATACAAACATCTTGACAATATTTCACAAAGGAGGGACCTGGTATCTTTGCACACTTTCAGTGATCATTCAAGTCTATCTTAATGAAGAGCCAACATGCCTAGGAAATTGAGTGGAAAAACAAGACTACATTTTGGTTCCATTACTGGGACCTCTTTTCAAACTAACTTCCATGATGTTGCATGCCAATGGTGTATCGATTGATTCTTGTGAGCATTGAAATTTGTGTAGATGATGAACAAGATAATTTTTCACGAAGATATGGTTATGGACCTGATTTCAATGCGTGCAAGTGGGTGGAATAACATCTTTATCATGAGTTGTATGAGACATTTTTTAGCCTTTTCTAATAGAATTGTATGACTAGTTGTAAGGATACGCATCAAAGAAAAGATGGATTTACAGACCATGGATTTAGACGCAGGAGGATTACCAGACTTTATTTTATCTAGATGAAGCTTAGACGCATGTTTTAGATCATTGGTGGGCTGGTGTTGTACACAATTATACTTTGGAGTATGTCATGTCTATGTATTCTTTTTTGGAATTCATTGAATTTGAATTTTTATGTGATCCTAGAGGGTCTTACATATGCACTATTCCTTTGGAAATTAAGATCTTTATGGTACTATTGAGTTTGGAGAAACTACCTATGGCTAGCTAAACATACCAATATGTACAAAGGTAGGAGCATGAGTGATGAAAGATTGTAGACCTTGCATCAGAAAGACATCGAGAAGAAAGGTAGCTTATGTATAATGAAGTGTGAGAGAGGGAATTGGTGAAGCAATGAGATATTGAGGAGTTTGTGGAGTTGTGGAGGATGATGTCTCACTAAGGATTTGAAGCTCACGTGGAAGACATGGAGCTAGAGCATCAGGTCCCCCCCACTTAGGCAAGCGTAGTATAGAGTCTCCTTCAATTTATGTTAGAGTGATTCAAAGGAGGAAAGATTGAGGACCATATGCACACATCTACTCCCACTTGGTGACTTAGCCCTTGGGCTTGGTGTTATAGTTCCAGAAGTAATCATTGAGAAGTAGGATAGTGTAAGTTATCCAATAGCTATAACTAGACATCATTTTCCTTTGAATACATAAGTACATCAGACAACACAAACAACATCTTTGTTTGGAGGACCGATTGGTGGAATATTTTATGGTGCATTATCAAGATAGAGTGTGGGCACACAGAACATTGGGAATACATATGGAAGTACTACAACTTCATAGACTATGGGAGTTCAGTTTAGCACTACAGTTGGGATGCAAGGAAGTACATCCACTAGTCCAGTGGTTGTTACAAGAGGGTCAGTTGGATTGGGTGCATCTATAGGATCGAGATCAAGTGGATCAGGAGAATCTGGTGGTGGAGGGAATACTAGTGGGGGCTATAGTTCTGGATATGGAGGGATGGGTCCCCCACCCCCATTAGCCACATCAATTTTACAATGAGATGTCTCTTCAATTTTTAGAGTATAGGGGTATCAAAGATGCAATAGAGTATGTGCACAAGTGTAAGCTACTATGGCATACTAAAGGAATCACAACTTTAGATAAGAAATAAAGTCAATTTGATACTACTCTTTAAGGGAATGCACATAATTGGTATAGAAAGTATGACCCACATTAAACTATGGTAGATTATAATGACTTGTACCTTACATTTCTAGCTAAGTTCCACATTTTAGAGTTTAAGCAGAAAAATGTCATTACTCTTAAGGACATTAAACATGGCTTATCAGAAAGCATTCATGAATATGACGTGTATTTTAAAACTTTGTAGTCAAATTTGTCTTATGATATACATCCCAGTCACCATGCACAATGGCTCGTTGGTTACTTGTTGAATCCTTTTAGAAGGGTGTTGTCTCATAAGACCTTTGTCGATCCATGCGATGCGTTAGGAGTAGCTCTACAAACTAAGGTAGTTAGAAGTGTGGACACTGAAGTAAGCTCATTTTTAGAGGTGCAGATTATAGTAGTGGAAAAACATTTGGAAAATATCTCTTCTAATTCAGGTCATGAGATGTGTAGTGGGATATAGTGTACAAATTATGAGGTTTACGGACATACTAAGGATTTATACCCTTGCAAGTCAGTGCGCACCATGTTGTTGGATTGTGAGATTTTTCATTTAGACCATGATGCAAGTAGATTCCCTCTCTTTCTGTGTGTGATCTAGAAGAATGTGTCTATGTATTGTAAGATTTGTAAAACCCATAATCATGACATCGTTTACTACAAATTGATTGATCACATCCATGGGTCCATCAAGACTAGTGTGCACCAGACTAGTGTAGTAGGTGGATCTAAGGAACACAGAGAACAACATAATGAAGGGAAAAAATGGGGATAACAAAAATAAGGGTTTTTGTGGAGGATATAGAGGTTGAGGTCACAGTGGCGGAAGCAGAGGATTTCCTAGAGGAAATTTTTATCCTTGTAGATATCCTGATCATTATCATCGTGAGTGCCCTGAGAATGTGGTTTGATCATGGTGCGGAAAGCAACACAATTTTTAAGAATGTCCTGACTTATATGAGTAAGCAACACAAAAAAGACAAGGGCATGAGAATGATAAAGGTACAACATAAAGTTAAAGATCAATGGATGCCTAAGGTAACATCTAGTCATGAGTTACAACCTATTTTAGTTACTACATGCGTTGAGGCTACACACACACTTGAACCTCCAAAGTATAAGCTAACTATAATAGAGCAAGAAGTGATAAATGCAAAGTATCTTGAAACTGCACTTTAGAAAAAGGTTTACCAAGAAACTATGGACATTATCAAGGATCTAAAAGGAAAGATTCAAATCCTGAAGGAGCAGGCACGCGTGCTGGATTGAGAAAATAAGGTTAAAATCCTAGAGAAGTATGTAGATGACTTGAAAGAGGTCTGTCGAATATTGTGCCAGGAGAATATAATCCTTTTTTAGGAGAATGGTTGATAGAAAATATACCATGCACATGTACTGAGTGTGAGAGGTAGATACTTCGTGCGAATCTACCCCCACATAATCATGAGTATAATAAGGATATTACACTGAATGCAGTCATAACTGGATGATTTCTTAGTAGCATTATGATAGATAGAGGTGTGGAGATTAATGTACTCATGTTGGATGCATGGAATCAGATGGGAAGACTACCATTACAACATCTTTGAATGTGATGTATATGGAAAATAGAACTAGGGCTAATCCTATTGGATTATTAAAGGATGTAACCATTACACTTTAGGGAGCCAATTTTAGTAGGGAATTTGAAGTATTGGAGCTCACTGAAGTAGATAGCTTCTCAACACTACTTGAACAACCCTAGTGTTATGCAAATAATGCATATTTTTGCTTCAATAAGGGGTACATTAGCTTTGATAACAAGGAAGAGAGCATCATTATACCTTTGACAAATGAAAAGGATGCCCTGTATGTTGATTCTTTGAGTGAAGAGGACTTGAATAGGATATATGTGGGCACAATCAAAGACCCTAAGGTAAGTGAGCCATCTAAGGAAGGAGTGATATAGTAGGATGATGCTCAGTCAGATGGTTATACCATGAGTATTTCTTGTGATAACTGGGTGCATGGAATGTTCAAGGTGGTTGAGCGAGAGATCAAGAAAAAATTTACTTACATGCTTAAACCACGCATGGTTAGGTGTTTGAGTTATAACTAGGTACCTAAGTACACTGGTGGAGGGAACCTTGATGTATTTTTGTGGCTCATGGACTCCTAGTGGAAGGATGCAAGATATAGGAGTATGCTAGTATATACTATATGTGGGATATATACGTGCTAGTGGGAAACACACAGAGAAAACTTGTTGGAATGTCAAGAAGTGAGAATCACCTTTTCTACTAGGTTTATAAGGAGCAATGTACCTTCTCATATATGTGAATTTCATGAGAAGTCCCCTACCTCGTACCATGTTTAGAATTGTGAGAGACTTTGGATGGAGGGACAGGAGGCCTTACCACCATCACTATGGGTACATAAGTTCTACTCCACCTTAACCAGCTGCACGTGTGCATGACATGTCCATGCAAAGTTGACAAGGGTAACAATGAATTGGCAGGATATGACCTCAGGTATGATTCATAATTTTGGTTATTATTTCTACTAATCCTCCGATCAATGAAGTACTATTGATTATGAATTGCCTTACTTTGGGAGATAGTGCAAAAGTTGAGGAAATTATGTTAGAAATGTTTAGAGAGTTAAATCTAGAGGCACACCTTGACCTTCAAGAGACTGAGGAAGAAGATATGGTCCGTGCCTGTGAAGAAAAAGAAAAGGGTAAACTAGTTTATATGATGGCTGATGCTGATGATGATAAGGGTAATAACCTAAATGTTAATCATAATGAAGGTACACACAAGGTGATGGACACAATATATGCATAGGTACGCATGTATCATGAGCCTATTAAAACAAATAAGGTTAACATTGGAACATTTACAGAGCCCAAAAATGCCCTTAATGGTTAGAGCAGGAGGTGGCTAAAATTATTAAACTTTTGTGCAACTTCCAAGAATTGTTTCCGCGGGGGTATCATGAGTTAAAGGGAGTACACTTTTCTTTAGGGGAGATGAGAATCAAACTTTAATAAGGCATGCACCTAGTTAGGAAGAGACCATACATGACAAATCCTAATCTGCATGTGAAGGTAAAGGAAGAAATTGATAGAATGCTCAAATATGGTATAATTGAGCCTATTGAGGAATCTGAAAGGGTTATCCCCATCGTAATAATCATTAAGAAGGATGGGAGGATAAGAATTTGTTTGGACTACAAAGAGTTAAATGCTTTATGTGTTATTGATCCTTTTCCTACCCCATTCATAGAGGAGATCCTTGAAGGAGTTGCTGGGAAAAAAATATACTCGTTTACAGATGGATTTTAAGGTTATGACCAAGTGCACATCGTGAAGGAATATTAGGAAAATAAAACTTTCACCACTGAGTGGGGAATTTTTTCATACATAGTGATGCCATTTTGACTAAAGAATGTGCCAAGAGTATTCTCGCATATTGTTGTATAGGATTTTTAGGATTTCATTCATAAGTTTTTACAAGTGTTTCTATATTATTAGACCATCTATGTATTAGTTAAGGACCATTATGATAATATAAGACTTATGTTTAAGAGGTGTTGGCCATTGAACATCTCCCTTAATATAAAAATTATATTTGTAACACCTTTTGAAACTTTACTTGGGCCTATTATTTGTAAGGAAGGATTTTTGGTGGACCCAGCCAAGGTCGTTGTGATCTTAGGTTTGGAATAACCTAACAATCAAAGTGAAGTGCATGGATTTCTGGGACATACAAGGTATTACAAGAAACTCATCAAGGGTTATGCCAGGATTTCCATGCCCGTGGAGGAAGTATTGAAAACTAAATGGAAATTTTATTGGGGTGACGCACAATAGCATGCATTTGAAACATTGAAGGAAAGGCTTACTACTACCCCTATTCTATGCTTTCCTTTATAGGAAAAACCCTTTCATGTTCATGTTGATTCTTCTAGGATGGAAATTGGTGTAGTGTTGGCCCAACTAGGAGAAGGAATTGTAGACCACTCCATTTTCTTTACAAACAAGAAGTTTATGCTTACAGAGTAGAATTATATAACTACTGAGCATGAGGCTTTATCCACGATCTATGTACTACACAAGTTTAGATAATACCTTTTGGAAACACCATTTATCTTCTTTAAAGACCATATGACACTCAAGTATTTGGTTAACATGACTATTTGTCAAGGGTGCATATGTAGGTGGATACTACTCTTTCAGGAGTTTGAGTTTACAGTTGTTGTGAAACTAGGAAAAAGTAATTCAAGGCTAGATCATTTATAGAGGATCAATTCTAGTAGGGACACACAAAGAATTGAGTACACAATGCTAGATGCACAACTATTTAGATTGAATCTACATTGCAGTGTTTTTGTGCACTATACTAGCGCTTGAGGGAATGAATACATTATAGAAGAAGCAACTTGTAATACACGTGACACCCTATTAGTTGATAGGTGGATATTTATATAAGCTAGGTCGTGATGAAATTTTATGGTGGCGTGTCCTGGAGAATGAGTGTGATACTATTATGGAAGAATCTCATGGTGGAATTATAGGAGGAAAAAATGCTAGGGATGCCACCACACACAAGATTATGATGGCTAGATTATGATGGGAAACTTTGGACATGGATATCAAAGAATATGTCAAGGTGTGTGACCATGATCAACACCTTAGGAAGCCTAGACACAAAGATGAGATTCCGTTGAGGCCTATTACAAGTGCTAAACCTTTTTAGAAATGGGTTATTGACTTTGTAGGTCTAATTTCACCACCCGTGCATAGGACTGGTACACGCTATATTATAACTTGTATAGACTATCTGATAAGGTGGGAGGAAGAAACACCTACAAAGTATTGCACAACAACTACAATAACAAGATATCTATGGGAAAGTATTATCAACATGTATGGATGTCCTTTGTGTTTAAATAGTGATAGAGGCACTCATTTTTTAAATGAGACAATAAGAATTATTTTAGAAGAGTTTATGGTGGCACACCATAAGACTACACCCTATCACCCACAAGGCAATGGTACTACTAATGATTTTAAAAATATTTTGAGATACACATTGAAAAAATATGTGATGTTGGAAGAAAATACTAGGATGATAAAGTATCTACTGTACTTTGGGCATGTTAGACAACCTATAAAAGGTTGAATAATGCCACAACATTTCAATTGGTGTTTGACACTGAGGATATATTTACTGTTGATTTTATCTTACCATCCCTGCATATTGCATGCATAGGAGGACTATCTGATGAGAAAGCTATTGAGGAGCACATAGACAAAATGATGTAGTTAAATGAGAGGTGCGCTATTTCCTGGTGGAGCCAAAAGATTGAGAAGGTGCGACAAAAATCATGACATGATAGGAATATTAGGAATAAGATATTTGAGGTCAGGAATATGGTACTTCTATATGATTCTAAGTTTGTGCACCACCCAAGGAAATTGAAGATTCATTACTTGGTAGTGTTTCTAGTAACAAAGATATTTGACTCTGGTGCTTTCTGGTTATAGGCACTAGATGGAACTTTATTGCCTGGTTACTTAAATGGGAGTAGGTTGAGTCCATACTAGAAATAAGGATTCTTAGTGTTTGTAATAAGGCAATATTTCCATTTAGATTATATTTCTATTTTATATGTTTCCTTTATTTTTCGCTATACTTTTTCGATTTAGTTCAATGTTTTGTTGTAATAAGTGTGTTTGCGTGCTAGAATATTAACACTATATTTTGAGTTCATGCGTAGAGGACCACACTTATTTTTAGTGTGGGGTGGAGTACGTATAAGTGGAATGGATTTATCTAGAATAATATTCAAAGTGCAGGTTATCATATAGGTGCATATATGGGTTGGAACATGAATGTCATCTAAAAGAGTGGTGTGAATAGAAGAAAGGTGTTACAGGTGGTTAGATTGAAGGTGGTTTTAAAGGAATTTTTCTCAAATTGAAGACCACACGTAGATGGATGATCATGTAGTGTAACATGAGGTAGATAACAACATGGGAAACTACTTAGTATGAAGCACAGAGGGTTATGTACTTTAGCTAATGAAGGTGCGTGTAAGGAGGTTTGTGGCTGAGAAGTAGTGGGCACACTAGAAGGTTATGACTAGGGTGTAGAAGAAAGCAACATAAAGTGTGGTAAAAGTGAAAAAGAGTAATTAAAGCAGAATATGGTGGTAGGTGAGAAGTAATTAATGCAATAAATTTTTAAAATTTATATAAAAGGAGGACAAACAACCCCATTCTTACCTTGTAAGTTTAAGTTTTTGAACCTAAGAGTGGAGTAAAGAGTGAACAAGTACAAAACGTGAAGTACAAAAGTGAATCAATCAAACCCAGTGACAATTTGGCACAACTTATGAGGAAGATCCTTTATGGAAATTTTTAGAGGGAGAGGAAGGCGTGAGAAGACAAAAATTTTGGCTCAAGGGTTTGATTCAAGAAGTAGGGTTTAAAGGAAAGAATTCATAGCTAGGGAAGATAGAATTTAAAGAACCAGAGACAAAACAGAGGTTGAAGGTTGCAAGAAGTAAGTGGTGGTAAGAAATTTGGTTTTAGGGCACTTTATCAGTTAAGCAAAGAGTATCATTTGGTAATGGCACCAAAGAGAGCCGTGCACAAGGATAAGGAACCTGTCACAAAGGAAGCACCAAAAGAGTGGTGTGGGGAGATGTAATTCTTAGAAAAGGTCATTGAAGGGAGAGCATGGAAGTCTTAGCTAACTAAGTGCAAGATCAATGATATCAATCATCATACGGATAAGACCCTAAACTATACTAAAGAGGATACCATTATTAAGACTAAGCAGAGGACATAAGATGGGTAAAGGGTATATGATAAATTTATGTATAAACTTTTGGAAAGTGTCGGGGTGCTTCAGCTATATGAGCTACCTTTATTTGGAAAACCAAAATGATTGTAATAGTGGTTGATGTCACGAGTTCATGAGGACTACTTCTACTTTTTAGGTATGAGAATGAGACTTACAGGGAAGCTGATAGGAAAAGTGACTGGTTTACGCAATTCTGAGATAGACATCAAACCACACTTAGTCGATGATGATGGAGTAGAAACTACAACAGGCATGTTGAACTACCATAAAGGGGGCCACACCATGGATGTAACCAATATTGAGGACCGTGCTACGAGGGTGGTTGCTTAACTCGTAAGATGCAAACTAGGTGCATTTAATCAATGGAAGGAGGTGAACAAGTGATGACTACACATCATGCATAAGATGGTGAACAAAGCTTACTACAACATATCAATATGTTACAAAGAGAATTATCGAGGAGGTGCACATAAAGATCAAGAAAGGTGATAAAATTACTTGGGGTAAAATATTTCTTCTGTTTGTATTTTGTGAGATTGGTGTACCTGATGGGCCTAAGTAGAAGATGTGGGTATACCCTATCAAGAATAATTCCTTGGCCACAAGGTTCACCAAATTTACATGTTAAGGAATTATTTTGGGAACCTACAAGAAACACTCAGAAAAATAGTAAAGGAGAATGCATGATGTGTTTAAGGAAGAGTGTTGCATCCCACTGGAGTTGCCTAGTGTTTTGGATGGGCAAGATGAGTTTTCAGATTGTCAAAACTTTTGTTTAGGAAGATTCTACATGAAGAATGGGGAGAAGATCATGTGGTGTAAGTTACCCTTTGCATTTACCACACGTTATTTTAAGGAATTTGTGAATAGGTTATATAATGTGAAGAAGACGAGGTTTGATACAAATAAAGTAGACACATATATTCATATTCTGCGCAATACTTATGTCTATCCGAAAAAGGAGGATTATGAATAAATGATGGAATAAGATATTATTGGTATTACTCCTAAGACTATGAAATTTTGGAAGATAGAGCCTACATGTGTATATGTATATTTGAGGCCAAGATTTCAGGATGGTAAGTATATTTCCAGTGAAGACTTACCACTTCTAGATCCTCCTAAGGGAAAGTAGACTACAGGTACAAAAAATCCACGTGAGGTTACCCCTCCTAAGAAAGAAGAGGGAGAAGGGATAAATGACCTCGAGGTAGAGGAAACTGAGAAGTGTTATGTTTGTGGAGCCTATTTTCATGTTAGAGTGTGGTACACCTTCTATGTGTTAACTTGGGTATTTTTACGGTGGTCCCGCTCGCTAGTGAGTGGGTCAGGGGGGTTTGAGGGCAAAGCCCCTGAAGCAAATTTTCATGGGTGGTTTATTAACCCATGGGTAATGGGTAACCATTATGGGCTGTTTTTGGGCCCATGGTTTTTTGGTACCCATTGTTTTGATACCCACAGTTTTTTGCCCATGGTTTCGATACCCATGGTTTTATATCAAACTGCTTAAGAAATTGTCTATTTATATGGTCTTATGTGTATGATACATAGACAAGCAAATGTATTGTAGATGTGTTTTGAATTTAGGTGTGAATTCTATAGAGTTTGTTGAGCATAGCTCCAAATGGATCTAGGTATTGTATTGAGAGAGTGGAGGCTTGTAATAAAATCTGAGCAAGTGATTCTTGGTGGACGTAGCCCAAATTGGGTGAACCACGTTAAATCTTGTCTCTCTGTGTTGTGTTATTTATTCTACACTTTTATTTGAGATTTGTAATATTTTCTGCATATTAGTTTCTACTGTACGATTTTGTAAGGGATTATTCCACATATTTTATCTCTTATTTCCTAACAATTGGTATCAAAGCCTGGTTTGGTTTGCTGAAGTGTTGAATCAAAGGGAAATTTTTATCTTGAGTGGGAGCTTTAGCAGATGATGGAAGATCTAGGGTTGATAAATTCAACGGGTAGAATTTTAGTCTTTGGAAGATGCAGATGGAAGATTACCTTTATCAAAAGGATCTTTATACTCCATTGTCTGAGAAGGCGAACAAAACCTCAAGTATGACAGATGCGGAATGGGATTTGTTGGATCGGAAGGCACTTGGAATGATCTGGCTGTGTCTTGCATCTTTGGTATTATTTAATGTTTCAAAGGAAAAGACTACAAAAGAACTGATGGATGCATTAGGGAAGTTGTATGAAAAACCCTTTGCCTCTGATAAGATATTTTTAATGAAAAGTTGTTTAATATGAAGATGTCTGAGAATATTTCAGTAGTAGATCATTTAAATGATTTCAATATGGTTGTGAATATGCTAGCTTCAGTTATAATAGAATTTGATGAAGAAGTTAGGGATTTATTAATTTTGTGCTCTTTACCTGAAAGTTGGAATAGCCTGGTAATGGTTGTAAGCAACTCGGTTCCAGCTAACTTGAAGTTGAAGTTTGAGGATGTTATAGGGATGATTCTAAGCAAGGAAATGTGAAGAAAAAGCTCAAAGGAATCTTCTACTTTAGGCAATGATTTGATATTGGAAACTAGAGGGAGACAGAAGAATAGAGGAAACCGTGGAAAATCGAAAGATCAGGCAAGGTCAAAATCCAAGAGCAAGATTGTATGTTGGAACTGTGGAAAGTCTGGGCATGCAAAGAAGGTCTGTTGGGAGCTTTGGGACAAGAAGAAACAACAAGAAGAAAAAAAAAGGAGGCAAATGTGGCATCGGGTAATGTATGCCATGATGCTTTGATTCTTTCTTTACATAATATTACTAAATCTTGGGTTTTAGATTCAGGGGCTTCTTTTCATGCTACTCCACATAGGCATTATTTTGTTGATTATGTTCAAGGGAATTTTGGGCATGTTTTTCTTGGTGATGATGAGACTTACAGTATAGTTGGAAAAGGTTCTTTTTAGGTTAAGATGCAGAATGGGAATACATGGCTATTGAAGGATGTCAGACATGTGCCTACATTAAGGAGAAATTTGATATCGACGGGGTAATTGGGAAGTGATGGTTGTACTGTGATATTTATGGCTAACTCTTAGAAGGTTACCAAGGGTGCTCTTGTGGTGGAAAGAGGTAAGAAGGTTGGAACCTTGTATTTATCCACTGATAGTACTAATGATTGTAATCTTGTGGCTTCAGATCCAAATACAACATTATGGCACTATAGGCTCAGTCATATGAGCCATAAGGGCATGGACATCATAAAGAAGAATTTTCCTGGATACACAGAAATAGGTTTGGAGTTCTGTGAGGACAACATATATGGGAAACAGAAGCGAGTAAGGTTTCTCAAGGTTGGACCTACAAAGAAAAAGAGTAAGTTAGAGCTAGTGCATTCTGATGTGTGGGGGCCAACTCATGTATCATCTCTTGGGGGTTCAAGTTATTATGTTACTTTTATTGATGATGCAACAAGGAAAGTTTGGGTTTATTGTATTAGAAACAAATATGATGTATTTGACACTTTTGTTAAATGTAAAGCCTTGGTAGAGAATGAAATAGGTCTTAAGCTAAAATGTCTCAGGTCAGATAATGGAGGGGAGTATTGCAGTAATGAATTTAATGATTACTATTCTAAGAATAGAATCTACAGGAAAAATACGGTTCCAGGAACTCTGCAGCAGAATGGGGTATCAGAAAGGATGAACAGAACAATAATGGAACGTGCTAGGAGCATGAGGTTACATGCAGGACTGCCTCTTTCTTTTTGGGTAGAAGCGGTGAGAACAGCTGTGTACTTGATAAACAGAGGATCCTCAAGTGCCTTGGATGGAGACATACCTGAGGAGGCTTGGTATGGTAAGAAAGTTGATTATTCATTTCTTAGAGTCTTTGGATGTGAGGTGTTTGTTCATATAGACAAGGATGATAGGACCAAGATAGAGGCTAAATTAGAAAAATGTACTTTCATTGGTGATGGTGGTGATGAATTTGGATTTAAATGTTGGAGTATTAAGGACAAGAAAATAATTCGGTTTAGGGATGTGGTCTTTAATGAGAAAGTCATGTATAAGAAACAGTTATAGGAAAATAAGGAAGAATCCAAGAAATAATATGCAGTGGTAGAGGATCTTCTGGATGGGACAGTGACCCATGAATCAGTTCAGGATCCGACTCAACAGGAACCCCAAACTCCTACAGTGAGGAGGTCTTCTAGGGTAAGGAAAGAACCTGAATGTGTTTCTCCTTCTCCTTAGTATTTATTACTCACTGATAGTGGAGAGCCAGAGAGCTTTGATGAAGCAATACAGGTAGATGCCAGTAAGAAGTGGGAGTAATCCATGGATGAGGAGCATAAGTATCTCATGGAGAACCAGACTTGGGATTTGGTGAAGCTACCGGAAGGCAAAAGAGCATTACAGAATAAGTGGGTGTATAGAGTTAAAGATGAAGAAGGAGGAAAGAAAAGATATAAGGACCGGTTGGTGGTCAAGGGGTTTGCATAGAAATAAGGTATATATTTTGATGAGATATTTTCTCTTGTAGTAAAAATGACTTCTATTAGATATGTTCTTGGAATAGTGGCAGTAGAAGACTTGCACTTAGAATAGTTATATGTAAAGACTACATTTCTCCATGGTGATTTAGAGGAGGAACTATATATGTAACAACCAGAGGGCTATGAGGTCAAAGGTAAAGAGGAGATGGTGTGTAAACTGAAGAAGAGCTTGTATGGCTTGAAACAAGCTCCAGGTCAATGGTATAAGAAGTTTGATAGCTTCATGATGGAGCAAGGTTATATTAGATGTCATTCTGACCATTGCGTGTATACAAAGAAATTTAAGGATGGAAGTTATATTATCATGTGTTTGTATGTTGATGACATGTTGGTTGCAGGTAAAAACATGCAAGAAATAAAAGTACTCAAGAAACAGCTAAGTAAATCCTTTGATATGAAGGATTTGGGGGCAGCTAGACAAATCCTTGGTATGAGGATAACTCGGGATAGGAAGGAACGTAAGCGGAATTTATCTCAGGAAGAGTACATTAAGAAGGTATTGGATAGGTTTAACATGTAGGATGCTAAACTGGTTGGGACTCCTTTTACAGGCCATTTTAAGTTATCAAAGGAGCAGTGTCCCAAGACAGAGCAGGAAAGAAACCAGATGTCCAAGATACCTTACTCCTCAGTAGTTGGTAATTTGATGTATGTTATGGTGTGCACTAGGCCTGATATTGCCCATGTAGTGGGAGTTGTGAGTAGATTTATGAGTGATCCAGGTAAAGAGCATTAGCAAGCAGTAAAGTGGACCCTTCGGTATTTGAGAGGGACCATGGGGACAATTTTGAGCTATAGTGGATTAGACACCACTTTACGTGGTTATGTAGATTCAGAAATGGCTGGAGATGTAGACAGCAGGAGGAGCATGACATGTTATATTTACACTGTAGGTGGGACAACAGTGAGCTGGATTTCAAGACTACAGAAGCTGGTGGCTTTGTCAACCATGGAGGATGAGTATGTTGCTGCCAAAGAGGCAAGCAAAGAGATGATTTGGTTACAAAAATTTCTTGAGGAGTTCGGGCATAAGTAGGAGGAATGTAAGCTACATATTGATAGTCAGAGTTCTATACACCTAGCTAAGAACTCTTCTTTCCACTCCAGGACGAAGCATATACAGTTGAGATATCACTTCATCAGGACAGCTTTGGAGGAAGATAAGTTGAAGTTAGAGAAGATTCATACCAGTCAGAATCCTACATACATGATGACCAAGGTGGTCACAAGGGATAAACTAAAGCTATGTTTAACTTGGGTTGGTCTTCGCGGATGAAAATGAAGGGTTGAGAAGCTTTCTCAGTGGAAATCAATCTCCAAGTGGGAGATTGTTATGTTTGTGGAGCCTATTTTCATGTTAGAGTGTGGTACACCTTCTATCTATTACACTCGGGTATTTTTACAGTGGTCCCGCTCGCCAATGAGCAGGTTAGGGGGGTTCAGGGGTGAAGCCCCCGAAGCAAATTTTCATGGGTGGTTTATTAACCCATGGGTAATGGGTAACCGTTATGGGCTGTTTTTGGGCCCATGGTTTTTTGGTACCCATTGTTTTGATACCCATGGTTTTTTGCCCATTGTTTTGATACCCACAGTTTTTTGCCCATGGTTTTGATACCCATGATTTTCTATCAAACTACTTAAGCAATTGTCTATTTATATGGTCTTATTCATATGATACATAGACAAGCAAATGTATTGCGGATGTGTTTTGAATTCAGGTGTGAATTCTGTAGAGTTTGTTGAGCATAGCTCCAAACGGATTTCGGTATTGTATTGAGAGAGTGGAGGCTTGTAATAAAATTTGAGCAAGTGATTCTTGGTGTACGTAGCCCAAATTGGGTGAACCATGTTAAATCTTGTCTCTCTGTGTTGTTTTATTTATTCTACACTTTTATTTGAGATCTGTAATATTTTTTGCATATTAGTTTCTACTGTTGCGATTCTGTAAGGGATTATTCCACATATTTTATCTCTTATTTCCTAACAAGAAGGAAGATAGTGGTGTGCTAGACTAAAGTAGAAGGATACTGAGAAGGAAATGCAAGGATCCAAATGAGGGCACTAGGACTTCATAGTCTGGTAGGAGATCACCAAGAATGATGGCTGTAAACCCAAGTCTAGAGAATAAGAAAAAGAGGAGGCATAATGTCATTACTCAGAGTGATAGTGATGAAGAAGGTCATCATATGGGGCTATGTGTGACAACATTTCTCGACCTCATACATAGGTGTGAGAAGAAAAATGACTTAGGGGTAAGGAGACTTAGCATGGTACAGAAGTAACCAATGACCACAAGGAATAATACCCCACTGGAAGTGACATGGAAAAGAAGAAAAGTGAGGAGGAATGAATAGGTGAACATGAGGGTGGTTCAGGTGAAATACAAAAAGGGATATCTGTAGGCACCAGGATACATGTACCTATGGGAAGGCGTAGTGGTCAACATAAGGAAGAAGATATGGTATGAACACTGGAACTTGTGTATGTCAATGAATCTACTAAGGTTATTTGCACTAGGTTCTAGAGCACTCTTTCCATAGAACAATTATACAGTTGGGAAATGATGGATCCAAAAGGTGTGAATGTGTGCACTAGAAATCAACTTTTATGGAGTATACAGAATCACATGGAAAAACCATAATTCAACATGATTGGGGAGGTGTGTGTCAAGAACATAATGAAAAAGATACCACAACCAATACATATGACCATTAAGCATACAAAGTTTTTGGATGAGTAGGAAATCAATGCCCTAACCAAAATAGAAGCAGAGGTCACTCATAGAAATGTGGATAAGGGGGATACCCTTATAACCTTGTTGGAGGAAAATAATAATGAGGAAGAGGTCCAAAATTTGATAGAGGCGTGGGATAAAGTGGAGTGTAAGGTGAAGGTTGTTCTAGAGATGGCCGAGGAGATTGGAGAAGAAATTTTGGAAGCACGTACACAATATGAAGATAAGGTATTTAGAATTTTTCCCTCAGTGCTACACTATTTTTAGACTTTGGTCCATCTACTATTATTAGAGAATACAAACGTGCATGGGATAAGTGAAGAAGATGTAATTACAAAGGAATAGAAAGATGTTGTAGTCAAAAAGGAAAGGACAAAGGCATTTATAGCGCACCAAATTTTAGAGTATGATGTCATACTCTAGACACTGAACGACAAATTAAAGAAGGAAAATTGGGTGCCGAGTAACTACATAGATCCTAAGTAGATCATCAAGGATTATACAGTGCAGGAGGAAAAGGACATCTTGATAGTGAAGAAGAAAGAGTCTATGGTTAGAGGAGATAAATTGGAGGTGGTAGTGAAGACGCGCAACATGATGAAATCAGCTAGATAACCCCATGAAGAAAGAATATACCATTTTGGATCCCTCATAACATGATGTATGAATTTTATGGATGGTATGATCTCAAGACTTTCTGGGGTCCCAAGAGAGCTTCAAAGTAAAGGGGAAGATATAAATATGGATGAGATGGAGAAAATACTTGGAGACATTCTTAGTAAAGTGAAGAAGGGACTAGGGGAGTGGAACAAAGTTGAGGCAAACATAACTAATGAGTAACCTAAACTCCTTTTATCAGCTAAAAAATAAGGTGAGGTGACCATCCATTCCATTCATTTCGTAATTTTTGTAGGAACAATCTTTATTTTTTTTTCTTTGGAGGGATAAGTTATGTAAGCCCATTACTGAGGGCGGTAATGAAATTAGTGTTGGGTAATGTTGGGTTGAAAATTTTTCCTACAGGGTGCATAGGCACATGCATGTATCAAGTGAAGAAGGGCACACCCAAGAAGAGAGTGCTCATGACTTAGTCTATTTTGTAAAGAATGGACTGTAAATAGGAAAAATGGTTAGAGTGCAGCCCAAGTAATAATAAGAGAAAGAAGACTTCACAGCTAAGCAAGAGCTATTTTGGGACCAAAGTGGAAGATCAAAGGTCATGCATAATTCGTGCTAATAATAGGATTAAAGTAGAGTTTATTTATAGATTAATCTATTATTTTCCATTTTTTAAAAATATGTAGCTACTAATGCATGGTTATTTTGAGCATGTAGTCTATTTTAGAGATGCATGGCCGGTGAAGGGAAATTTCCCACCCCTATATATGTTAGTTGATTTGAATAGTTTTAGATGACCATGGATACTGTACTATTATGATATTTTGTTTTAGCACACTTAACTCTTGGAGACTGATATTGTTATGTATTCCTCTTTTGTTGCATGATGAATTAAAGTAATGGATACTTATAGATGGATTCTAGTAAATAATAATTGATGTATTTGATCATGGTATTTTCATGGTGAACTTGATCTTAATAATGGTTTGAACTGTTGTATTTACTTATTACATGTGTTTCCATATGATGAATGTAATGACTTATACTAGGGATTATGATATGTTAATGGTTAATATGAATATGCATGCTAACATCTTGAAAAAATTTCACAAAGGAGGGACCTAGTAGCTTCACGGGATTCGAGTGACCATTTATATATATTTGAATGAAGTGTCAGTGCACCTAGGCAATCGAGTGGAAAAACAAGACTATAACACCTGCGCCAATATCATTTCTACTTTTGGAGCCATCAAAGTACAACCTCCACACTCTAAATTTTTCTTCATCTGGTCCTTGCTTGAGTGCGGTAGGTAGTGCACAGTCTTCTTCAAGGGTAAATAAGTACCAAGACTAGTTTTAAAGGTTTCAATGGCATTGAAATAGGGATAAAAATCATAGCACTTCCTGGACCATTCATCTAATATTAGATTAGGTATGGGGGAGGAATAGGTTGCTCTATTGAAACTGAATCTTATTTTTGGCCTTCTTGGATTGGGTAATTGGATTGGAGAGGTGAGGGGTCATATGAATCAACATGATATGAGAATATGGTCTCAGTTTATATGGTAAACCAGGTACCATTCCATGTTCTAAGTAACATATGAGACCAATCAGAAGACAAGTAACCATATACTTTGGTAATGAAATCTCTTGATAAGAAAAGGGTAAATAAAGGAGGTATGTCAATAATTGAGACATCTTGAGTTATTGTTAGACTTGGACATTTATGGAGGGTTAACTCAAGATCCTAGAGTGGTGATAGTTGAGCCATCAAGTTGCAAGACCCCTTTAGACATAGGGCTATACTTAAGACCTAGGACATCAAAAAATTTCTTTGGTATAACCGAAGTAATAGCCCTTAAATAAATCACACAATTGTGTATAAGATGTTTTGACACTATTAAAGATATATAGAAAGGTTGGGTTTTGAAAAAATTTCTTACTTGTTTCTCCTCTTCTTGATAGATGTTGAAAATATCATGAGGTCTTTGGATAACTAGATCAATGCACTAAAGTTGTGTCAGAGCTTCGTACAAGAGGTCACACTGATATGGAATGGAAAGAGAATCCCACATTATGACATTTAAATTTGTCTTCTTCATCTGGTCCATAATGTTGAATGGAAGGTTAATTGACATGTGCATTTGAGGCACACCAACATCCTTTCTTGATTGTTCAGGTATAGAGGTAGGGGCCTTAGCTTACACATAGGAATGATCTATCAAAGGAGGGCTATGATAGAACTTGCACACCATAAATTTTGGATGCATTAACATCCTTTGATGCTTGAAAATGAGTTGCATCTCTTTGTTGTTTTGGATCAAGCTAAATGTTAGAGGTTGAAGGATGCACGTTGGTTCCCAACATTCTCTTATTGAATCTTGTGTTGTTATAAACTTGGGCATGCAGTCTTCTTGGGATATCTGCAACTTGATTGATTGCATAAAAGTCTTCAATGCCAAAGAACATAAGGTTGGCCTTAGGAACAACTTTAAAATTTCTTGATTTTCTAATTCGCATGCACTAGTGAAATGGTCATGATTTGAAGAAACTTGAATCATGTAAGCCTATACACATAAGGCATTGGCACAAATATAGTGGCTATGAGGTATATTACAAGGAAAAAACCATTTTGACACTTGAACCAATTTTTTCTGAAATGGAATATGTGCTTGAAATGAACTGGGTGTTGCAAGGGGCTACGCAGGAGGAATTGTTTGTAATGGAATGATCTATCAAAGGAGGGCTATGATGGAGCTTGCACACCATAAATTTTGGATGCATTAACATCCTTTGATGCTTGAAAATGAGTTTCATCTCTTTGTTGTTTTGGATCAACCTAAATGTTAGAGGTTGAAGGATGCACATTGGTTTCCAACATTCTCTTCTTGTATCTTGTGTTGTTATAAACTTGGGCATGCGGTCTTCTTGGGATATCCACAACTTGATTGATTACACAAAAGTCTTCAATGCCAAAGTACATAAGGTTGGCCTTAAGAACAACTTCTGAAATTTCTTGATTTTCTGATTCGCATGCACTAGTGAAATGGTCATGGTTTAAAGCAACTTGAATCATGTAAGCCTATGTGCATAAGGCATTGGCACAAATATAGTGGCTATGAGGCATATTACAAGGAAAAAACCATTTTGACACTTGATCCAATTTTTTCTGAAATGGAATATGTGCTTGAAATGAACTGGGCATTGCAAGGGGCTACGTAGGAGGAATTGTTTGTAATGGGAGGTGCACATTAGCCCATTAGCTATCATTTTATTAGTTTGGCCCATATCTCTTATTTGGATATTAATTTCTAAAGGGATGATACATTTGGTTATACCCTTGATTAGCCAACATCCTTTGTTGATTGCTCAGGTATAGAGGCATGGGCCTTAGCTTACACGTAGGAATGATCTATCAAAGGAGGGCTATGATGGAACTTGCACACCATATATGTTAGATGCATTAACATCCTTTGATGCTTGAAAATGAGTTGCATCTCTTTGCTATTTTGGATCAACCTGAATGTTAGAGGTTGAAGGATGCACGTTGGTTTCCAACATTCTCTTCTTGTATCTTGTGTTATTATAAACCTAGGTGTGCGGTCTTCTTGGGATATCCGCAACTTGATTGATTGCACAAAAGTCTTCAATGCCAAAGAACATAAGGTTTGCCTTAGGAACAACTTTTGAAATTTCTTGATTTTCTGATTCGCATGCACTAGTGAAATGGTCATGGTTTGAAGCAACTTGAATCATGTAAGCCTATACACATAAGGCATTGGCACAAATATAGTCGGCTATGAAGAATATTACAAGGAAAAAACCATTTTGACACTTGAACCAATTTTTTCTGAAATGGAATATGTGCTTGAAATGAACTGGGCATTGCAAGGGGCTACGTAGGAGGAATTGTTTGTAATGGGAGGTGCACATTAGCCTATTATCTATCATTATGTTAGTTAGGCCCATATCTTTGATTTGGATATTAATTTCTAAAGGGATGATAGATTTGGTTATACCCTTGATTAGAATTATTTTTAAAGGCTTGCGCCTGCTATTTTTCTAAAGATATGTCTTTATTGGACAAGGTTCTAATTAATGCCTTCATTTCTTCATCCTCTTTTTTCTACATGGGAGAGTAAGATGTGGATGCAGTGGGCTGAGTGCTCTATTCAAGAATAGGAGTAATGGATGGTTGGGGTGCTTGAAGTATTTTTGGAAAAAGGGCACGAGCGGTCTAGGAGATAACTTTCCTACTTGAATTAGACTATTATCAGCCCTAATAGCTAATGCATAGACCCCAATAAGTTTTGTGCCCCCATGGATTGGATTGTGTCAGTAATATCATAATTTAAATCCCCTGAAAATTGAAGGAAAAAACCTTCTGGAGTCAGCCTTACCAGGGATGGAATTCTCTCCCATGTTTTCTAAATAATGAAGTTAAAGTACGTCATAAGCCCATTGGGATCTCTCTTTATAGTTGTCAACTATTCAAGAAGAGAGAGGTTATCAACCTTTTCTCCAAACTGATTACAAAGGGATGCCCCCAGCTGATTCCAATTTTGAATTGACCCTGCTATCAATATCCTAAACCATTGCAAGTCTCTCCCTTTGAATAAAGAGGCTAATAGTCTAACAACCACATCTTGTTCAATGATCTGATGGATGACACAAACATCGGCAATGTCATGTATGTGGTCAACAAGAGTAGTATTGTTTTCCCAAGTGAAGAAAGGGACACTTTTAGGTGAAGAAGTTAGAATATGATTTTTGGAATTAAGAGCAAGAGGCCTACTACCAGTAAAATTAAAAAATCCTCTATTTTCTTGTTGTGTTGCCATAATGATAGGTTTGAGAGCCCTAATAGATTGCAAAGAGGGACTACTAGGAGGTGGTGTAGAAATTACACAACACATTGGAGATGGAGATGCATGTGTAATTACTCTGTTACTTCTTATTCTTGGAGAAAGATGAAGGAATTTAAAATAATCCTCATCTGTTGTGCTTTGCCTAGTATGTATCCTTCTCATGAAAAAGGCGTGCATACTACTAAAAATAGTAGATATGAGTTGGGAGTCACAAGGTGTGTTAAAATAAGCCTCAAAAGGCTAGGAATCACTAAGTCACACATAAAAACCTAGTAACAAAGAAATTTAAGCTTTTAATACTTGTCCCACAGGGCATGCCAAAAAAATTTGGAGCCCAAAATATAACCCATCCCAGATCAAGATGAACTAGGATTTTGAGGCAACATGGAACTGTCTCCAAGTTAAGGGACCTTGTGTACTTGAGACAAACCTCCAAAGGAGGCTGGTTCCTCTACCTAATTCTACTGCTAAAACTAATACTAGGAATGAAAATGTAGCTATTTATCACTACTCTTAGAATCCAAGGGACCGGGGTTAGAAGGAGATGTAGGGAAAAGAGAAAACTAAGCAACAAACTAGCTTTAAGTGAAAATTAAGGAGAATGTGCATAAAGAGGATAGATATGCATATCATAGACTAAAACACACTCACACACTCATTTTCATGGGGCACAATCAAAAAATGAACTTGCAAGGGACGTGAGAAAGCACAACAAACATAAAATGTAAAAGTGAGGCAAACAAAATCATTAAAAAGAGTTTAGACAAAGAATAGCCACAAAATAGACATTCTATGACTTCTAAAAAATGCACACATGATTATAATGGTGGATGAGGCTGATATCCACAAGTAGAAACCATATTTAAATGCATGTAACTGAAAAGGCTAAGGAGTAGAGATCTTAGTAAACTAAAGGGGTCCAACCTTTTATAATGAGCATTTCTCTTACATTTATAGAAGAAAAGGAGAGAAGAGGAGAAGAAAGAAGAGGGGAATTCATGTTTTAAATCCAACCACCAATAACAAGCATTGAATTCCAATAAATCTACCTACAAAGCTGTCAGATGCACCCCACATGTCTGTTTTGCTTGTAAAATAAGCAAGGAGGTGAGATTTGAATAAAATATGCTGGTTGAGTTGATTAGATGTTTAAATTAATGATTGGAACGTATTTACCTACTTATCACCTATTAAATATCTTCAAAATATGATTTTGAATGATCCATTGTGTAGCCCTCATCAACATCTTTCCAACAAGACCAAAACATCAAGAATTCAAGCTCTACAACAAAAGTTATGATGATCTAAAGGCGACAATGCAGACTGAACACACAATAACATGTGGCGTGCTCTAATTGACTGAAAGATCAAACAAATGTTCATCTATTTTTTCATTTATACCACATGTTGTGAACTAGTTCATTACAAGGATTCGACACTGAATTGGTGCACTTTGATAGGTTGTGTGTGGCACACTCAATTCTGACAAGTAATGATGTGGCACAATGATTCAACAAATAAGATTACACAAGGTGCACGTGAGAGAAACAAGAATTAGGGGAAAATGTAGAGGATAAACACACAAGAGAGGTGCACATAAGAGCATGAGGAAAATAGTGCACATCTGTAAAAGTATACAAGTATGCAAGCAAGGCACGAACATCTAAATGAGAAGTGTGTAATGGCAAGAGAGAAGATGTGCATGGAGAAAGCCAAGAAGGAAGTGTGTAGTGTGTAAAATTGTGAAGGAAATATGTACTAAGAAAGAATGTGGAAGAATCATACAAGTGACTAATCCAATTTGGAGGGAAAGTTAGGGGTGTGTATGAACTATGGGGAGGAAGGCATACGCACAGAAGGGGTGCACGCAAAGGGATGATGGAAGGTGATAGATGAATGGAGAAAAAAATTGCAAGGACACAAAATTTGCGTAGGGATTAGACACACAAGAGGAAGAAGGAAGGGAACATGGAAAAACTACAACCAACTAATGCACCAAGAGAATAACTAGAGTGTGCGCAACCTATAATATTGTTGGAACTCAAAATGAGGATGTAAGTTATCAGAATAACTAGGGAAGCTATTTTGGATAAAAAACCCCATATGAGTTATCCATTGGATATGAAAATTGTGAGAGTAGGCCAATAGAAACAAGAAGTGGAACAGAACATGCACTGATATGCCATAATGGATCAAATTTGGTGTTATTGATAGGGATGGATCCAATAGAAGAATTAATATGCAAGTGATTAGGATGGAATTCAACATGATAATCGTGATTAGAGAAAGAAATGATTGGTGGAGAAATGTCAACATGAGAAACTAGGAAATCAAGAGCCCTTGATGTAGGAGGAGGCACTGTGTGATATATATGATTAGCCAAGGAATCAACTAAACTCATGTCATGTTTTGGAAGTGGATTATTGAATATTTTGATCTTATGATTCTCATTGACTAGTACAGAGTTCGTAGGCTCTGAAAGCTTGAGTTTGTTACCATCGATAAGATCCTGGATGATAGTGCAAAGTTTAAAACACATATATGTAGAATGTATGACACATTGATGATAGTCACATTGAAAGTTCTCATTATAATTTCAACGCTTAGGATGAGATGGATCCAAGTTGAGCAAAGGGGAAGTGTAATATGGTTTCTCTCAAGAAGATGTTGTAATATAAGATGCAGAGAAATAGTCAACTTTGTATATGTACACTAAGGTGGTTACCATTGGAGTTATTTTGTGTTAGAGAATTCATTGAAAATAAATTTAGATTCAGTAGGGTTTTCGGTTAGTTTAAGAGTTGTTTTAATTTGAAAGCATGTAGAGGATGAAGCTTGATCATGATAATTAAAATTTCCTATAGATAAGAGCTTAGTTTCCCATAGCTTGAGAGTGCAACACAATTGATCAAATGAGGGATATGTCTTAAATAGAACACTCTCTTAAAGAGGATAAAATAAACTTTGAATGAATAAGTATTCAAGCTTAGAGTCCGTAAGCATGTTAGACATATTAGCTAGGTTATTGTTATATCGTAAGACATAATCCACTAGATTTTCCTTAGACCATTGTTTAAGTTACATAAGTTGCACATATGAAATATTAGAGCCAATATTGATAGAGAAATGAGTGAGAAAATCACTGGATAGATACGTGAAAGATGTTACCAAGTGGACATGTAGTTCATACAACCAACACATCACATAATTATGGAGACACCAAAGAAAGATCTTAGTTAAAAGAATGTGATCATCTGCAAAATTGAGACATGCCACATGGAATGCTCAGAGATGCTCTTGTGGGTCATCATACCCATTGAAAATGAGAAGCTTGGGGGTGAATAAGTTAGGAGGAAATGAGTAAGCAGATATGGCAAGTGTGAATGGAGTGTGTAGTAATAGAGTGGAATCTAAAGATGAATACACATGAGAAGTATGCTATTGTAACTGTTGATTTTTTGCTTAGAGGTCTTGATAAAGAGAGGCTAAATCTTGAGTTCTAGAAGAAGAAAAATTTTGCATGTGAGAAACAAGAGGTTGAGTCAAGTGATTGGTGGGAGTAGGAACTGAAACATGAACAATATATGTAGGTGGAAGAGAAAAAACATGCGGTTAAGTGGAAATGGAAGTGGGGATGGCAGCATAAGTAATAAGATCTGAAATATTGGTGGCCTCCTCATGAGAAACATATAAAAGCAAGTCTAGATCTTGGGGATGCTCAACAATATAATCATTAAGGGATTTAAGATGGTCTTTAGTAAATTCACCATAAGATTGAGCCATAGTGATAAGAGGATAAGAGCTCTAAATGGAAGGTGGATTCAAAGATCCGATTCACCAAAATGATTAAGCTAAAAGTGGATTTATGAGACTAATCTGATGAATATTATAGCAGTAAATAAAAAAATAATTAAGTACAAAACTTAAGCCAAGTAAGCTAAGAAATAAAATATGAAACCATAATTGCAAGGAGGAGAAGAAGGTACTTAGCTGATTTGTAATAAAATATAGACTACACCAAAGTTCTGATCAGATGAATAGATAGGGAGAAGTATCACATAGAGCCTCAGAAAAGTCTGCAAAGTAATGATCTACCTAGACTGGGGCACCAAGAGAGGGATAGGGGCACATTTTGGTTACCTAGGCCTGTTTATGGGTTCTTGTGTCTGCTGAAATGATCAGAAAACCTCCTCTGAGTGGTTGTGAGGTATTTGTTGTTATTCACCTTTGGTCACTATGAGGTTGCACAATGATTTCCGAAGTCACTCGAAACCTGTAGTGAAACAATAACCTGTAAAACCCTCAAATAGACATTAAATCCTTAAAAAAGAAAGATGCAGAATGAGGGGTTAGACTATCCTCAGCTATCACTATGGTGAACTTACGAATGAGCACTACACTATATCTCAAAACCAATTTATTTGTGTGTGTGTGTGTGTGGAATTTTTCCCTAGGTGGCTCTTGTGTGTGTTTCACTTGATAGCGAACAAGTAATCTAGATGTAAATAAATGTAATAGATGTGTGCATGTAATAGAATGAACTTCCCTCCTATGAAGTGTATATAGAATAACCAACCCTTGTGTCCCTTGGATGGTGTTAGATGGATGTAATGGAGCTCTTAGATGCTTGATGGATGTAAGATTAGGTGGTGATAGCTAATGCTTAGTGTTTGGTCCTTTATTATGATCACATAACTTCATATTTATATTATTCCTTTGCTTGAATTTTTTAATTAACACTAAAAGGCCGACTACGAAAAATATAATATGGTCAAATGGATAAAAAGGACCCAAAAGATGTAAACAAATTATACTGAGGTCAGGGGCACCCAAAGGGGACAAGGGCACCTGATGCTGGCATCCTGGCTAGGTGTTGGTGTCTAGGATGATAAAGGTTGAGATATAAAGAGGTAGACTAAGCAAGTAACAGTGTAAGACCAAAAGTGGCAACAAAAAGCAAAGAAAGGTGGCCAAATACATTGGTTAATTAGTACTTTTCTTACTTAGGAATCATATGAATATTAGTATGTAATCAGGACTAGATAATTACCTAAAGTGCATGATTTTGTGTGTACACCCATTTGGGAGAGTCATTCTTAGAGATCACATTTTATCTCATTCATGGGAAAAACGATCTTCTAAGGGGGCAATATGTATGCACCCAAAAATTACATGGTGTAACATAGAAAACGTGATATGTATCCTATGATGATAAAAAACTCTTACAAGTTAAAAATGAGATTCGTACACCTCTATCTCCCCTTTACATCCCTCCTTTGAATTAAATCAACCTTTCTTACTTGTCCCAGACTTCAATTTTATTCGTAAGACCATTTTTTGGCTTTAGCATAGTTTTTAAGTGGGGGTTGCTAAATCGTCCCTTGCCAAAGAGTGACAGTTATGTAACCATTTTAGTAGTTATGCAACCGCTCCTTTGGAAATAGCAACAGTTACAAAACCACCACTTTGGAAATAACAATAGTCTTGTCACCATCAAATGCAAAATTAAAACATGTGTTTTTTAGCACGTGTTTGGATTTCAGGAGTGATTTTCTCACTAGTTTCTCAATCATTTAATTTATTTTTAGGCTCATCGAATTTGTATTGGATTTATTTTCCTTTTTACTATGTTTAGAATGTTGAATGCCTCTCCTTTGGATGATTTTTCACTTCTTGATTGACACATGTAAATTGAATTCTTCTTTCCTAGATTTTGATAAATGCCAAGTTTTTACTCGTATGATGGATTGGAGTTTTCACTTTTTAGATGTAAAGTTATGCTACTATTTTTTTTGAAGGAATTAAATAGACAACTAGTTCTTTGCTCTGTTCCTTCCTGCCATATGTTTTTAGTCACTTTCTTGTAACTAGCTAGCCACAACAAATTGTTTGCATTGTTTTGCTAGTATCCAACATTCATCACATCCTAGGATTATCTAGATATCATTTATAGAGATGTAAAGAAAGTTGAGGAGAAAAAAATGTAACACCATAACTAGAATTCTATCAAAGTTAGATAGAAACTAGGCTGGGGTGTATTTGAATTTATTTAAGCTTTGTTTAATTATATTTTTCATAATAGAATAAATACACTGTGTTAATTTGCTAGAATTGAAAGATCTCTTTATTTCTTGTACAAAAGTTGTGTCTGTGTGCTTTTTGTATAAATATTCCATTGATATCCTCTTACCTAATTATCCCCCTAGATCTGTAGGTGAAAAATGTTGGATGAAGATATTGTGCTGGTAATCTTCTTTTATTTCTTCATTTTTATTATCTGTGTAATTCAATAACACTCTGTTAGGGAAAGTTTCCGGGTAAAGAAGAAATTGCTTATGATAAGATTTTCTTTCCTTTCTTGAGAACTTGAGGTAGAAATTTGGTTAGAATAAATATAATTGTCCATATTAATGAATTATGAGTATACTCTTTGTTTAGAATAGATTCTCTTTTACAATCTTGTAATAGAGGAAGAGCTACATCTGACTATTCCCTATTTTAGTGTTTTTAGTTAGTAGTTGTTTTATTTTATTTTAGCTTCTATGTTTCTGTGTCTACAAAATAGTTTATTTTTTATTTTATTTTATCAAATCTTGAAAATACAAAAAGAATTTAAGAATTTTTTTTGTTTAATTATTTTTTATTTGAAAAGCTTCATTAAAAATCCAAAAAGAAGGAATTAGCTAGTTGTTGTATTTACTTTACTTAAGTAATTGTAAACGTAATTTAATTAAATTAAAAGGTGAATTAATTGTCTTTTGTTTAATTCAAATTCATTTTCTTACTTATTTAAAGTTAGGAATTAAAAATAGATTAGAGGTTAAAACAAACACTACATCCATTTCTTTAGTGACTTAGACTACCCAAACTTAGTCTCTAGCCCCTTTTTCCACCAAGTGTTTGATTTCCCCCCACCTTGCTCACAATTCGGTATCTAGAATGACCATCCCAAGTCCACTCGAACCTCTTAGAATGAATTTTGAATATATCATCAACCCACCAGGCATTGATTGGTATCAAGGGGATATAGACATGGGGATATAGACATAGGTATACAAGATTTAGTTTTCAGATCTACCCCTTTACCTCCACAAATCATAAATAAAATTGATGCTCTTAATGAGCAATTGAAAACATCTAAACAATATTGGTCTGATCTCACTATTTGACCAAACCACGCTAGATGCCAAAATCCATAGTTTATCAAATACCTCCTTCATCCAAATTCTTGCACGAACCTCTTTGGAGAATAGTATCTAGAGGCGAATGGAAAAATTCCTTGGATCCTATAGCCAAACCGAGGCATATTTGGTTCCACCGATATAGATCAAGAATTGTGGACATCAATAATCCTCAACTGCAACATTAGCCCCATACAGGTTAGGCGGTAATTTTTTCCCTTGACGAGAAAGTTCCAAACTTGCAAGTCAAGCGTTTATGTCTACCTTGATCCCAGATCCTTGTATTACCATTATTCCTAAATATTCCATTTATACCACATTTACCTATTCTATTCCCATACCATCTATCATATTCCAGTTGTATCGACATGACCTCGAGAAGTCAAGTGAATTTGGAATTTGTGTTGATTTTTAGGTGTATAGTGCCTTCTATTGTGGTTACCTTAGTATTAAGATTGATCTTGTGAAACATACACATTGTTGTCTTTATGTATGAATTTTACTTTAGTTGTATGAGCACATGTATCATGCATAACATTTGTATAAAATTTTTTTAACAACATTAAAACTATATTGATCATGATGCATAGAGACAATATTAACATGGGCATTAGAAGAATCCTTTAAGTGTGACATTTCATCCTAGCAAGATTTTATTTTAGTACTCATAGCTTGAAATTGGGATTGGAAATCATGTTGTAATGCTTGAATAGATCCTAAGATAGATTTATAAAATATGTCATTATTATTATTAATAATTTTTGGGATACGTCTCAAAATTGAATCCACATGGGAAGGTGTTGTATCAAGAAGGAACATTGTTTGTTATAATACTTCCAATAGAGTATGTTTGCATGTGTGATAATGTTGAAGAAAATAATACAAGGAAACTTAGGAACTTGTAGCATAGACCATGATGGAAGAAAAAATGATATAAAAAAACTTAATTGGGTATTAAATAATAAGAATTGACACATGGAAGGCTGACAGTCGAGAGACCATACATGATATTATCCAAGAGACATGTTTTAGCAAAAAAGTCCATTGTCAAATTAATGAAATGACCATATATGAAAATAATGAGTGAATTAAATGAAACAAAAGAGACATTTTTGAATCTAATTATGTGGAATAAAAACCTTCAAGGAATTTGCACAAAAGTGTATATATATTTTATTAGGCCTTAATTACTAAAAAATAGCAATTTTTAATTTCTAAAAAGTTTGCTACAAATTATGTAATAAATACAAAAAATAAATTAAAAAATCAAAGTAATATTAAAATAGAGTTGTTATAATTGAGATATGTCCCAAAAGAAAAGGAACTTCAAAATTAATGTATAACAAAAAGCAATTGTTGTTAAATCAATAAAATGACTATATCTGAAAAATAGAAAGTAAATTTTATGAAACATAAAGAGGTATTTTAGTATCTAAATATTTGAAACAATAACCTCATGAGGATTCACAAACAAAAATATATCTTTCTAATTATTCTCTAATTACTAACAATAATAATTTTACATTTTCAAGAATTGTGATAAGAATTAGGGCAAAAAGAGGTTTTCGTTAAAATTATAGAAATTAATTAAAAAAATAATAGTAATTTTTTTAAAAAGTTATTATGCTTGAGATATGTGATGAAAGGTGATTCAGAAATTGGAAGCTATAAAAAGAGATCCAAATAGTAGGACCGACCATGAAACCCTAGGGAAATTTGTGTAAACTAAATTTGGAGCAAGAGATGGATGAAAATTAGGTTTATATCCAGATATATAATACAAATATAAAACCCTATGGAAACTAGGGTTTGAAAGAAGTTACAAGATACAATCAAGAATTGAGTTCACAAAATGTTTACACTCTTTTAAAATTAATAGATGTTATGAATGCACTAAAAGAGGATGTAAGGTTCATTACAGGGGCTTATTCTAATTAAGAAACTTTTAACATTAATCATGATATATCATAATAATGCATTATAACTTGCAACTATTGATAATTAATTTTTATAATATCAAATAAAAAAAGAGGGGAGATGCACTTATCTATAAAAAGTGATAAAAGAGAGATCTAGGTACACAGTCTAGAGAATACGAGAGTACTAAACCTAAATATTTTGTATTCCTGAGACTATAAATAGAAAATACCTTAGTTCAGAGCTATAAAACTCTTCTAGGATCAAATTTATGGCCTTAGACTTGTTGTACAACCATGAACTTGCTTAGGGTAGGGTTCTGTAACTTTTTTTGATGTTCTAGAAATGTGTGTCATTGTCGAACCCTAAGTGTTGCACATTCTTTAAAACATTTGAATAAGGTGAATCAAACTCAAACCCTAACCATGGGTGGAAGACCCTACAAGAAGAAACTAGTGTTCGGGTTGAAGTGCAATCCACACACTTCTTACATTGATACTAATTTCAAGAGGCCTCAAACCATACATATTTCTTCACCTATCACGTAATATTTATATGAATGCAACTAGTTATAAACTTGAACCAATTTGACCATGTTTGAGATGATTTTTCTCTTATTAAGACAATGAATTAGGATCTTTGGGTGCTTGGAATTGAGGGGAGTTGAACTCCCTGACTTGGTTGAGTGCTCTAAAAATGTAGTAGTGATTTCCCTAATGGGTGTGCATAAAATTTGGGAAGATTTAAGGAGGCTTGAGTGCCTCTTGTATCAGTATTTGTAATGAGAACTCACGAGAGTGCCAAGCGATTTCTAGGTGAGTAAATGAGGTGATATAAAATTTCTTATATAGGGTTCCAAAGGTAAATCATTATGAAAAGGATCACATATGTGGATAAAAATACTTACCAAATGTAATCAACTTGAAATACAAGTTAGAGGATGTGTCTGTCTAAAATCGTACAATGAAAATATGGGCCAATATTGAGTATTGATAAAATACCAACACACAAAGAGAGTTGAGTTGTAAGATAGGAATAAAAAATGATCCAAAATATATCTTGTATGTTGAATATATGAGAAAATAAATTTACAAGAGGTGTATAAATATGAAGAGGGGAAGTATAATTGCCACCTAAAAAGGTGGTGAAGTGTAACTCCCATATATCCAAATGACACCTAAGTAAACTAAATACATGTGTAGAAAAAACCATACAATGGAATAAAAAACCTAATTAACACCCATCCTCAAGTGTAAATTAGGTGGGTGAAAGAAATGGGTCCCAACAAAAAGGCCTGATGAGGGCCCAAGAACATAAAAAATCCCTCATAAAGTGGAGAAAAGGAGAAAACCCATAGGAAAAAATTCTCCCCAAAAGAGAGAAAAAATAAGTGCATTAAAATATCTCTCAATAGAGAATCCTCCCAAAAGAACATGGAGAATCACCCTATAAATAGTGAGTGATCAGGAATAGGTTTTTTGAAAATCTATTTTTGGAAAGTCTTGAAATTCTATTCTTAGTAGTTTTTAGGGAAAGTCCTGAAAGTCTATTTTTAGAAGTTTTCAATAGCTTTTGTATCGTGCATTTTTAGGGTCTTCGGAGAATTTTTGGGCTTCAAAATTTTATAGGAAATAAATTTATCAACTAGATCCATGGTCAAGTTGTGTGCTTCACTCTTCTTTCCAACATATCATTCGGTGTGCAAAATGGATCAACGAGCTAGGAGATATGGCCCCAATAAGGGACACTAAATAAAATAATAAGTGATAATAGGAAATATTTTGGTTTTTTTACACTCTTGTCTTTTCAAATCCACCTCTAATGTGGATATGAAAAGCTTCCATGTAGGATTACCTTTTGGTTCACATTTGGAATCCTTTATATCCCTTTTTACAAGTTTTCATAGTCTCTATTATATAGCTATAAAGTAGCATATTTCGAATAAAGAGATAGTTCTTTGGGAATACATCTCTCTTATGGATTTTTCCAATTTGAATTCATTAGAAGTTACAATAAAATTATTTTATTTACTATTCTTTCATTGTAATTTTTATTGTTACAACACATTAAATTCCATTGTTAGTGTGTTGTCCACTGGGTTACACTTCAATCTGGTTCATAGAGAAAGAACAAAACACGAGAGGACTAACCAACCCCCTAGAAGACAAAGTCCCATGAACTCCAAATAGAAATTATAGATGAATAATCCTATTACCTATAAAGGAATAATTGAAGACTACATCCCAATAAGGAATGCTTGATGGTCTACTAAAGTATTGTGGATCAAAGGTATATCCATCGAAGAATATATCTAGATATTACTCAATAATGTTAATGTTCAACTGTGACAAGTTTTGATGAATCAAATTAGGTATCAAATAGGACTCAAAATGGTTCCCAATAGGGATATGAGGACTAAACGAAAAACTAAGTACCCTTTCAAAAGGTGTCAACATGAATAATGACTAAGGTGAATTATATGATTCAGGAAATGCAAGTGGTGTCATAATATAATCATGCAGTGGTAGAGAACATACATCTAGAGAAGTAGAAGAAAAATATATATTAGAATTGTCATCAAGGAGAGAAAAAATATCCCTAGTAGTTTCATCAAGATCTAAAAGCTGAAATAAGGTGAAATTCCACAAATAGATATGAAATGTTAGGTGAGTAGACCACCCAATGAAGTGGATCTTATAAACATGAAGTACTCAAGGAAGAAATTATGAACTTTGATAAAATAATAGGTGATGGAGGAATGTCCTATTGTGGAAAATCACTAGAATCCCATAATGAATCAACTTTAAAATATGATAAAATATAAGGTAATAAAATAATGTCTTGTTGAGGAGAATCAATAGAAGTCTTCAAGGAATTTACTATAAAATCTAACGAAATAACAGGTGATGTAGAAATGTATTAAAATAGGAGAGACATGTCCTCAATGGTGTCATATAGATTTGAAATGAGGGATTTTACAAACAAATAAGTAATTTTTGGTAGGCATGTGACCCAATGAGATGAATCTATAAGACATGTAAGATCCTATTGCAAAGAATCACTAGTAACTATTGAAGATGCTATAATAAACTCTAAAGTAACAACATGTTAAAGAGGAATGTCATGATATTGCTGTAAAAAATCATTTGAAGCTATCAAAGAAGTAACTTTGAACTCTAAAGTATCAACAAAATTACTCATAGTTGTATATGGGGTGTCAGTAGTAGAATGATCGATAGTGGTCTTAGTATCATCCACATATGAATGGTTTTACGAAGAAACATCAATTTCAAATGGAGTATCATGGTATCTATACAATTTTTGGATGAATTCCCAAGTAGTGAAATGGAAATCAATGTATGCAAGATAATGTTAAATATCATTAGGAATAGTGAGACATAGTAGTCCATAGACCATGTCATTTTTATTCAACCACTTTATCTTCTGCTTATAGTCTATAGGCTCAAAAATGATTCCAAGAAGAAAAGGTATTAGATCATGCAATATGGAGTGATTATGCATCACTTGTTCCCCAGGCAAATAGTTCTCTAAATTTAGCCAAAAAAATGATGGAAGTTAATACCAAAGTCTATGATGGACCCCATAAAATGAAAATTTATCATAGTTTATAATTATATTACCCCAAGATATAATATTTTATAATGTAGTGCAAATATAATTTTTCAAGGATTTAAAGTTTATTATATAGTCCGAACAAGAAAATGAAAGTAACACCATTGTGAAGAGATAAAAAAAAAATTTCTTTAATAAAATGATTCCTTAAACATGGTTACGATAAGAAATTTATGGCTCTTACAAGTTATTTTTACTTTTTAATTAAATACTCATCCCTTTGCCTTAAAAATAAATTTCTTGGCCACCTCGAAAAAAATTATCTACCTCTATTGAATTAAGCCCCATTGGACTAGTCATGACCAAGGGCTAAACCCATGTGACTAAGGGATAAGGTTAGGATGAGTGGTGGAGAAACCTTCTCCAAATTTGTGCACATATGGAAATCACTTTGGTAGGGAGCTGTGTGCTAACTGTAGACATAAAAGCACACACATATTACTATATTACTATGTCATCAGTATGTTGTTTATATGCATGGATATTAAGTAAGAAAAGTATTCATGACATAATCCTTTTTCCATCTATTGGTTTTGATTGTCTCTATTATCTTTCTCTCTCACATTTGTCATTTCGGTACCCAGTTTTGGTCAGGTCACATGGATCCTTATCTTTCATTCTTTTCACATTTATTTTCATTTATCCTAGGACAATAGCACCTAGACACTCCTATCCATTCTGGGTGCTCCTGTCCTCTTTGTTATTTTCACTTATTTTGACATTTTTGGTTAGCCTTTCTAGTTTTTTCCCTATCCCAAGATCATAGTCAGACTTTTAGGTCACTAGTGTCGAAATTAAAACAAGAGATTCATATGTATACACAACATACACAATATATTATTGGGGTTGACAATTCTAAGTTGAAATATCATCTACATACTATCACTACCATTACAAGAGAGTGGGTATATTGCATAGGAAGGGAAAGTGCTCAATTCCATATCACACATTTTCATCTTATCTAGTCATAGCCCGATATCTTGGCATAATTAGCATAAGGGAAACCTAAGGACACTCTTACACACACAAACACAAATAAATACATGGAGTATAGAATCTAGTTTAGTATTTGGTAATAAGTTCACTCATCAAGTGACCGATGGGGTCAATTCAACTTCACATATAATATTTTCATTCCAATTTGATGTGCTTGTGAGCTTGTGTAGATAGTTAGGGTTTTTGTTACAAGTTACAGATACCTTGATCGATCCAAGTGTGAATATCAGGTGACCAAAAATAAGTTATAGAAAAACCCTAATGACATAGATGAAATCATATTCTGACTTTCTATGCAGTCACCAACGCCCACGAATAGTCACCAGCACCCAGGAGCCCTTGTTGAGCACCTAGTGCCCGTTTTCGACATTATTCTTAGAACCTAGATTTTACAGAGAGTAATTGTGACATAGTTCTAGCCTTTTTCAACACTTTACACCACCTAGATCGATTCCATATTACACGGGATCTAACTAAGTCATCTCTCTCATTTGTTTATAGTGTTGCATTATTTGAGTGCTTAACATTTGTATATGTATTATATTTTAACATATCAGTTACTTCGTAATTATATTTAATTCTATTTTTATTAAATCATTTGGTGAAACCTCTTTTTCTTTGAAATTCTTGCCTTAGGATCCCTAAAACCCTCAAGGCTAAGAAAATGTCCTCATCTTCTAAGCACCATATGGACGATACATGCTTGAACCCTATCTTTGATGATGTTATTGCACAAGTTGAATTTCACAACCTTTATAAAAACCCTCAATGTGATGATTCCTTCCTGCAATACCTTCTTACTCTCCATAAACCCCATCCTTCTAGCCTTTAAAACTCTAGCATTTGTATAATATCTACTGAACAAAAAAATTCTTCATGTTTTCCTTGCTCTCTCATAGTCACCCATGCTACTGCACCTTCTTCCACTCCTTTTATAACAAATGATAGTATTATTAGAAATTATTTCATTGATTATGTTCTTGGTTGTAATAATATGAATGCTAATACTTCTAATTCTAATATTAAAAATCTACATATGCATGATGTTATTTCTAATAGTGGTCAAAATGAATGTAAAGTTGTATCTCCTACTCTTCCTACTTCTGTAAGTGTTTCTAATGAATGCAATGATAGATATGATATTAGTCCTCCTGTCACTTCTTTTTATGCCGATGATAGTCTTGATGAACTAATTTCTTTTGAAAATATGTTTGATAGTGATGTAGACTATGATTTTGATCACAAACATGTTAGTAATGATGTTATTTCTCTTAATGCTACTAAATGTGAATTTAGTAATCCTCTTTCTTCTCTTTCTTAATTTGTTACTCGTGATGATTCTACACCTCTTACCATATATTTTGAATCTACTTCTATCATTCCATTAGATCTTCTATGTTCCTCTCCTATTCTTTCATCTTTTTCTTCTACTTCTCAACTTGTTTCTCATGATGATTATACTCCTAGCACTAGTACACATCTTATTATTCTTCTGAGTCTACATCTACCATTCCTATAGAGCCTTCATGTTCCTCCTCTCCTTTTCCTCTTCTTTTTTATTTCTTCTGAAATCGTTTCTCATGATGATTATACTATTTCTTTTGAGTCTGCATCTAACATCCCCATAGAGCCACCATGTTCTCCTCCTCCTCTTCCATCTCCATCTCATCCTTCCACATCTGTTCCTTCTTCTCACATTCCCATGATCACTCAAAATGGAAAGATCCAACCTATAAATATACCTCTTACTTCACCTACCATTCCTTCACCTGATATTTTATCTCTCACGCATGTTATTGGAACCTTGCAATCTCAAGTTCATAGTCTTACTATTGAAAGTAAAGACTAATATACTTCCATTGATAATAATCATTTACATGGCAATCTTATTCCTAAAAAGCTTCACAATTATACTTTTCCAAAGAACTTCATCATGCCTAGCTTCTCATGTTTTGATGGAATCAGAAATCCTTATTTACATCTTAAGCATTATCGATCTGACATGTCTTCTTATTGTATTGATTACTTGTTACTCAAAGCATTTCTTCATAGTCTTGTTGATCATGATTTCCAATGGTACACTCATTTGTATTTTGGGTCCATTAGCACTTATTATGATACAAAGGATGTTTTTCTTAGACAGATTATTTCTAATAGTGGTCCTAAGGTTATATGTGAATGCCTTCCTTCATTTCATTAAGGAAAGAAATAAGTAATTGTTGATTACATTTTACACTTTAATTCTTGTATGCATTAGTTATTATTTAAGACAATTGATTTAGAAAAGCAATTTATCTTTTTTTGTGGCTTAATTCCTGCATTAAAAGAAAAAAAATTATATGATACATGTGAATATTTTACTCTCTTATGCTACAAATTTATTGATTTAGAATAAGATTTAATTATTGCAAATATTATATCACCCCCTTTTACTTATTCTACTACTTGTACATCTACTATTTCTTTTCCTCTTCCATCCATTAAGCTCCCTACATGGTCACTATCTCCTCCTCCATGTAAATGTCACTCTTATCCTCCACCACATTGGTAAACACCTAAGTATTCCCCACCTCCTACTCATGAACCATTATAATTCTCACATAATGCAAAGCCTCATGATGTCTTGCGTGCTTTACTTGACAAGCACTTAATCCACTTACCTTCTACTGAGCATCATCCACTTCACCACTTGTAACACCATCATGACTTACCTTTTTGTAATTTACACCACATCAATGGCCATGATGATAATGACTTCTATGCTCTCCATGATCACTTGTAATAATTAGAAGACAAAGGTGTCATTACTTTCCACTAACCCTCTTATGAGTTTTCTCTTTATCCTATTTTGCATAAGCATTCTTCCAACTCTTCTCACTTATCTCCTTAAACTCCATCTAAAGTTGTCATCCTTCCACCTCCTACATTTATCATCCATCCACTTCCCCCATCCAATCCACCTCTAGTTACATCACCTCATTCTGCACAAATTGCTACATTACCTTATTGACACCCTAAGCCTCTTACTTCCACCACATCTTCTATTCTTGGTCCCATTCCATCTAGCATATATTTTGGCACTCATTCTCACATTGTTGGTCCTTCACATGCTCCATATATTCCTTGCAGGACACTTAATATCTAGTAGATGATATCTAATTTCAATGTTCATTACCTTATGATGCACTCTTGTGCCATTATTCACACTTGAGTGTTGATGGAATATTACATTAATTAACCTCTACTTTCACAACTGATGTGTTGTGCTTCATGTCATTTCTTTCTCTAGCATCTCCTTATACATGAAAAACCCATTTCCCGATGACACACTCTTGTTTAATGGTTCATTCTTGACTACCGAGGGGGATTTTTCTAATGAACCACATTCTCACACTGGGGGAAATCATTCTTCTCCCATATTCATTCTAATCACATGAGATATAACCATTATTTTACATTCTCTCATCATACAACTACCAATTCCTCATTATTCTATTCTCTTATATTGTCTAAGTCATGTTACTCTTTTACATTATCTATTATATTACATCACATACATCTATTTCTATTCATCACATATTATGTGATTCATTCTCATTCAAATAAAAATCCTATTATAATAATGACTTATCTATTTCTTTACACATCCTCATACATTTCAAATCAAAACAAGCATTTCCATAATACACATGCGATCTATAATATAAAAAAATTACTACCATGTACACATCACACTCATCACATCATATAACAATGCACTTCAACAAAACATATAATATCAATGTTCATATACATGTATATCTCTTTAAAAACCATAAGTTTCAAAATAAAATCACTGGGGGAAAGCCCTGATGCATCACTACAACATACATCATCCTCACTATCACTATATATAATAACGAAAGCTCTAGAACTAGAAACCTCGCCACCCAATATATGTTGCTAATCTCAGACCCTATATCTATCCAACTGACCGTATAATATAACAATCTTGGTTATCTACTCTATAAATAAGGCATGTATCTCCACATATTTAGCAAACGTATCCTGAAATAGGGCTCCTCATCTTACAACTTGTATAGCTTGTTCATTCTCTGCATGATCCTCATTGCACTCACTCAATCATATGGTACACGTGGATGCTACTATAGCCACCAAATCAAACAAATGAAATGTTCACCTGAAATAACATCAACTCTCTCCAACATACCATATTCCACGAGAACATCTAGAGGCACATTTTGCATCAATGTACGTATCGATTAATTTACGATAAACAACTAATAGGCATCCACTGCAATCATAAGAACCACCATTAGATATTTCAAACCTTCACAATATACAATAATTAAATAAATAATAAATATCAATGTATAATACTTACGCTTGGCATGTGTCGCTGCCACACCATCTAAATTGGGGGCATCCACCACCACTGGAAATAGTAACAATCATTGATTTGTCACCCTCAACTCATTGTAGTCTTGTTTTCACCCCACGTCATTAACCTATATCAGCTCTATAGCCACATCTTACTCATCTGGACCAAGATGCACTAGTTGTGCTCCTATTGGACTAGGCCTTGGCCCTGGTCATCTCACCGCTCTAGTAAATCTCAACCATATATATGGCTCTGGGGGAACATCTTGGGCCAATATCAAATTTTCTAGATATTTGCTCACCCTGGAACAACTCTATCACACATGGGAAGTGATCCTCTAACCACATCATGTGTCAAATGCACCGTAACTCTACATTATCCTCTACCCATCCCCCATAATTTCTATACAATCTCTATATAATGGATCCAAGGACCATTTGATCTAGCATTGACTTATAGGTGGTCGTGTCCATCCTCCTACTTCAGGTGCCTAGCCCACTCGGACCATGGCCCATTGAGTGGCCTTAACATAGTAATTTGTTAATATACCCATACATGTAACAAAGTCATGGCTTTTAGTCTAGCCCCGTGGTCCTCCTGAGTAAATCTATATAAGTCTCTACAAAAGTGGGCCAATACACACCACACCCATACATATCTAGTCCCATGCTCCTCTATACTACAAAAAATATCATGAATCTTATACAATATACCAACTCTACCACCCTCCACTACAACCAAGGATGCTAGAATCACTTAAACCGTGAAAAATTGAATCTCAATATCACATCTAAATTAATATGAGGCTCTTCCTGTTTTAGTGTCCCTATAAAATATCATCTCATTTCTCTAACACATGGATTCCTCATAACTTAGAGATCCAAATTTCACTCAACCTCGGTACAAATGAAAATACTATTCAATTTTCACTATTATTATATATAGTAATTCCTATTTACTATATATTACAGTCACTCTTTGCAACCACTTTTACAAATAATACATCTTGCACGATTTTAACTTATATATTGATCCTTGTAACTCTATTTGTCTCACCATTTGTGCCATAAAGATCATGATTTCCTCTAGTAGTGTACCATATACATTTAAATATCTCATATTTAACTCTAGAACATGTACAAATCACTATATACTCATGCTTTAACAACATTATCTCATATTATCTCTCATTCACTGTTACAAACATCTTATGAAAATACTATTCAATTTTCACTATTATTATATATAGTAATTCCTATTTACTATATATTACAGTCACTCTTTGCAACCACTTTTACAACTAATACATCTTGCACAATTTTAACTTATATATTGATCCTTGTAACTCTATTTGTCTCGTCGTTTGTGCCATAAAGATCATGATTTCCTCTAGTACTATACCATATACATTTAAATATCTCATATTTAACTCTAGAACATGTACAAATCACTATATACTCATGCTTTAACAACATTATCTCATATTATCTCTCATTCACTGTTACAAACATCTTATGAAAATACTATTCAATTTTCACTATTATTATATATAGTAATTCCTATTTACTATATATTATAGTCACTCTTTGCAACCACTTTTACAACTAATACATCTTGCACAATTTTAACTTATATATTGATCCTTGTAACTCTATTTGTCTCGTCGTTTGTGCCATAAAGATCATGATTTCCTCTAGTACTATACCATATACATTTAAATATCTCATATTTAACTCTAGAACATGCAAAAATCACTATATACTCATGCTTTAGTAACATTATCTCATACTATCTCTCATTCACTATTACAAACATCTTATAAATCTTACTTTTAGCTTAGTTTTCATTTCTCTTCCCCTTAACCTTTCACTAAAATGGGACATACAATCTAGATCATCTCATAATCCCTCTTAACATACAATACAATCAATATACACTCCTAGCATATTGCTATTACAACTTGTTATGATATGATTTGAATAAAGGTAGAAAATAATCAATATTTTCTACTATTTCAAATCTATTCCCCTAAATGACCTAATCTAGGGGGAAAGCGTAAAAACCTCTCTATGAGTAATTCACCAAGTACATAATGTTAAAGAAATCTTCTGCCATTTGAATCAAATCAATCGATCAATATAACATAACATACTTTACTATCCTTCCTAGATGACCTAACATGGGAGCTACATTACATTACTATCAATTCCAGATGACCTAAATTAGAAGCCATCTAGCATTATTCAAATCAGAACACCCATTGGAGTGGGGGAAATGAGACACCATTAACTTTCCTATAGTGATATTATGTGGGTTATTTAACCAGAAAAATACATCTTCAAACAAAATTAATATGGAATAACATGAAACTAAATTTGGTCTCTATCTATCTGCAAGGGTTGGATCTTTTAGGGATGCAGTCATGGATGTAGATTAAAACTAGACATCTCTCCCTAACACTCTCCCTTTGGCAGTTTACAAACAAAATAGGGTTGGGAATTGATCACTCCCTACCTATTCAATTTCCTTTGATAACAATTCAAAATCTCAAAATCATTTCAATTATATATCCAAGTGCTCCTCATGATGTTTTGCTATCACCACTTATGCCACATGGGTTAAAAAAATGATCCATGGTTTTCCATGCTATAAGTTACTACATTTTAAACGGACTTTGTAACATGGATTCTCTGGACTTTATACAGGTATGTTCCTTACTTTACACTACTTGAATTTCATTAAAATATCATAAAGGGGGGGAAATTATAGACATAAAATCACACACATATTTCTATTTTACTAGGGTTGGTGTTGACCAGAGTAGGATTTGATAAGATAGGGTTAGATTTAATTTTGGATGCAAATTAATACAATTTGAATAGATTTGGACAGGGGATCTAATGTTAGAATTTTCTATTTGTGATTGCAGGCTAGGGAGACCCTTTATTGGAGAGATTGGGTGCATGCTCTATACGAGTATATTAGAGGAGATTTCATAGATGTCAAGTGGGATCACTTGGCTGTAGTGGGATTAGGTAGATTTAGGTATTATTAGAGGATCTCATGGGATGTGGGGCTTATGATTACTTTGGTGGAGAGGTGGGATCGATAGACAAGGACATTTTTGTTCAAGAAAGGGGAGATGAAATTCACCCTAGAGGATGTGTATCAGATTCTCAGGTTGATGATATGGGGGGAGTAGATAGTTTCCATTACCAGTGAGGAGAGATTAGTAGTGTTGACCCAACTATTTGGAGCCGATGTGCCCTAGATTAGGTTTTCTTCAGGATATTTTGCATATGAGTTGAGATATGAGGCTGTGGTACCATGCAACCATTTGATCTACATGGTGATGATTTCCATGTTATGTTATGCTTTTCCAGAATCTAGTGGGGATCGATTTCCGTGGGCTTTAACTGGTGTAGTGGTAGAAATTGTTGATCATAGGACAATATTCTCATTCGGGACTGCCTTGTTGGCTTAGGTTTACCGTGAGCTTTCCATGTACAGGGAAATGTGGAGGTCAGGCTTGGATTTGGGTTTATTATTATGTCATTGGGTGTATGAGCATATAAATGTGATTTGACCACCAGGGATTCCATGGGTCATAGGAGACAACATTCAGTTAGAGGTGAGATTTTTGAGATGGAGGGCTAATCAAGCCTTCAACAACAAGAGTGAGAGGAGGGGGGACTGATATGTGTATCATTTTGTGGAGTTGGATTTTGATCAGATTAGGTGACAACTGTATTGGGATTTCCCCACATGGCTTGGTGTAGACATAGAGTTGGCAGGGATGAGGAGAATGAGGTGGATGTACGGGAAATGGCCAAAGATGATCGAGGCCATTCTATTTGATCAAGTGTGATGATATTTTGGGGTCATCCAAAATATACATGATGGTCTTATTTTGTACATACAGGAGGAGATAGATAGGGAGTTGTTGATACTTATCATGGCAGAACCATTAAGGGAGGAGGTTGCACCATGAGACGATGATGATTACGTAAGAGTCAGAGCTGGGTTTGGTGACTAGATGTCTGCTATTTGGGAAGCTAGGGTGGTTATGGAGGGAGGAGAGGAGGTAGAGGATATGGAGATTGATTTAGAGGTGGCTCCTAGGGGAGGTAGAGATGGTGGAGTATTAGAGTCTACAGAGGTGGCACATTTGTGTTCCAAGTTAGAACAGATGAGGGTGGAGAGAGACACAACTCTACAATAGTGGGATGTTATCACTCATGAGAGGACCAAGTTATTCAAGAGAGATATTACTACTTACGACAAAGGGAGGCCTTTATGGCCCATTTTGGAGATTTTTCTACCATTTTGGTGACAGATTCAGTGACTAGTGCCTAGGAAGCTCACAAGGGTTGGGACATGTAGTACCTCTTGACATGATTTCCATGGATAGGTATAAATCACTAGCCATAGAGGCTATATATTAAGAAGGGATCTTATTAGAGAAGTTCCTAAAGACACTACACTACTGGGAGCACCTACATAGGACTATGGCAAAAAGAATAGGGCCATATAGGAGCACAACAAGTGTGGCACAACCACAACGAGTGGAGGAGGCCACAAGGGTGGTGGAGATGTGTAGGGATCAGGTGTTTTACCTGTGCCAGGAGGAAAGAAATTAAGAGCTCAGATATACACTTCACATATTTTAATAACATCGCTGCTTTCAAAGAGCCTCATTAGAGGGCAGTGATGTATTGATACACATTTTGATATATTGTTTTGTCATGGATTATTATGCATTCACTATGTTATGTGATGAATTTAATTTGATATGATGATGATTTTATATTATATGTCATGATGATGTTTTTTAGATTAGACGTAATGATAATGTAATGGAATAAATATTTATTTTATATTTGATGATGATGGTGAAATAAATGTATGATTAGATGGTTATTTTAGATGTGTACATGTATGGATGGAATGGTGATTTAAATGTGTGATGTGTTAATGAGGATTAGGAATATATGTTTTGTGTTTGAATTTGACCATGATGATTAGAATGTATATGGATAAGATGTGATGAAAAAAAATTGAGAATGGATGTGATTAATGATGGAAATAAGTAATAGTAAATGTGTTGTGAGATAGATGGATAATATATACTTGATTGAGATAAAGAAAGATGTGCTGAACGACATATGTGATAGTATTAAGAAAGAATGCATCGCAACATTGGTGACCTACAGGTGGGAACAACACTAAGTTTCATCAAGGAACATACAAGGAAAATATACCTCCAACTACATTGGAGGTAAACAAAAAGGGGATCCATGTAATGAAAGGCACATGTGACCAAAACAAATGTTAGTATGCAACCAATGACAGTTAGTCATACTAAATATAACAAAGAGGATAAATGAACTGAACTCATACACCAAATGTCAACATGACAAAGGGATTTGAGATGTACTTGTACAAGGGAAGAGAGTTCTCCAAAACTGGTGTTCCCTAAAACTATGCTCCAGCTCTGGGAGGGGGAAAGAGGAAAGTGAACAATGCGGGAAGTCTACTAGAAGAAATTTGATCAATGCGGGAAGATTTATTAGGATAATAATAAAATTTAAGGCTAATCAATGCAAGAAGCCTTCAAATGCCATAAAAGAGTAGCCATCCTTCAAGGGTATGGTTTTCTTTTATAGAATATATAGATGGCGAGAATAGTATATGATAGCCATCCTTCGAGTAATGGGTCTATTTTTATTTTTGATTTTCTTTTGATTTTTATTTGTATTCTTTTCTATTTATATATTTTGCATGAATAATTGTCCTTCGAGGGATCAGTCTATTTTTGATAACTTTGATTTTAAAAAGAGCATCCATGAATTTTGATTTTACATGGGAGAGAGTTGGGACTAGATAGGTAGACCAATTAGGAGGGGATAAAGAATGTACAAGAAACACCCCTACACCCTTTGCTTGGTTCTAATAGGTGAATAAGAGGGTGATGGATGTGATGATCACAAAGTTCTCACTAAGATGGAAAAACTTATCCATAAGTTATATGCTACGAGAAGATCCGTGGTGCCCATATTTAAGGTCACGTCTAGGAAGTGATAGAAGACCACATAATTCCAAATCATCACGATGAGATATGGAAAAGGATAAGATGGAGGAATGATCTAAATATATGACTAAGAGCACTAGTAAATGTGATAACAATAGAATGGTCACAAGTGGAATGCATTAAGAGGTTCTGTTGGTGTTTGTTTTGAGCTCGCACCATGTTTTGAAATATGTCCTCAAAAATTTTGTTTGCATTACATACTAAGGTTTGTAAGACATAAAAACCTGTGTGATTTCGAAAATATATTTATGTTGAACTAGAAAGGTATTGAACCATGTGAAAACCCTTGTAAAATTCATATTGTGTCATTTCAGTCTAACTTCTTATGCAAACTACATTTTATTTCCCGACACCCGAAATCACATGGAATGTTTTGGGTTTTCTTCTCAATATTGGACACTATTTTAATGTTTGTAGAAGTAATGTAATGTGAAAAATAATCCCCGAGTCCTGATGGAATATTACATGGAATATTCACTAGAGCATAATGTAAAATGTGGACACAACCTCACTCCTCGAAAGGAAACACATGTAAAGGTATGATTGGAATGGGGAGATGGGACTTTATTTCACCTTTGCAACTTATACCTGGGAAAGTGAAATGTGTAGTTTTAATTTTTAAGGATGAAGGGGGACATGTTTCAAATCTGTAATCAAAATCAACAATGGATGATCGGGTCAGGTTTACAGTTTTCTACCCCTTTGAAAAATGAGAAAAGAGAAAGTAATATGTGAAAAAGAAGGTCGGGAAGTCGGGAAAAAGGGAACAAAAAACCTTTTGATTCTTTAAGACATGAAATTGGTAAAAAATGAACCTGAGGCTCGATGACTTAGATGCATGGACTAAGCATGTGGCATACACAAGAGTGGAGAAAGAAATGTATTCTACGTGTTACAAAGACAATGTGTAGATCATTTTACAAAATTCTTCCGAATCTCATTAAAAGTTCAAAATGGGGTTCATTAATACACTATCCGTATGGGAGTAAAGGCCATTAATGCAAGGACTCATGTAAGGGAGATACATGTATGATAGGATGTGAAAATATTACAATGGTTGAAAAGAATGAAAAATATGAAAAATTATGAAATTTCCCCACAAACGCAATCTTTGGCATTAATGCATGAATATTTGAAATGTTAATATGGTAACCTATTATAAATCGTTCTACTGGTACTCCAAAGGTTTGATTTTCTGAAATGATTTTCAAGTATTGAAAGAGATGAAATAAGCATTAGCCCCAGTGATCAGATTTTAGTTGCAACACTTTTCAGTCCGGTTCCGAGCAACGACCAAAATTTTGTTAAAAGGAGAGTTGTCATTTCTTCTGTGATACTTTGAGAATAATTTTTAAAATGGTATGAGTTTTTTTGAAAAGGGATTTGATAAAACTATGTCAGAATAATGAAACTCCAACTATTACCCATGAAAATGAGTTCCAATATTAGTTCCACCCTAGATAGAATTATAAACTGTGACATTGCATCTATCGACCTAGAAGATTTTAGGCAAAGGTTAAACTCCCTTGAAAGAAGTGACAACATGACCCAAATATCCAACAGTGGTATTGACATTGTTGTTGCTTTCCCTCTTACAACACCATGCCCAGAGCTTGTATGGGTGTGTGCTTAATACTATAATCCTATAACCATGGAATTTCGAGACAGGAAGGGAGATTTAGTTTTATGTTTTCAGGAGAAATAATTTGACAAAATGCTTGGTTTTCCTCCCACAAGGGAAAAGGAGGATATTACCAAAGATTCAACACAAGAATACTAGAATTTTTATTCAAAGAAATGGAAAAAGTTCATTAATTCCCATTAGCTGATCAATCCACAAAATTATGCCCTAAAATGACAAAGAAGCTTAATAGAACTGAATATATTGAGGAAGGTAGAGATGTGATTGTATTGCTAAATTGAGTAATGAGTATTGAATCTACTACCTTTTTCCAAGAATGGATGTACCAATTCATTCAGGTCATACTTACAAACAAAAAACCTCTCCCATGGGTTGATATAATTAGTAACTATATTCGTGAACAAATGATGGGAGTTACCCAGATTTTGAGAGGATAAAATCTTGGCATGACATAATTTTTCATGTCTTCTTACTTTATCTATAATATTTATTTTTATAGAAATTTTACAAAGTTACTAATGGATAGTGAGCTTGGTAGCTCCAAAGTATATAATGTATTCTTTCAACTGAAGTTGGAAAACTGTGAAATACATTACATAAATATTGCAAACCATTTCTTTAAACCCACAAATTATTTATACCACCTTGATTGGGAGACAAATTTTCCCCTGATGATAAGAGAGTTATTACTCAATATGTGTGTTATTTTATCCAATTTAATACCTTTTCATATATCAGGGTTAACAACTATGATGGGAAACCCTAATTTCTCCCCAGGTGTGTAAATGATAAATGGGCATTGACGAAATAGGTCAGGAAATTGTTATCAGTACACCAATTCATTTCCCAGAAGCACCTAGCATTCCCTAGCAAGTTACCCATGATATTTGGAAATTAAACTTTCCCAAACATCCATAAAGCAGAAACATTGGAAGGAGAAATGAATATATGTATGCATGATAGATTTGAGGAAAGAAAACATTATTTTATAAAGCATCTGTTACACACTATTGTAATTACTCAGATAGATCATAAAACTCATTATGAGAATTTCTAGATGAATTATGCAGATGAAAGGGAAGTTAGAAAAAGAGAACATTCAAGAATGACATTGTCTTAGATGATTGATTTTGGGGTTATCCAAGATCTTGAAGAGTTAGAAGATGATGGGAATGTGATTAGTGAAGAATACATCAAGAATTATTTGTATTCTCATCCTTTACCACCAATTAATTGGAATGTTGATGAGAAGAAATATAATCAAGAAAAGAATGAAAATATCACCTATCTTTCTTTTAGGTGGTTATTCTCAAAAGGAGTGGATGTAAGCTACCAAAATACCACAGTATTAAGATAATATAGAAATAACAAGCTTATTTATGATGTTATTAATCCATATCAAAATAATTATGCCACTAGGGATATCTCATGTAGGTAGAAGCTTAAAGTTCCTTCCAGGAGGTTAGATTCTATGCTAATAATGGGTGATGTAAGTGCCTTGGGTAGCAGAATTGGAACTCCCCTCCCTCAAACAACAAGAAGAATCAGAGAAATTCCCTTCAAAAGACATGGTTGAGGGCCCTATTATTCACGCTACCCCATTACAAGTTGTTCCAACATATGTTTTAGGATCTAAAGGAAAGGATAAAATGATGGAATCAACTCCTAAGAATCCTAAGGAAGAAAGTTTGACTTAAAAACCTCATGGATTTCAAACACAAAAGACTAATTTGCAAGAATCAGAGGAGGAACAAGTCCATATTCGGAAGAGGAAGCAAACTAAGGTGTCCAAATGGGTTAATTTATATGAGGAAGAGACCAACTAAAAAATAATAGATCTTAATGTCCTTATCATTTCATCTGCTATCACCTAGTCTCCTATAACTATGCTCATTCAACAACCTGTACCTGTAATGACAACCCTTGCTTTTCTAACAGCTCTAGTTGCTCCACCCATCAAGGAATAACATGTTGTGAATTTTCCTGTGCTTGATGTCTTAACTCTTCTACAATAACATACTAATATTTCCTCAGAATAGAATCCAAGTGGTGGAGTGGTAGGAGAGGAGAAGGTTACTGAACATGAAGGACAACCACCCCCAAAGAGAATTCCAGTGCAAAAAAAACAATCAGAAACTTCAGGAGTCACAATTACAACAACACCTCATGAAACTAAAGTAAATACAGAAGTTCTTAATGCCAACACTCCTACAACTAAATTCATTTCTCAAGAAATTTGTGAGATGGTCCTTACTCCTAATAGGGAATCGGGTGAGGAATAAATGCAGGTAGAAAGGGAAGTTGGTGACCAAAAACCCTTGACAGTTGAAGAAATAAGAGAACAATATGAGCCTATGGATGGAATTGAAGATTAGGGTGGGCTTATAGAACTAGGAACTCAAGAGGAACTAATGTATACATTTCCGAAAGGTATGTCTATGTATTCTTCATATTCTAAATCCCTTACAGTCATTCCTGTAATTCCAGTTTTGTAATCACTTGATGAAAATGAGTCTCCCATAAGGGAATGGATAGATAGTTTTCTCCCAAAGAGGAAAAATGTAGAGATATAATAGGATGATGATGATCTACAAATCCTGGCTCTCCTCAATCCAATAAGGCCACCCAAAAAGGCAAAGGTTATTCCTAGGATGAATCTAAATAGGAATGGATAATTATTCATAGATGTTGTAACTTCCAAAGCTAATGTGCCCCAAGGAGAAGCATCCTTGTTTGATTTCTAGTTCTCTAGGATCTCACTAGGTAAGCCTTCTACTAAAGAAATGAAACATGATTTTTCTATGACAATAGAAGGAGTCATCTAGAAGATTGATGATTTTAAAGAAACTAAGAAGGATTTAAAGGATAAGAATGAAAAATTATACATTTTGGTTAGAAAATTAACTAGAACTCACAAAGAATAATATGTTGAAATTATTGAGATCACCAACAATGATATTAGGTGGGTAAGTGACTTGGGAGAAAAGGATATGCCACTATCAAATGGGAAAAAAATTTGATTACCAGAGGTGAAGAAATAATCAGGGAATCTGTGAAACGTTATTCCCATAGTTTTAAAAAAGTTGAAGCAACCAAGGAATTAATAGATAAATGTGAAGCTAAGAAAATAATGTGGAATGATATGATGCCAAACATGAAAGCTATCAAAGAATTAAGTGATGACTTGGTTATGAAATAAGGGATTGTATCTCCCAATATTGTAGGAAATCAACAAGAATACTATGAAGCTGCAAAAGTCAGAGTTGATATTTTGACAAAATATGTTGAAATCCTTGATGGATTAAGATATTAAAAAAATTGATTCTATCAGAGGCCTCCATTCCATGATTGAAAAAGTAATTAGGACAAACAATGGAGAAAATATCATAATTGATATTATGGAGAATTAATTCACAATTTTTATGAATCATGCTTTAGGTAAACCTAGGGAGCCAATGAGTTTCAATATATCCACCATGCAGAAATGGACACAAATTTAATCAACAATTGATAAATTGTCAAAGAGGATAAAGAAAGAAATATTTGTCTTTGTGTAGCTTAATGCCACATGTATAAAGCATGAAATCATTTTCCATTATCACTTGGGGTTCGATGAAGAAATTTTCAAATAAATAATCGAAACATTTGATGCTTACAAGAACAGGGTAGGGGATAGATCGGTGAGTCAGCCCATTAGAAAGGACCCTGAAAAGTGAAGAAGAAAGAAGACAGAGTAAAACAAACTTACCTTCAGAAAACATCCTGAATCAAAGATTTCTTCAAAATAGAATGCAGTTTGCTAAAAGACAAAAAGTTTTTTAGAAATAGAAAAATCTAATTTCATTTTCTCCCATGTGTCAGTTAAAATATACTTCCTTTGAGAATATTTTGAATTACACGAAGTTGAGTTCGAAGGCTCCTTTAGGACATTTTTTGGAGGAAATTCAATGAAGTAGAATGTAAAAGTATGAGGGGTTTGTAATCATAATAGGGGGGTTTTATTAATATTTTTCAAACAAAAAAATTGAGATATTTTTATTGTGATACTGCTTAATTGTCTAAAAATACATTTCAATTTTTTACTCTTTTAGATTCAAATGTTAAGATGATTACAAGGTATAGTCATTAGAAAGAATTGAGATCATTTGTTTACATTTTCCCTTGTCAAGAATTTGATATATTTAAATGAAATTTGTCTGATCATGAGCTTGGATTATGTATTCTAGATTTTGTATATTGAGAATTTGGTTGATCAATCACATTTTCTATTGCAATTTTGCATTTCTTTCTTGTCTGAATTACACTGGGCATGTCCTTAGTGATTAAGCTTTGGTTATTTGTTTAACATTGTGATGTGAGAATTTACTTTGCAATATTGAATGAAATTATAAAATCCTCACTGAAATCATTTTGTTGATGGATTTTCATAAGCTTTTGAGTGAATCTTAAGCTTATGGGATCAGAAGAAAGAAAAAATTCATTGAAATATTTTCTCAAGCCTTTGTGTTAAGTATTTTAAGGATTGTGTTGAATATTTTTTGCTAATTGAGTTTTAATGAATACTAATATTCCTTTAAAGTTTTAACTGTGATTAATCAGTGAATTTATCTTTATTATCTCAGATGTTGTATGTTACTAAGTGAATATTGTAAGTAGTTTCATTTTAAGGATCCATCATTTTACAAATCCCCCATCCTTCCAAGCATAAATATACTTCGAGTCCCGTCCCATAATACAAATCATTTTCAGCCATTATGTTGCTTTTATTTATGAGCATTAGTAAAAGGAACACTTGATTTTAGTTTCCTTTATCAGAAAATGCAACAAAAATTCAACTTATCTACCAAGAGTAACCCGTGTCTAGAGAAATAAGTGTACACTTCACTTTGTGTGAAAACTTGTGAAAGAAAAGTGTTGTGTCTATGGCCATGATAATCCCACCCGTATCCATTGCTTTAAAAGAAGTCAATAAGTAAAAGATTTATCCCTTCTACTGTGCTTTAGGTTACCCCTTGGGTTATCTCACCTTGGTCAAAGGTAGGACCACAAGTAGTGAGCTTAGCCATTCCTTTTGTACGTGTCACCCAAGCCTTCCAAAACTTAGTCTCAATAAGTTTGTTAGACATTTCCTTGGCTATAAACGACGTAAATTTCTAAGTACCCCAACTTGTTGCTGATATTGCCTGGCCCTAAAAGAGGTGTAAATTTTGGTACCAATAGGTTCCACTTTTGTTTTACAATTAAGGGAAGCCAAACAATAGGCTCCCAACCCATAACTATGTGTGATATGTATAGTCCAATCCAGTTAGGGGAAAATTTTTGTGTTGGCTCCTTTATAAAGTAGTAACATTATGATGGCAAGGTCACTGATGTTGAAGTCACATTAGGATAGGATAATAGATTGCAAAGGATTAGAGGATGAACAAAAAACTATGCACTTGAGATAGAAAAGATACACATCCTAACGAGATGAAGAGACGGTTTCCTAAAAATAAAATATGATGCCTCAAGAGGAGTGTAAATATGGCCAAAAAAGTGGAATTAGAGTAAGGAGATGGCACCTTTAGGATAAGCATGTATATGACCACAATGGAGGTTTTCATGTAAATCCATGGTGCTTTTAAGGGAAGCACTGATATGGCGATGTAGGTGGTCACAAGAGGAGAAGATGATAGGAAGATAAGTTTGATAAGATGATATGAAGATAGGCTAGATGAGATGAAATGACATCAAACATGGAGATGAACAAATCTAGAAGCAGACTGATCCTAAAAAGAAGTCCCCATAGCGTTAAAAATGACATAGGGATAAGATGCATGGATTAAGGAGAACACATGGAAGGCTTAATGAGAAAAAGGGTGGATTATCCCCCAACTAAAGGGATATGAATAAGATAGTGGATGCTAGAAGATATGAAATGGATGTTAGGGGTATGGTGTAGTAAGGAAAATAAATTAATTAATAAAGGAGGACCCTCATCAGGAGGAATGATGTGTAGATGAGGGATAATAGAAGATAATGTGGATAGGTGAAGAGATTAGGGAAGCTGAATGTATGGGGATGTGGTAAAAGGAGTAAGATGGATCATGGATGAAGTAGTAGATGGAGGAGACTTGTCAAGGAGGTCCTCTCACTTGATAAGATCGTGGATGATAGTCTGAAGGGCCTTACAATTCTTAGTGTCATGAACCAAAGCACGATGATAAGCATAGATGCAGAAGGGATCATACCATGAGGGCTTCAAATGGTTTGGGTCAAAGTCCCTGATATGTGGGTGCATGATGGTAGAATTCTAAAGTAGATGTTGGATGACCTATCCATATGATTCGATATATACACCAGGAGAAGTCTTGTGAGATGGTGTAGATGTAGATGATGAAGGTGGATTATTCCAAGGTTTGGGTGGTCTAGAAGGAGACACATTTGTGGATGATTTAGGCTTAAAATGATTGGTAGGTGGAGGAAATGTTGATGAAGGAGCTGGTCCTAATAGGGAATAAGATGGTTTGGATTCAAATTTCTTGATTGATCATGATGGAGGAGGTGGTCCTAAGATAGAGGGATTTGGTCCCCGAATGGATGAGGTGTATTTGGTCTTGTTTGGAGGAAAGCGAATATTTCTATGGGGACACACAAGAGATCATTTTGGAAGGGTGCCAAGGATTTTGGATTTGGATTTTTGAGGAGTGTCCTTGCTAGGGATGACAATGATTCGACTAATGAATCTTGTAACATTCCCATTTTAAGACTTTAAAAACAAGGGATTTTTATTTTTATTTTTATTACATAATGTTCACTGTTCTAAATAAAACTTTATTTAGAACACACATTCAATGTGAATTAATTTCATAACAAATAACCATATGCAGCTGTAATGACTCGGTGATACACTGATCTATTCATTCCATGACTCGATTACCTACGTATCTATTCATGTTTCACCTTAAGTATTGAATACTTATCGTATACTTTGTATACTTGTTTTTCACCTTAAACTGAGTACTGAGTGATCTTGTTTAAATAACATACCTAAATATTTGTTACCAATATTCATCTGGTATCACGTAGCTTTAAACTAGGTGACATAGGACAACGCAACTAGCAACTTGTCATACTTTAGCCAAAGATTTACAACATACTGTGTATATCACTATTCCAAGATGACACACTCGTCATTTTGGAATACGTTCTTCACCTCACTCCTGTGTTATCATGAATGGTATTTAATGACTACTGTCAGTCCACTTGTCCAAGGTTTAACCCTAGCCTAGGTTAGGAACATAATCTATTATAGGAAGACACTTTCGATGACTTAGGGTAAAATGAGCATACTCAGTTGACCTAAGTCAACCAGATGTGCCAAAGTACCCTGAGTTATAGAAAGTCACTCCCTATCCTAAACATGTTACTAACTTGACCTAGAGAAAACCCAAGTTCAAGTCCTTCTTGTGTGTAGATCTAGATTATCAATGCAGAAGGGTGTTACCACATGTCAACTGCAACACTGTATCCTCGAGAAGACCCAAGTCTTCTCGAAGGTACAACCCTACATTTGGCATGTGCCAGCATCCTATAGAAACTGCCTCATCACGATGTACATACCCCAAGGAGGTTACTAATGTTAAATTAATTTGGATTATAAAACATATTACAGCATCTATGCTAAATGCTAATCCAACACTCTTGAAGTCCTTGTTTTATACTTGGTTGAATTAAGCATTGAAGAACTTCCTCTAACTCATGATTGCTTTTACTGTTCATTTATTTAGTTTAACAACAATTAATCAAAATAGGACAACAATAGCATAAGGTCCATCATAATCATTCATAGAAGGTGTAGCCACTAAATAGGTTCAACCAAGGTAGACTTTATAAGAAATGAAGTCTACGTTTAATGATCATGTCACTCTTCTTTGGGTTATGTATCATTTAGTGAGGAGGAACCTTCCTCTATTTGATTACGTGTTAGGGTTTATTAACCCTTCTTATCTTTTACAAACCATAATGTTCCATCACATATTCAATACACATTTAGATACTATATTAGAATTATTTAGATAAGATTGATAACTTATGCAACTTAACAAGCTGCATCTTATTAAGGGAGATTATACTAATTCCCTTTTTATCTAACTTATCAAGTTTATCTAAATTATACATATAATAGGTATGAATAATGTCATTAAGATAGAAATTTCATCTTCTTCATAAATATAAGATAGATTACACAACCAATACAAGTAAATCCTTAACATTCAAATTCCTCATTAAAACTTATTCATTTACAAGACTATGTATTTCAAGCATGCTGTATAACAAAAAAAAATTGTTTCAAAAGAATACAACCTTTCTTTTTCAATACAATACAAGAATGAATCAAACTCATTACATAAGGTTCCAAAATCAAATAACCCAATACAACATGAAAGTTCCTATCTTCTTTAATCCTTACGATGTCCATCTGTAAAATTTCTAGCACGGGTCAGTTCAATGAACTGAGCATGATAATCACTAAGCATTAAAGTAAAGTGCAATCCACTAATTGCTTCATTAAACAACTTTTCTTTCATGATTCAATTGTAAAACATCAAGTAAGAAGTACTATTAAGAAATATAGATTACTTTTAAGAAAGGAACATTTTATAATCTGTAACTTCAAAATTATACCACAAGACTTAATAGATCATATCAATTTAGTTTTGGATCAATAAACAGTCTTAACATTAATTTATTTCATAAATTCGTAAAGATAGAAGAGCACATTTAACTTTTCCCAATTTGTAAAAGGGTTAGTTATAACATAACTGATATTAGTAAGTTTCATCCCTCAATAAAGATAAAGAAGAGAACGAATAATGAGAAGTTCAATCCATAATCTTATCAATCAATAGAAAAGTATCACATAACCACAAGGACCCAAACAATATTTCATTTCATTTATAGTATGAAATGAAATCTGACTTCTAAGACAACTTAGAAATTCTTAAGTTAGTTTCCAAAAGAGATCTCAAAACCGAATGCACAGTCAAGCTTGTATACTTCCAATTTCCATGTAACCTTCCTAGGAAGACCTATCCTTATCACCTAGCTCAAATTCAAATCAATTCAAAGAAGAAAAAATAGTATAGTCTCAAACTGTAGACTGTCCCCTCCCAAGAGAGTCTAATTCTCTCTCTTAAATACATGGTGGTTCAACAAGAGTATAACAGTGGAGTAAAATTCCTCCAATTAAAAAATATTGGGAAGTCACAACAATTGAAGACTGAATCACCATTACAAACATTAACACCAAACTGTTAATGAGAAGGCAGTTCAAATTTCCAAGCAAGATTCACATGTCAACATCCATATAAGTGGTATAGAAACTTTTCAGACTACAAACAGAATAACAGGTTTGAACTTAGCATTCAACCAAAACCCACTACTCAGATGGAAGTAAATATTTAAGTGATTCGATAAGACAAGTCATGTCCTACCTTCTTCTAACTTGTTTGAACAAGATAACCACATACCTCTCTAGTTCCTTAAAAAATCATACAATAGGTAGGGTTTATTCCACTTAAAAGACATAAAGGAAGAAGTAACTCATTCCATGAACCTCTACAACTGAAGCGTCTGTTCCATAATAGAACACAGTTACATTCCCACTTATTTCTAAGAACAAGCAGTCAATATTTCCCACAAGATAGGAATACACTCAGAGCATATATGAATAGAATACACTATAAAATTCACTTGCCCCATTAAGTTTGAAAACATAGTGCAATCAAGAGGCAAAAGTAAAACAACCATTCCTTCTCAACGTCAAAACAAAGGAGGCCACAAAGAAGTTTACACAGTCAAATTTGACCAAACAACCTACAAGACTCCTTCCATCATATAGTGCTAAAAGAACCGAAGTTTTCAATTCAAAGAATACTCGTAAGTATACAACTCATTAATTTCCCCCATACAGAATCAAAATGACCAACAAGGAATACCTGTGTTGCATTAAATTCGTGCACAGATCACAAATTCAAACAACTCAAGTTCAAATACAAATTTAAAATGGAATCACATGGCTCTAATAAAAGCTCATAATAACACCACCACCCTATTATGGGTTCAAGCCTTCCATTTACATAAGGAAGAAAAAAATCTCAGTTAAGAACTTAAATTCAAAGCACAACACAATAACTCAACCACGAATACATAATTCATAAGAATCATATATAAGATCCAAGGTTCAAAACTTTAATAAGTTCTACACAATCCAAACAACCACTCAGTCTCAATAAAGCTAAAAGCAATCATGGCTTCAATACAAGTTTAGAATATTCATGGAGTGCTACTACAACTACCCGAACATAATCATAAATAGAGATACAAGGCCATCCCAACAACACTATCAGTTCAAGTTAAAAATGGCCAAGGAGCTTCTAATTCAAGCTCAACGAGCTTAAGTTTAGATCTAAACATGATGGCCCAACAACGAATTTAGAACCCAAAAAGTAATAAGCAAACTCTTTTCACCTTATTTTCAAATGTAAGAAAACAAGCTTCGAAAATAAGCTACAAGCTTAAGTACAATAAAAAAATACTAGTTCAAGTTACAGAGGTCAAAGGAGCTTTTAGTATAGATTACAGAGTTCCAAAACAATCACATGCAAACTTCTAACAACCAGAACAGAGAAGTTTTCCAAAAACTGTCAATAACAACAAAGGATTCGTATTCCAAAAACCCACAAATTTCCAAGCATACATGCAAGTAAATAACCACATACATCAAACAAATATAAAATTTCCAGTGAGAAGAATTATTTTAATGAATCATTTAGAAGAAAGAAAGAAAACTTAATGGGTGGAGCCTATCATCCCTGATAGTGCCTCTGCCGATTCGAAGAAGAATTCCAACCGAGTTTCCAAGACCTCTTCTTCTCCAAGCAAGATCAAAAAACCATAATATTTTTCCACAATCCCACTTATACATTCCTCGAACCAAAAATAGCTCAGAGAGTTCAAAATTAGCTACAAAGTGGAGATCAAACTATTGATTCGAAGAACTAGATAGCTCCATGTAGAGTGAAAATTGTGAAGCATGCAAAGCTAAAAAACCCCCAACGAATCTACCAGCAAGCCTTTGAAGATGACTTGCTCACCAAACCCAAGGCACATTAATGCCATTAAAAACCAATTTTCCCGCTTATCTTTCCTTGCCACCACCATTCATAGTTGGTAATACCTAATTACAATTTATAGTGCATTTCCAAACTTAGAGAAGCCTCCATAAAGATTCCTCTAACTTTCACTTACCCCTACCACACTGGCAGTACATTCATGCATTAAAACCAAATAAAAAAAAATCCTAATAAAAGGCTTTGGAACAGCCACTTAGTTCCCATTGCCAATGGTCCCTAGGTCCCCTTTCATATCCCATTAGTTTAGGATAGATGGAATTTTCTTAGGTTAGATCTTAGGTAATTCTAAATAGGTAACCTTAGGATATAACCCCCAACAATAGTTTTCCACCCAAGGATAGGATGTAGTTTTAACCAAAAACTATAGGTTTAGAAATAACTTAACATCCCCCTAGGTTACTTCATTACAAGCTAACAACTTAGGTTAAAATGTCATCCCTCATAAAGGGGTATGGTAATAGTAGTTAGGTAACTTACCTACGTCCCGTATTTATTAGGGTACACAACAATATATTTTTATCAAGAATCCAAAAGCAGGGTTCCTATTTCCCTTGACGCCAAGCACCCTACAAGGATTGACCAAGAAGAACCAAGCTCAACACAAAATAGAATGCAAGTATTATTTCCAAGATAATAAAGAATTTGCCACAAACACAATTTCAGTCCATTAAGCCTCACAATCAATGAACGTCAATTTTTCATTTAGTTCTGATAAGAAGATTTAAAACATACCTTGGATCAATGGAATTGATCCAAGGATGAGTCCAATGGTGAAAGGTAAGTTGCAACTCTTAAAACCAGATTGTAGCTTATCCAAAGAGAGTGAAATAGATTATTGCAAGCAACAACATACCAGGCCTTCAATCAAATAGCATAATTGATTTATCCATTTCAAGCATGATTTTCAGCAGTCAAAAGAACACGCCTTTATCAAGAAAATCACATGTTAACACTTGAAATGCAAAGGAGGAATATAACCATTGTCAAGGGTGTTACATGCTTCCCTCCTAAAAGAATCATCGTCTCGATGATTACCTCATTTTAATCATTGCATTTAGGATAATCAATTTTTATTCACTTTCTTAACATATGTTTGCAATAGTATCATAATTTTAAATTCTAGAAATCAACATTAATTATTTGTTTATTCAAACAAATAAATATCTGCCCAAATTGGCATACTTATAGTATTATAAAGATAAAATCACAATTTTTTTTATCAGTCAACAAAATCAATTCTGTTAAAAAAGATATGGAAAATCAATTTTCATATCATCCAAGTTCTCCCAGGTTGCACTTTCTTCATTAAACTGGTCCTATTGGACCTTGCATTGACTTATGCAATTTCTTAAATGCAACTGGTGAGTTTCTAGTACTCATATGGGTTTAACTACAATTTTTCCTGGATCTTGGACCTACAAGGAATTCCAATTTAACACGTGATAAATCTGAAATGTATTTCTTAAGCAAAGAAATATGGAAAACATCATGCATTCATGATAAATCAGGAGGTAATGCTAAGTGATAAGCTACAGGATTGATTACTTCAACTATCTCAAAAGGTCCCACATAACGAGGTGATAACTTGTTAGCCTTGCTAAAAGTTATAGAGCTCTTTTTTCGGTTTGACCCGAAGAAAGACTTTCTCACCAAGTTCAAACCTCCTGTCTACCCAATTTAAATCAACATAAATATTTTGTCTATATTTTTCTTCCTTCAAGCATTCACGAATCAATCTAACTTGTTGTTCTATTTTAGTAAGGATTTCAGGTTCAATTACCTCTCTATCCTCCATGTTGTCCCAACTAATAGGGGTCTTTCATTTTCTTCTGTATAATGCTTCAAAAGGTGCCATCTTAAGAGAGGCATGATATGTATTATTATATGCAAACTCAACTAGTGGAAGGTACTCTTCCCACTTGTACTACTGATCCATATAATACCTTCATTACATATCCTCTAAAACTTGATTAACTCTTTCAGTCTGTCCATCCATTTCTAGATATTACACAGAACTGAAATTTAGCTTAGTTCCTAAAGCTGCATTAAGCATTTGCCAAAATCTTGATGTCATTCTAGGATCTCTATCCGAAATGATTAATTCAAGTACTCCATGTAATCTAAAAATTTCATGTACAAATATTTTAGCTAACACAGGAGAATCATCCTTCAGATTTCTAGTGGTAAAATGTGCTACCTTTGTTAATTTATCCATAACTACTAAAATAACATTATGTTTATTTCTTTACATAGGAAACCCTTGTACAAAGTCCATGCTTATCACTTTCCATTTGTATTGTGGTATGCTATGAGGATACAACAAACTAGCTAGGTGCATATGTTCCACTTTAACACGTTGACATTCAAGGTAATGTGTCACAAAGTCTATTACATCCTTTTTCATTCCCTTCCAGAAATATTGATGTTTTATATCAAAAAGCATTTTTGTAATACCATGGTGTCCAGAATAAGGTGAATTGTGAAATTTTGCTAACAATTTAATTCTCAAATCATTTGGCGAAGGTACATATACTTTGTTTTCAAATCGTAAGATTCTTCATTATCGAAGTGAAAACCTTTATATCTCAAATCACTAGAATCTATAGCAAGTGTTGTCTTTACTTGCTAAAAATAAGAATCAGATTCCATAACATTTTTTACTTCATCCTTAAATTGAATTCTCAATGTTATAAGAGCATAAATGTGCTTCCTACGACTTAGAGCATTAGCCACTCTATTCTCTTTACCCTTGATATAATTGATGTCAAAATCATATTGAGACAAAAACTCTAACCACCTTCATTGTCTTGCATTAAGATTTGGCTGAGTGAAGATATAGTTCAGCCCAATCTAATCAGTTTTCAATTCAAAGGGTTTACCAAGTAGGTAATGCCTCTAAACTTGTAATGCATGAACAATGGCAGCAAGCTCTAAATCATGTGGAGCATAATTCAACTCATGTAACTTAATTTTTCTACTTTCGTAAGTTATGACATGACCATTTTGCAACAAAATACCTCCTAGACCTTCACCACATGCATCAGTTACCACCATAAAATCTCCATTAGGATCTAGTACTGCAAGAATAGGTGTTGAAGTTAACTATTCCTTCAAATTTTTGAATACAATTTCACATTTCTCATTCCAAACAAACTTTTTATCCTTCTTCTGTAAAGAAGTTATTGGTGTAACCACCTTAGAGAAGTTTTTTACAAATTTCCTATAGTAGCCCAGAGGTCCCATGAAGCTTTTAACTTCATGTACATTCTTTGGTGCAAGCGACTCAGTTATAGCTACAATTTTTGAAGGATCTACAACAATTCCATTCTTACTTATTACGTGTCCTAAATAGTGTACTTATGTGTCATAGAAAGAACATTTAGACAAATTACCAAATAACCATCTCTTTCTTAATATTTCCAAAACTATCTTCAAATGCTCGTGGTGTTCCTCAATACTTTTGGAATATATGAGAATGTCATCCAAGAATACAAGAAAAAAAAATTCTAAGTATTCTTGAAAGATATTAATCATTAAATTCATAAATGTTGCAGGTGCATTTGTTAATACAAAAGTTAAAACCGTGAACTCATAATGTCCATACCTTGTCCTAAAAGCTATTTTATGGATATCTTCATCCTTAATCCACAATTGATGATATCCAGATCGAATATCTATCTTAGAATATACCGATGCTCCACGCATATGATCAAATAAATCATCAATCCTAAGGAGTGGGTATCTATTTTTTATTGTTGTCTTGTTTAACATTTTGTAATCAATGCACAATCTAAGTGTTCCATCTTTCTTTTTCACAAAAATTACAGGTGCTCCCCAAGGTGAAACAATTGGTCTGATCAAACCTTTAGAAAAAATTTCTTGCAACTGAGCCTTAAGCTCTACTAATTTTGTAGTAGTCATTCGATATGGTACTTTAGAAATAGGTTCAGTTCTAGGTTTGATCTCAATCGTGAAATCAAACTCCCTTTTAGGTGGAAGACCTGAAAATTCTTCTAGAAATATGTCACTGAAGTCTTGTAACAATGGATATTGTTCCATAACATCATTGGTCTCTTCAGTTATTTCAGCAATTTTTACTACATATAAGGTACAACCCTTATTTTTGGCCTTCTTAAGTTGCATAGCTGACAGTTTTCTAACAGAAATTTCACATTTCACACCCTAAATATCTATTGTTTTCTGTAGGTCATCTACACAACTAATGTGTTTTTCAAAACAATCCACTTTAGCCTTATGTTCAGATAACCAATTAACACCTATGATTACATCATAAGACCCCAAAGGTGCAACATAAAGATCAACTTCAGTGGAAAAGTTGGGTAAATCAAGGACTCCTCAGAAAAGACACATACTAACTGTATGAACATCATTGTTTCCATACTGTACAGTCCATGTTTTATCCATGTTTCTAGCTTTTATTTTTAATTTTACTGCTAATTTATTAGAAATAAAACATTCAGTAGCTCTGGTATCAAAAAGAATAGTTATAGGTAAACCAAATAACTTACCCGGAACTTCTATAGGCGTGGCCTATTAGATGCAACTTAACAATGGCAATCTATGGGTATGAATGACACTATATCATGTGAGGAAAATATGCCTCCAATTGCATTGGGGGTAAACAAGGAGGGGATCCAAGAAAAAAAAGGCATATGTGACTAAAAAAACTCTTAGTATGCAACCAACAATAGTTGGTTATACCAAGGATCATGAGATAAAGATAGATGGGATGGAATCATATACCTAATGTTGACATGACAAAGGGTTTTTAGATGCAACTTGTATGTGGGAAGAAGGCTCCCCAAAAGTGGTGTTCCCTAAAACTAAGCCCTAGCTCTTGGAAGGGAAAAGAGAAAGATGATCAATGTGGGAAGATTTCTAAGGATGCTAATAAAATGGAAGGTTGATCAATGTGGGAAGCCCTCAAATGCCATAAGGAGTAGCCATCCTTCAAGGGTATGGTCTACTTTATACAAAATATGTGGATGGTAAGAATAATGCATGATAACCATCCTTTGAGGGATCGGTCTATTTATTTTGATTTTCTTTTAACCTTGATTTGAGATTCACGTGATTTTTCTTTCCTTTTTTTTTTTTCCATGAAGAAGTTTCCTTCAAGGGAATGTTTTGTTTTTTATAAGTTTGATTTTGATTTTACATGGGGGAGAATCGGGACTAGTTAAGTAGACCACCTAAGAGGGGATAATGAATGTACAAGAGACACCCTTATACCCTTTGTATGGTTCCAATATGTGAATAAGAGGGAGATGAATGTAATTATTGTGGAGTTCTCACCAAAGGGGAGAACCTATCCATAAGGTATATGTTATGGAAAGAACTGTGGCACCCATATTTAAAGTCACACCTAGGAAGTGACGGAAGACCACATAATTTAAAATCATCATGCTGAGAGATGGAAAGGGCTAATATAGAGGAATGATATAAAGATATGACTAAGAGAACTAGTAGAAATTCTAACAATAGAATGGTTTCGAGTGCGATGCATGAAGCGGTTCCAATTCTGGTTTACCACCAAGGGAGGGGAGACATTAAAGTTACGACATGATGAGATGATAGCTTGAAAATGATTACATGTGATACACAAGCGAGAAATAAAAACTATGTACTTAAGGAAGTGAAAAATATGCATCCCTAATGAGACAAAGATATGGTCCCCCAAGAGAGAGACAAATATGACCACAACGGTGGATTTTGATGAAAATAAATGAATCCCTTAGAGAGGCACAAATATGTCCACAAAGTTGGAATTGAATGGAAAATATGGAGATAAATGGTTTGTCAAATGAGGAAAAAACATGGCCACAATGATGGAATTAGGATAAAATAGATGGTTCCCCAAATGAGACACAAATATGGCCACAATGACAGACTTCAATGAAGATGGTGCCCCAAGAGAGGCAAAAATATGGCCACAAAGGTGGACTTTGATGAGATGAAGTGGTCCCTCAACGAAAGGACAAATAGTGCCACAACATTGGACTTTGATGAAAGGGATGGACATATGGTGCCCTAAGAGAGGCATAAGTATGACCACAAAAGTGGAATTTGATGAAGATGGTGCCCTAAGAGAGGCATGAATATGGGCACAAAGGTGGATTTTGATTAAAATGGAGATAAATGGTCCCTCAAAGGAGGAAAAAACATGGTCACAATGGTGGACTTTGATGAAGATGGTTCCCTAAGAGAATCACGAGTATGGCCACAAAGGTATAATTTAACTAAGGAGATGGAAATAAAATATGGTGCCTCAAAGAAGGCACAAGTATGAATAAAAAGGTGGATTTTGAATAAAGAGATGGAAATATGGTTCCCTAAAGGAGGCACAAGTATGGCCATGAAGGTATAACTTGATGAAAACATAAATGTATGGTCCCTCAAAGGAGGAACGAATATGGCCACTACGACAGACTTTGAATGAGATGAATATTTCAAAAAAATCAATTTGGATTTAAGATTGGATGGGATAAAATAAAGCGATACCAAAAGGGAAGTCCCCTAACATCAAGGGATTTGTATGGATAGATAGGAAGATGTATTGATGTGGATATGATGCATGGATGAGAGGATCAACAAAGAAGGGAAAGTGCTCCCCCAACAGAAGAGACTATGTTTCATTTGGGGGATTTAGATGTGGATGAGAGTGTGTAAGGCATAGGAGATTGGATGGGATTGTTGATTTTAATTTTAGATTTGGATTAGATAGATGTTTGGGGATCATAGAAATGCTCAACAAGGCAAACAATATCAATGAATAAGAAAATACCATCCTTAGGAGGAGTGTCACGTGTAGAAGAGATGCTAAGGGATGGTATAGATGAAGTAATCTTAGGAAACCCAATGTTGATCAGAGAACACTTGACATAACACACACAAGAAGTCTGCATGGGAAAACAGGCCAGGTTTAAGGGCACAAATGGATAGGAAGAGCAGGTGTGTAAAGGGAAAGTTCAACATTCAGGACTTAGTCAATTTTGAGCATGAAGACATATTTTTAGAAGATGGCATGCACAAAACACCAAAAATGCATATGCGTGCACACCACACATTATCTATCTTTGGAGGATCGGATCGAAGCGTTTTACATGGAGATGAGCTAAGAATAGGATTGTCACTTCAGTTAATTGTAAGAGGTCTATAGATAGCACACTTGCATGTGTGGCTATGCCTGTAAATGACACGTGGCTATTAATAACATGCAGCCTATTTTTGGAATAGATAAGTGGTGAAGGGAAAGTCCCCACCCTATATAAATGATGTGAAGCACTTAGTAAGATATATAGATATACAGAGATAGAGAAGAGAGATATATAGGTATATGTAGAGCGTTAGAGGTAAGAATAGAGAGATATGTGCATATGACTAGATTACTATATCAGATCCATGTGCGCATTGGTATAGAATGCCATTATTGTAAGGAGCTTCTGTGGTTATTAATAGATAGAAGTTATTGGCTGAATCTAAGTGTCATTCCTATGTGTAATTGAGTAGTGCATGTTCTTGATTCAATCATGATTATCATTTAAGCTTGTTCTTTCTTAGATCTGAATATGGCATGCCTTGTAGAATGAGGGATTAGTTATGGATCTATATGTTTCTACCTTCATCATGCTAACATCCTGCTATAACAACCCTAAAGAGGGACCTAGTACCTTTTTGCGCTTCAGGTGAGCACTTAGTCTAGGCTGAGTGATGTGCCAGCGTGTCTAGGGTGTTATCTGGTAAATTCTAGGCTGCATCATTGGTTCTGTTTCCAGGACATCTTTTTTAGTTGTTTTCAGGATGGTTTACGATGAACACATACCGGTTAACTCTAGCAAGTATTGAGGAGTGGATATACGATCTGGAGGAAGAATATGCATGATGGTTCAACATTGGATCTAAGTTTAACACACGCACTTGGGTAGAATAGAATCTATATGACAACTTATATGAGAGATTTTTCACCATCTTTCTAGTAGAATTATACAAGTGGCTGATTGCGTATGCATCTAAGTGGAATTGGAGATATCACACACTTGTCTGGACACAAGAAGAATTTCAGGCCCTTTATGATGCTGATTTGATCTAGACTCGACTTGTGGATACATGGTTTCATGGTGTTCTAAATAGTTATATTCTAGAATATTCAATTTCGGCGTATTCTTTCCTGGAGGTAGCTGAATTCCAATTTTTGCGGTATCCTAGAGGAGCATATTTGCAAGGTATTCCACTGGCGATCAAGATCTTGATGGTAACTTTGAACCTAGAGAGTAAACCGATGGCTAACTAAACCTCACCTCATGCGAGGGTAGGAACAGGTTTGGTGAAAGATGGCAGACCTAGTGGTAGAAAGGTAGAGAGAGGAAAGGCGGCTTAAGTATAATGAGGCGCGTGAGAGGGAGATAGAGAAGCAACGTACTATTGCAGAAAGTATGGCATTGAGGAGAGAGATGGCTCGTGAAGGATTTGAAGCTCATGTAGAAGACATGGAGCCAGAGCATCAGGAACTCCCCCATCTTGGAAAGCATGACAGAGATCCCCCCTTAGCTTCACACAGAAGTGCGCCAGCAAAGACTACCTGGGCCATGGGCATGCATCTTAATCCACTAGGTGACCTAGCCCTTGCACTTGGTTTTCCTGTATCTAGTATGACAAGTAACCAACAAGCTAACTTAGGAAGTAGGAGAGTAGGAGTAAGTCAGGGAGCAAGTACATCAATGGTAGGACAGACGACTTCAATGCTATTTGGAGGAACATTTTTAGGTGCATCATCCACACAGAACGTGAGCACACAGAATGTTGGATTCACCTCTGGAAGTGGAACTACCTCACAGACTATAGGGGTTTAGTATAGTACTACTTGTAGAGCATAGGGGAGTACATGTATAGGTCCTATTCTAGCTACAGGTGGAGGATCAAGAGGTATAGGTGGTTCTAGTTTCTGTGGATCTGGTGGTTCTAGAGGCAGAGGAAACACAGGAGGTTCTGGATCAGGTGGTCAAGGCCCGCAGCAACCACATAATATCTATATGGAGATGTCTCTTCATCTCCCAGAATATAGAGGTATAGAGGATGTTTTTGAACATGTGCATATGTGTGAAATATTATGGCACGTGAAAGGGATCATGGATTATGAGCATAAGGAAAGTCAATTTGCTACTACATTACAAGGACATGCACACAGCTGGTATAGGAAGTTTGACCCTGATCAAACTTGCATGGATTATGCAGCACTGAAGGATGCTTTCTTGAAAGAGTTCCATATCCCTGAATTTGAGCAGAAGAGTATAAGTGTGCTCAAGGATATTAAGCAAGGCACTACTGAGAGTGTACGTGAGTATGATGCCCATTTTAAGACACTTCTATCTAAGTTATCTTATGATATTCATGCCAGCCAACATGCACAATGGTTTTTTGGAGGATTGATTACACCATTTAGAAGAGCACTGTCACATAAGACATACACTGATCTACATGAAGCACTGGAAGCAACTTTGTGTGATGAGGAAGTTGGGAGCATTGACACTGGTGTTAGTCCATTCTTAGAGGCACATATTACAGCTATGGCAAAGCAGCTAGAAAAATTATCAATAAATTCAGCTCATGAAACGTGCTTAGGAATTTGGTGTACAGATTGTGAAGTGGAAGGTCACACCAAGGATAGTTGTCCTCGCAGAACAATACACTCATTACTGTTGGAATGTGAGATCTGTCATTTGAATCATGATGCTAGTCACTGTCCTTTGTTACAGCATGTGTGATAAGGAAGAATGTATCTTGTTACTGTAAAATTTTCCAGGTCCACGACCCATGATACTGAATATTGTTGATTGATTAGTTAGATCTAGGATGCTATAAACATTGGGGTATGATAGAAAAGTGTAACTGGATAACTCTAAGAACAAGAATGAGCACTCAGGATTAGGATCATAATCAAACATGCTATGACAGGAATGAGGGGTGTTTTGAAGGAGGTCATGGAAGAGGACGTGGATATCATGGTGGATATGGAGGATGAGGCCATGGTGGAGGAAGAGGCAAGGTCCCTCATGGAACATGTTATACGTGTGGACCTCTTGACCACTATAGGCATGAATATCCTAAGAATATTACATGTTCTTTCTACTGGAAGAACCATAATTATGAAGAGTGCCCAAACTTATATGAGCATCTGAGTAAGCAACATAAGAAAGAAAACAAAGGTGCTGGGATGGTTAGAATCCAGTGCATGGTAGAAGATCAGTGGATGCCCAAGACAGTAGAAGGACCTGAGGCATCAACAGTGAAGATTACTACATGAGCTAAAGCGACATGCACAAGAGAGGCATTACACCAAAAGCCTATGATCACCAAGGAGGAGGTTTTACATGCAAGGTACCCAGATCCTGCTCATCAGAAGGAAGTTTACCAGGATACCATGGAAGTGCTAAGGAATCTTTAGGGTGAGATACAGTACTTAAAGGAGTAGAAGAAAGCATCAGAGACAGTCCAAACTGATATCAATGAGCTAAGAGAAGTGTGCAAAATGTTGCACCAGGAGAACATCATTCCACTATTAGGAAGTTGGTTAAAAGGGAACACTCCACGTGTAAGTATTGAGACTGGATGACAGATCCTGCATGTGAATCTTCCCCCCGATAGCATTGACTATGATAAGGAGATCACTCTGAATGTTGTTGTAGATGGATGGTTGTTGAGAAATATTTTGATTGACACAGGTGCGGAAGTGAATGTGCTTACATTAGATGCATGGGTACAAATGGGGAGGCCTCCATTGCAGCCATCATCTAATGTGTTGTTTATGGAAAACTGAACTAAGGCCACTCCCATAGGAGTTTTGAAGGATGCATCTATAACCATACAAGGGGCCAAATTCACTAGGGATTTTGAGGTATTAGCACTTGTAGAAGCAGACAGTTTTCTAGCCATGCTTGGACGCCCTTGGTGTTATGTGAATAATGCTGACTTGAGATTCAATAAGGGGTATATTAGCTTTGAGAACAAAGAGGAAAGGGTTGTGATACCTTTGACAGATGGGAAATCTACACCATATGTTGAGCCTCTAAGTGAGGAGGACTTAAATAGAATCTATGTATGTGTTATTCAAGACCCAGAGGTCAATGATCCATCAAAGGAAGGCATCCTACAGTGGGAGGATTCTCATTCTATTAGTGATACTATGAGTATTACTTGTGACAATTGGGCTCATGGTACATATGAACTAGTATGTGTTATTCAGTGAGGTAAAAAGTGTGGTTGCTCACAAGAATGGACTTGTGACAATTCTGTTATGAACTAGACGGATAGGTAGCACGGTTGCTTGTAAGAATACCTTGGTATACAAGAGCAGAAGATCTTCTTGTATTCTTACAAGCCATGGAGGCATAATGGATAGAATAGGTCAGGAAAAGAGACATGTTAGCATATGTCTTGTGCAGGACAATAATGCACTGGTGGGTAGTTCATAAAGATAATCTTATGAAATGGAATGAGATCAGAGTTTCCCTATCTACTAGATTTGTAAGGAGAAATGCACCTACAAAGATTTACACTTATAATGGTGATCAACCTACTTAATGTCACATTTAGCAGTGTGAGATACTCTAGATAGTGGGATAGGAAGCATTACCACCGTCACTCTAGGTGAATAGATTGTACTCTACTCTACAAGGATGCACATGCACCTGGTATGTATACACCAGAACTACACTGAGAGACTGGAAATTGGCAAAATTTGATTGTAAGAATGATCCAGACCTTTAACTACTTTTCTTCCCAACCTCCAATAGAAGAGGAATTTAATTTTTTTAAGTGGTTAACCATGGGAGATAGTGCAAAGGCAAAGGAACTCATACAGGACTTATTTGGTGAGATAGAATCAGGCGCGTGTTTTGAAGAAGAAGGAGAAGACTTCATATTGCTTGAATGAGCCTGTCTTGAGAAAGAAAAAGGAAATATGGTTTACATCGTGGATGATGAGGAAGTTGAGAACCTAGATATTGAACATTCACAAGGGGTACGCGAGGTCTTGGATAGTGTAGAAAAGGATACACGCACCTATCACGAACCCATGAAGACAAAGAAGGTCAATATAGGATCGGAGGCTGAGCCAAAGGAGGCCATAATTGGAGACTACTGGTCAGACTCGGAGGTGGCAAAGATTATTGAGTTACTATGGGATTACCAAGACTTATTCCCTTGAGGGTATCATGAACTTAAAGGTGTGCATGAATCACTTGGGGAAATGAAGATAAAACTTAAGGAAGGTGCACATCCAGTGAGAAAGAGACCTTACAGAATGAATCCTAATTTGCATGAAAAGGTAAAAGAAGAAATTGATAAAATGTTGAAATCTGGAATTATTCAAGCCTTTGATGAGTCAAAATGGGTTAGTCCAATGGTGATTAGTATCAAGAAGGATGGTATAATTTGAATATGTGTGGACTACAGGGAGCTAAATGCCACATGTGTAACAGACCCATTCCCTACACCATTTACTGAGGAAATACTAGAGGGAGTTGCAGGGCGTGAAATATATTCATTCACAAATGGGTTTTCTAGGTATCATCAGGTTAGGATTGCTCAGGAGGATCAAGAAAAGACAACTTTTACTACTGAATGGGGTAGTTTTTCCTATACTATGATGCCTTTTGGATTGAAAAATGTGCCTGTTGTATTCTCGCAGATAGTTTTTCAGGCATTCAAATATTTTATTCACAACTTCTTACAGTCTACCTCGATGATTGGACAGTATATGGGCTTGTTAAGGATCACTGTGACAATCTGCACTTAATGTTTGACTGGTGCAGACAATTGAGTATCTCTTTGAACATCAAGAAGTGCATATTTGCTACACCTTTTGGAATACTGTTAGGACACATAATCTGTAAGGAGGGATTGTTTTTTGATCTAGCTAAGGTTGTAGTCATTTTAGGGTTGGAAGCACCTACCGGTCAGAATGAGGTGCGCAGATTTTTAGGTCACATAGGATATTATAAAAAATTCATAAAGGGATATGCCAAAATTTCCACACCTCTGAAGGAGTTTCTGAAAGGAAAAGGTACATTCTATTGGGGAGAATTATAACAACGTGCATGTTCAAAACATTGAAAGAGAAACTTACTACTACCCCTATCCTACATTTTCCTTCATGGGAAAAACCATTTCATGTACATGTGGATGCCTCTGGCATGGCCATTGGCATGTTGTGTTAGCTCAACCTGGAAAAGGTATTGTCAATCATCCTATCTGCTTTGCTAGTAGGAAGTTTACTCCTGCTGAACAGAATTATACAACTACAAAGCATGAAGCTTTGTCCATGATCTATGAATTGCACAAGTTTCAACAATATTTTCTAGCTACACCATTTGTATTCTATACGGATCACATGGCATTGAAGTATTTGGTGAAAAAACCCATCTTACAAGGGCACATCTGTAGATGGGTACTTCTATTTCAAGAGTTTGATTTCATAGTTATGGTGAAGCCAGGGAAAAGTAACTCTGGACTAGACCACTTGTCTAGAATTAACTCAGGGAAGAAGCACATATAATTGAAGAAACCATGCAAGATGCACAGTTATATAGGTTACAATGCGTGCCATTAGAATTAGAAGACATTGTTGTCTTTCTATGGACTGGTGTGCCACCAGAAGGAATGAAGGCATTAGAAAAGAAACAACTTGCTATATGTGTGGCACCATTTATGTTGATCAATGGTGACCTATACAAGTTAGGAAGAGATGAAGTATTACGTCGTTGTGTATTAGAGCATGAGTGTAAGGATATTATGGAAGAATCCCATGGTGGTATTGCAGGAGGCCATTATGTAGGTGATGTGACTTCCTGGAAGATCCTACTTACTGGATTATGGTGGGAGACATTGTATAAAGACTGTAAAGAATATTGTAAGGCATGTGACCATTGTCAGCGCCTAGGAAAATCATGACAAAGAGATGAAATTCCACTGAGACCTATTATCAGTGCCGAACCATTTGAGAAATGGGCCATCAAATTTGTAGGACCTATTTCTCCAGCCGCGCGTAGGACTGGATCATGTTATATCATTACTTGCATAAATTATCTCACATGGTGGGCCGAAACAACACCTATGAAGGACTGTACAACAGCTACAACAACTAGGTTTCTATGGGAGAATGTTCTTACAAGATATGGATGTCCTTTAAGTTTGACAAATGATAGGGGTACACACTTTTTAAATGAAACCATTAGGATCCTATTAGATGAGTTTATGGTTGCCCACCATAAGACTACACCTTACCACCCTCAGGAAAATGGAACTGCTGAGGCTTTCAACAAGATTTTGAGCCAGACATTGACAAAAAATTGTGATGTTGGAAGAAAGGATTGGGATGATAAAGTGTCAGTCATTTTTTGGGCATATAGAACAACTTATAAGAGATTGAATAAAGCCACACCATTTCATTTGGTGTTTGGCACCGAAGCCATTCTCCCTATAAAATGTATGTTACCTTCTTTGCACATTGCATGCACTGGAGGTCTAGATGATGAGTAGGCTTTAGAAGAGCATATTGAGAAGATGATTCAACTAGATGAGCGATGAGCCATAACATGATGGAGTCAGAAGTAGGAAAAGGCTAGGCAGAAAGCATGTCATGAAAAAAACATAAGGGATAAGAATTTTGAGATTGGAAAAATGGTACTTCTCTATGAATCTAAGTTCTTGTGCCATCCAAGAAAAATTAAAGTACATTGGTTAGGGCCGTATGTCATCACTTACTTAAATCATGTTCTTGTGAGTTAGCAATACTTGATGGAACACGACTACCTGGTTATTTTAATGGGAGTAGGATGAATCCCTACTATAAATAAGTCTTCTTGGTGTTTTTAAGAAGGAAACATATCCATTTAGATTAGGTTTCCATTCTGTATTTCCTTCATTTTATCTATGGTTTGTCAATTTCATTGTTGTTAATGTGTAATAAGCGTGTTTGCGTGCATGAAGCTGATTTCTATGTGAATAATGTTTATGTGCAGAGGACTGCACATAATTTTAGTGTGGGGTGTCTGTAGTTATCCAAGAACAAGACTGTGGGAATTGAAAGGTGAAAGGAATAAGTTGCTACGGGTGTGCTTTAAGTCAAAAGAAGATTGCTTCTCAAAAGTGACCAAGGATGGAGATGAATGAAAGGAAAATATAATGCGAGGTAAGCATAGGCCATGATAACTACTAGGAGAAGGTACAGTGACGAGGTACTTGAGTGTAAAGGTGCACACTAAAGAGAAGTCTGTGACTAGATGGTAGGAAGTCATGCTAGAAGGTTATAACTGGGGTGCAAAGATGTACCATGCGAAATGAATGAATTTGGTCAATGAATGAGGGGATAATTGGTAGGTGAAGGAGCAATAAATGCATCAAAATTTGAAAATTATATAGGGATGGGATGTGAATTCATTTTTACCATTACGACTAGGAGTATTTGAGGAAAGAGCTAAGTGTGAAGAGCTGAGTGATCGGGTTAAAGTGTGAAAGGGTGTGAAACCAAGCGTGACAAACAAATTTGGGAAAAAAAAAGCTTGTGTCCCCAGTGGTGAAGGGTTTGAGCAAAGCAAGGTGACAAAGAGGATTTAGGGCACGAAGTTTCCACCTAGGGAACGATTGAATCGAGCTAGGGTTTGATTTGTAAATTACAGAGTTAAAGAGGAGATGATTGCAAGGTAAAAATGGTACCCAAGAGACAGCTACAACAAGAGAAAAAGGAAAGAAGAAGGTGGTCATTGAGGAGGAAGAGATGGCACTTGAAAGTAATTTTATAGAAATGCAATATCCAGAAGGAGTCATCATCGGTTAGGAATGGGATTCACACATCAGAAAGAGAAAAGTAAACGAATACAATCACAAGACTTTAGAGAACAAGAAGGAGCTTGATTCCTTGCTCACTATGAGTATGAACAAATATACATCAGATGGCATGCCCGTTTATGATGATGTAGGCAAGAATCTTCTGAAGAAAATTGGGGTCTACCAACTATATGAGATTCCATATTTCAAGAAGTGTGAGCCCTTATACCAGTGGCTCATGAGAAAAGTGCATGAGGAATTATTCTACTTTGTAGTACACAGAGTTAGAATCTCATCCACACTTATCTCATCAGCGACAATTTTGTAGGCCACAGGGGAGGATATAAAGAATGATATCACAGATAAAGCCACGATCTTAATTACCAAACAAGAGTTGGGGTACCTGAAGGGTCCACGTGGTATGGATATAGAGAAATTGAAGAACTGTCTGGTTGTGCAATCAACAACACACCTTGTTAAAAATTTGAATGATCAAGAGTGGTGGTCACAGGTAAATACTATGTGGTTACATGTTACACGCAAAATTTCAGGAGTAGTCTATAATATTGTAGGCTACATTGTAGAGCATATAGTCGAGGAAGCACACACAGGAGGAAAGATCAGCTTTAGGGCTGATCTATTATCACTAGTATTCATGGAAATTGGAGTACCAGACGGGCCGAAGGAAAAGGTATAGGAATAGCTCATGGAGAATAAGTCACCAGCTGAAAGGTTCAACAAGTACTTATGTAAAGGGGCCATAACAGATGATGTCAAGCATAAGGTAGAGAAATGGTACGATAGGCTCCACACGAAATTTGGAGAAGAGTGGCGCATACCAAAGGACCTACCATCGATAGTGGGGAAACAAGTCTAGTTTTTTGTATATCAGTATTTCTACATCACATGCTTCCTAATGAGAGATGGAGTCTAGAGCCCTTGGTCTAAATTACCTTAGGAATTCACTGCAAGGTATTTCTAAGCATCTGTTCATAGATTCATAGACACGTGACAAGCTGACTGGTATTCAATGTAGATAAGGTAGACTGTGACTACCACACATTGAGGAAGAAGTATGTGTATCTAGGAATAAGTGCCTTATGATGAGAAGCTCTTTTCAGATGTGTTGAATACTAAGCCAATAAGTCTGGATGTAGCAGATGTAGGGGAAGCATTAGTATATCTTCAGCTAAAGCCCAAGATGGAGAACAATAAGTATGTGGAGAATTAATTCACACTCCCAGGGTCATCGAAGGGTAAACACACAATGGAAAACATACCGGCGTAAAGATCAATAGAAACTGTTGAGGTAAAGGATGAATAAAAGGAGAGTGAAGATAGTGGAGACTTGGAGTGTAGAAGAAGGCAACCATATGAAAGAGAAGAGTCACAACGCACAACCACTCCACCTCAAGGGCTGGATGAAAAGGAAGATACAAAGGTTGAGAAGGGGGATCATAGCATTTAACAAGAGTGTATTCAGATGCACAAGGACTCAAGGTGGAACCCCACATATGGTAAGGAAATCACCTCGTCTCTCTCCACACAAGGAGACCGCTGAGCCAAAAAGGAGAAGAAAGTTGAACTTAGATGAAGAAAAGGAGGAATCAGGGGAGAGAAAGTCATGCATCTCTTACCCCATTTGAGCAAGAAGATGAGCCACAAAATGAGGAAGAGTAGAAAGATGAAGAGATGAAGGATAGGGAAGAAAGAGAGAAGGAAACCTCTGGATTCGTGCATGCAACTACTCAAGGTGTAATAGGATAGACTCCTAACCCTAAAGCTACAATTCCCAAGGGACCTAGATTTAAGAGGATGAGTGGGGAACATAGTGCACCAATCATGGGCTATGCAGAGGACACTAAAAAAATCATCCACGCATGGTTCCAAAGTATTGTAGAAAAAAATTATTTATTTGGCTGGAAACTAATGGATCGGGATATGGTGACTGTGCATCACTCAAAATCAACTCTCATGGTCAATGCATACCCACATGGATGAGCATGACTTTGATGTATGTGAAGACTCATGTGTTTCAAGATAGCTAAAGAAGGCACCCCAAGCTAGACATATGATGGTAAATCCTACTGTCATGTCAGATGAGCAGGTTAGCAATTCATTAGTGAAGGTTTCTACTAAAGTTGCAAGAATAAATGTGGACAAGGCCGTAACAATCAAAGCACTGCAAGAGGAGTTAAAGATGAAGGATGCAGTGATAGCACGCCTAACCCAAGAGAGGGAATTAGCGAAGAAAAAGAAAACATTATTTATCAACATCGCAGAGGAAATTGGAGACAATGTCATAAGAGCTAGGCCACACTTAGAGCCCAAGGTACCATAGACGTTTCCCTCAGTGATACATTATGTAGGAAAGTTGGTGGACCTAGTGCTTAAAGATGAACCTCTGTGCATGTCAGTGCCAAGGAATCCTAAAAAAGAGGCAGAAAGGGCTAAGGTTGTAGTAGCCAGAAATATTGCATCATACGAAAGCTTATGTGCAAGCACTCCAAAGAATAAATTGAAGAAGGGCGGATCATGCCTTAAATATATGCACAGCTCCAGAGGTGTTGATCAAGGTAAAGACTCTGGAAGAAGATGATGCTATTCTAGAAGGCTATGAAGGATGATACCTTGGGCCGAAAAATGGTTAACACTCATAAAGAAAAAGTCATGAGGCCCTAGCTTGTAGCACATAGGAGCCACATAAGCAATGATTAGATGAGCTTGGGAAACTCATTGTACAAAATATGGATGCGCTGGAAGGAAAACATACTACAATTTCTAGCATTATGTTGGTATTGCATAATGAAAATGGTGAAGTTACCCAAGATGAACTAGATTCTATTATTGTGGATGTACCAGAGCAAGTAGAGAAAGCATTCACCAAGTGGGAGGCTTTGGAGGCCACAATAAAGGAAGAGTATCGATATGTTGATCCTTCAAAATGATACAATGGAGGCTACCTCATAAAACATTATTTATTCATCTACATTTTTTCTTATTAGCTTTCCATTCAACATTCTTTACTTCAATTTTTGGAGATACCCATTGTCAGGGATGACAATGAGATACTAGTGTGGGGTAATGTTGATCAAAGAACACTTGATAGAACTCACACAAGAAGTCTCACATGGGAAAACAGGCCAGGTTTAAGGGCGTGAATGGACAGGAAGAACCTACATGCACGAAGGGCAAGTTCAACATTCAGTACTTAGCCGATTTTGAGCATAAAGACCTATTTTTAGAAGATGGTGTACGGAACACACCAATAACGCAGAGACATGTGCACCACACATTGTCATATATCTTTAGAGGATTGGATCAAAGTGTTTTTACATGGAGATGAGCTAAGAATAGGATTGTCACTTCAGTTAACTATAAGAGGTCTATAGATAGCACACTTGCATGTGTGGCTATGCTTGTAAATGGTGCAATGTTGCTATTAATAGCATGTGGCCTATTTTTGGAATAGATAAGCGGTGAAGGGAAAGTCCCCACCCTATATATATGATGTGAATCGCATAGTAAGATATATAGATATACAGAGATAGAGAAGAGAGATATATAGGTATATGCAGAGCGTAAGAGGTAAGCATAGAGATATATGTGCATATGAATGGATTATTGTATCAGATCCATGTACACATTGGTATAGAATGCCATTATTGTAAGGAGATTCTGTGGTTATTAATAGATAGAAGTTATTGGCTGAATCTAAGTGTCATTCCTGTGTGTAATTGAGTAGTGCATGTTCTTGATTCAATCATGAATATCGTTTAAGATTTTTCTTTCTTAGATCTGAATATGGCATGCCTTGTAGAATGAGGGATTATTTATGGATCTATATGTTTCTACCTTCATCACGCTAATATCCTATTACAACAGTCTTAAAGAGGTACTTGGTACCTTTATGCACTTTGGGTGAGTTCTCAGTCTAGGTTGAGTGATGTGTCAGCGTGTCTAGGGTGTTATCTGGTAAATTCTAGGCTGCATCACCCAATGGATGGGATACGAATTGGATTGGTTATAAATTGAGAAGGATGTTCCCCCTAAATGAGGAAATTATATTTCTCAATAAGGTTATGGATGACTATCAAAAATACCTTATAATGCTCAATGTCTAGGCCGGGAATACAATGATATGTGCAAATGCAATTAGGATCGAACCACAATGTTTTATTTCTATGAGGATTAAAATTTCTGATAGTAAGAAACATGATGAAAAAATATTTGAGTTAAATGTTGAATAATATCTACGTAGGACCCAATCAAAGTGTCATGGGGAAGGTAACTCTTGTGGGTTTTGATAGGATATTTTGACTTGGGTTTAGATTAGATGGGTACATTAGATGTCTTGGAAGATGAATTAATTTTGAGAGGAGGGTTGGATGGTTTGCATTTGGATTTTTAGCTGTAAGATGTCCTTCCTTTAGAAGTCTTAGACTTGGATTTGGACATGGATGTTTAAGATGTTGATGTATGAGCTAATTTGGGTGGTGAGGATGGGGGTGGATTTCTTTGAGATTTGTATATTTTAGTTTCAGTTTTAGTGTTGGTTAATGACTCAAGGTCACATGGACCAGATTGAGTGCTTAGTCGAACAACTTTGATGGACAATGAAGGATCCTCTTTAGAATAATTGTATTTTGGAGGAAAAATGGATGCGAAAGTTCATGTGGAACAAGGGGATTTTTTCATTTGGATGAATGAAGTCAAAGATGCAGATGTTGAAGTGGAAGGGAAAGACTGATTTAGTTTTGGAAGGAGGTATCCTTCCTTAATGAAGCTATGAACAATGGGTTGAAGTGTTCTATAATGTTCAATATCATGTGTAGGGGTATGATGATGTGTAGATGACATTAGAATTAAACTATGATGACTTCTTGATATTTGGGTTAAAGGCCTAATAGGAAGAAGTGTGATTTTTGTGGAATATCCTGTTCTTTGAAGATGTGGATATTTGAGATGATCCTGATGTTGAGGATAAATTTTGACCATGTTGAGGTCTTGATGGCCTGATTCAGTTTTGGTATTGGTAAATGCCTTATTGTTGAATAGTTTCAGTTTTATTTGATGAAACGTTCTTGATGGAAAGGTTGTCATGATGGATTGTTTAGAGGTAGGAATGTTAATTTCCTTATAGGAATTTATAAGGGATTTTTGAGGCAATTTATTAATGGTTGTAGATTTTTTTTTGAGGTCACATCCTTAGGAGGAACAACAACAATTTACACCGGAGGATCTGCATGTGGTGTTTGTATAGGCATGGGAAGTAATATTTGTTTGATGGATTCTAAGGAAAGCGAAGATTGATTTGATTATGCTGATGAGGTAGAAGGATCATTTGAAGTTGTCATAAGTTAACATGCTTTCAAAGGTTCTTCAAATGATGTAGGAGGGGAGGAATATGTGGATGTGGTCTCAATGATTGATATGGTAGGTTCAAGGATTGGGATTAGATCTATGGATGGTATTATGAGTAAGGAAAAAATAGATGTGGATGATGGAGTGGATGAGGTAGGTATAGATGTGGAATCAATGGTAGATGTATATGTGGATATTGAAATAGGTGTTTGATGTACATTATTCATTGAATAAGGATTGAAATCGTATGATGTGGAAGGAAGAAATGGGTTTATCAATGGTGGATCCAAGAAGTTTTGTTTAAATATATCCAGGAGTGGATACTAAATTGATTGGGGGATTGTGTAATATTCAAAAGTAGGGATATAATAGAATGGTTAAGATTGTTGAGGTACATAAAATTTGGTAGATGAAGTAGGGATGGCATTGGTATAAGGTAACGGGGATGGATTAGGACCCTCTGGTTAACATGATTGAGAACCAAAATTATAGTGAAAGTATTCGTAGATGGGGTTAGAAGGAGACAAACATGAGATATTGATCATTCTAGATGTTTGCAGAGTGGCAGATAATTGATTTGATATGCATGGGGGTTGTAGTTATGGTTGATATGGGTATACGATAAGTGTTGGATGTTCTTGGTTGTACAACATAAGAATTTGGATGGATATAGGATATAAGGAATCTTGGTGTGTTAAATCTGGAGGAGATGTTTAATAGGATGTTCAAGGTTGGATTAAAATATTTGATTATTGGAGCACACAAGAAGTGTGAATGTTGGTATATTGTGATGATTGGACCAGTATTATAAATGAAGTAGGGATAGGGTTGATATGATATGATGTAGGTGTAATAAGATCCACCAATTGAGTGGATTGACATAATTGAGGGGTTTAAAGGAATTTCTAACATAGGAAATAAGAGATGGGGCTAGAGGAAGGCTGAGAGGTCTCTAAAGGAGCACGAGGTGGAGGTGTTTGAGGTATGGTATTGATTGAAAATGGGTTATATTTGTTTGGTGAAAATATATTTGTTGGTGGTGGGTTAGGAAAGGACTCTCTGAAAATGTCAGGGAGTGGTGAAGATTGTATTGGTTGAGGGGGTGTATGCTATTGGGAAGGAGAAACATGATAAGATGGTAAGAATTAGATGGGAAGATCTGATGTATGAGGAATAGAAATGTCAATGTACATGGTGACTTCAAACGAAGTAGGAAAAATCCAAGGGGTGGAATAGAATCTACTAGTCGGTGTAATCTATGGATGGGGCTAAAAGGAGACAAGTATGAGATATCGATCATGGTAGATGTTTGTGCATAACTGTTTGGGGTGAGTTTTTAATCCATTTTAAATCAAGAAAGTTAGGAAAACAATTCTTTTTATGTTTTTGCTTAAGAAAGTAAGAAAAATTAAAATTGAAATGGACAATGAGGTACCTAAGAGAAGGTAATATATGTTTGGTTTCAGGTATGTTTTGGATTGGGAAGTCTTAGGAAGCTTCCTATTGGGTGATCAAATCCCAATCAGTCTACTGGGTAAGGAGATGTTTTAATATGTTAATTCATTTGTGAGTTTTAGGTAGTGTGTGATAGAGTGTGAGATGCAGAAGGTTAAACCCCCTATTTAAGCTATGTGAACAAGTAGGATATAGAAAAAAAAAAAATTTTAAACCCAAAATGAAGTGTGATATTCAATGAGGACACAAAAAAAAAGAGGAAAATTACGATGTAGGAAGGAGAAAATAGGGAAAAATAGGGGAATACCTAGATAATGGTTTTCCTATTTATCTACACACTTGAGTGATGAGTGATCCAAAAACCGAACCCAACATCAGAAAGCAATAAAGTAGAGCTTCGCATTGCAATGTTAGTAGAAGAAAAAAAAGCAAAGACAAAAGGAATAGATGCAAGAGATCACCTAAAGGGTGGTCCCACCAGGCATGCTAGGAATGTTTACCAAATTTCTCATTATTAATGAAGATTAATGCACTAGCTACTAAAGAAGCTAGCAAACTTAGAAAATGGAGAGTTTATGGTACTTCAAATGTGAAGTGATGGATACGAGTGCAAAGTAGATGATAGAACATCACTGCAACCAAGTAAACCTACAAATAAAAAGCAATAAGAAATAGATTCGATTAGATGGGATATGCGGGGTTACCCCAAAAAAGACAACTTTAAGAAGCGTTAACTTCCTTGGTGGATGTCAACCCCCATGTTTAGATAAAACATGATAAAATAAATAACAATAAACTGGATATTATACAGAATTTGAGGCACACAAAAGCTGGAAATGCAAAAATGTCAAGTGCATACAAATTTGATATAAATGGATGTAAATTAAATGGTACCTGACTAAGTCGATAACAACCCATACCATGCAGAAGTAGTTCAATGATGATCTGGATGTGTTGGTCTGACAAAAAATGAAAATATGTAAATTTGTGGGGATGTGGATGCCAACTAGTAATTATAGGAGGATGTAAAATTTGTAATAGAGGAGCTAGATGGTAGATATGGGGTCTAAAATAGAATAAGAGGCTAGGGAAGGATCTAGATATAGAAAATATGATAATAGAGGGCCAATTCGATGGTGACCTGACCTAAGAGATGAAGACTGTGATAGAGTAAGAAAGGGCCAAAGGGAAAGAATCTAAAAGGGTAACCTACAAGTAGAAGCCCTGATGAAATAGATTATAATAGAGCCCTAACTATTATTGGTCCTAAGGTTAGATTTGACAAGATTACGATAATATGATAACAACTTAATAGAATAATATAAGAATTTTGATAATCTTATGAAAGAGGGTTCATGAGTGATGCACTCAATTTAGAAGAAGCTCCAGGAGGTTTGTAGTCATTGCAGGGATGCTCGAACATGAAGAGATGTTTGTAGGTTGAAGGGAAAACTTTGATATGTTCATGCCTAACTTGAATGGGAGGAAAGCACTTTTCTTTATAGGGTCGATGGTGATTGGGCTGGGTCGCCACCAATTATAAGGAACGCTTCCATAATGGGCATGATATTTTGAGATATTTTGGGATTTGATGCTTTAAAATATTAGGCGAGTGATTTAAAGAAATAGGTGGGATATGGATGAGATATGGGTAGTTAGGGCATAAAAATAGATAGGATAAAATCTAGAAAAGAAAGGGGATTTATGTGTAGGATAAAAACATCCTGATTAGAAGGTTAGTTAGGGCAAGCAGATGGATAATTAATTAATTAATTAATGGGGATTAACTAATTAATGTTGATTGATGAGGATTGGATAATGATAGGGTGAATGGGAATTTAATTAAATAAGGGGGATGAATTCAATAATTATGCGCACGTGGGTGATAAGGGTATAGATACCAAATTTAGGTGTCTACAGTAGTAGTAAAGGAAAGTGTGCACGTAATGATAAAAGAGTATAAAAGATAGAAAAGTGTCCTAAAATGTTGTGAAGAGCAAGTTTTTTGGGTTACTGATAATGTGTTTTTAAGGGTGATCTCATGCCAAGGGTGAGTATTTTTGGGCGATCTCAAACCAAGTGTGAGTTTTTGGGAAATCTCACCCCAAGTGTGAGTTTTTTGGGTGATCTCATGCCAAGTGCAAGTTCCTTGGGGAGAGAGGTCTGGTTATACTCTCCTTCCATGAATCTACTCAATAATTACCATTGAAGATTTTTCCCAATTGTTAGAGATTACACACATTATGTAACTAGAGGTTTGTGATTGTAACTATTGAATTTCTCTAAAGACTTATATGAACCATGTTGATATGATAAGATAACTGTATGCACCCCTAGGATGTTAGCACCCACGGAAGGACATAGGAACCTACGTGCTACTATCTGATACTAGGTACTGGTGTCTATGTTGTGCTGAGGACCCAAATAAGATTCTAGGCCGTTCTGTGACTCTATTTCTATTATGTTTTTATACTGTGTAGATCTGTGTTGTAGCATTGAGCTACTATATGGGTGATTTGTTCACCCAATGTATGCCCCCTTTCATTTGGGGTACATGTGACATCGGTAGGAGAATACGACCCAAAGGAGAGGACCTAATGATGATCTGAAATGTACCCTGTATGGGGTAGGGGATGCGCATGGTAGAAACCAAGGCACATGCAAATAACATGGCTAGTAACATGTGTTAGTAGAAAAAGTAACAAACATGTAGTAAATGACAATGCAATCAAGCAAGTGTGTAAATAAATTGAACCACAAAAAGTGGGTTTCAAAAATGGGACATCGCTCACAATGTCATAAGAGAATCAAGGCAGAAGTGGCAAAAATTATAAAATGAGTATACAAGAAAAAGGCCTGCAAACAATAGCATACAATAAGAAATAATGGAAAGAAAAGTGTATTAAATCACCATGGTGGCATATAGTCTTGCAAGGAAAATGCTACACATAAAGCACCCGTTAGTATGTTAGAAAGATAAAAAGTATGTCAAGACATATATGTATCAATGGAAAGTAATGTGCTAGTAATAATAGGAAGTAGTATATGATGAAATAATAACACATGTAATGTGTGAGAGAAGGAAATGCAGATGCCCCTAAGAGCCTTAGTGGGACTAGAAAAATATATAGTGTCAAGCATCACTGTAGATGTGAAAATCTATAATAGATCTACATTCACTCCAAAATACCAAGTGAACATGCATATGTGTATATGGAAAAATAATGACATATTGAGTATCTGAGTAGTATAGCAAGAAAATTGCATCATGTAAGTAGTATAAGAAAGAAAGAGTAAGTGTAACTAAGATATGAAAATGTATTATATGAGTGTGATGGAATGGTATGCAATGTGTGAGTCTGATAGGATCAACATGCCCCCAACGCATGTGTATGAGATGAGTTTCATTTATAAAATACAACTCAATAAAAAAAATGAACCATATAACAAGAGTGCATCATTGGGAAATGGTTTGAGAACATGTGCTAGAAAGATAGATCATGAAGCATAAAGTGTGAAAAGTGAATGTGGTGAGGTTCATTTCAGATTTAGACCCTCAGTAGTCAAATATGAATCATGGAACCAGGGTGTGTCATAGGGTAATGATGATACATTGTGTGTATCAAAGGGTTTGAAAGTTACTAGAAATAAGTGTCATGAAGAGTGAAGTATTAATTGTGATAGTAAATTCTAAACACATCTTGCAGGAATCGAAAAGGGGGTAGGGGAAGAGAGTGTGATTCCCCTGAGTGTATGATGTAGAGAAGGATAAAGTAAACTCATCTAAAAGATCTTCAATTTCAAGGTAATAACCGATAGGATCTGAATTAGAGGCTTAGTAGGAAATAGTGTTTGGTTGATCATATAAAGAGCATATGTGGCATAAATTGTAGATTCTCATAACATATTCTTTATCAGTAAAAGGAGGTATAGGAAAATCATATGTGTACCAGTGTGTTAGATTGTAATTATATCCCAAGAATAAGTCATTGTAAATAGAGATACGACAAAAAGACATGGGAAATGTGATATCAATATGATTGGGACATAGTGTGCCACTAATTAAATCAATCCAAGAATACCCCAGTGTGAGTGGAGAGGAATGAGGAGTATGTGAAAGGAAGACTAATAAATGGAAGACTCAGAGGCCATAAGCAATAGTAATGAGTACACATCCATGATAAAATTTAGGAGAGTGAGGTAGAGGGAGGAGATCAGCAAGTGTGAATCATTGCTGAGCCAAGCCATCAAGTGTGCAAACATTTTTAGATCAAGTAGGGTTGAATGGAATATGAGGCTAATTAACTAAAAAAATTCAAAATATTCTATATTCTAAGTTAATCTAATCTGGTAACAATAATGGAATAACTGATATGAAATGAAATATAGATGTCAATTAATTTTATTTGATATTTAAATGAAATGAAATAATTGAAATAGGAGGGATACGGTACTAACCTAAAGATGACTTACCTCGCTATGATTCCAGACTAAATAGGATGGTGTGTAGACAAAGTAGAGTATGAAGCTACTACCAAGGAAATTTCAATAGATGAATATTTGACTAGAATGGGGAGCTTGGAAGAGGACTAGGGTGCCTGTGGGCACCCTGATATGCAGTATGGGAGATTTGGTCTACATAAAATCTTAGGATCTAAAACTTAGAGTGTCACTATATCTTTGCAATATCTCAATCCTTTTCACATGATTTTCATAGTAACTTATCTTATGTTTATGTAAACCTGCATTAAATATCTACTTGCAAAACCCCATACAAAGCATAAAATTCCTAAAAAAGAAAGATGCATATGAAGGGGTTGGAATGACCTTAGCTGCCACAGTGGTGGACTTACAACTAAGTGTTGCACTACATTCCGGACCAAATGAATTTTTGTGTGCTTGTGTGTGTAATTGTGTGCCTAGGGTGCCATAGCACCAATGATACAGAGATAGGGGCAATAGCTAGATGTAAAATGTAAATGGTGGATGGAATAGAATGAATACAACCCTTCCTATGTAATGTGTGTGATGCAATGATTCCCAAATGTAGTCCCTTGCCTTAGTAGATAGATAGCCCTTGATAGTAGATAGTTCACCTCTAAGATAGTATGTTATGCTTATATAGGGATCTCTTGTTCAAATTTCAACACTAATGACCTGAAACGCTAAGTAGTACCTATGGGAATGAAAGGGAAAATGACAAAGACCAACATCGAATAGATAAATTATATCTAAGTGTTGTCAAGACCAGGATTCCTAAAATTAAGGACCGGGGCGCCCATGGGTGCCCTAGTTAAAGAATAGATATGATAGATGACCAAATAATGACAACTAAGACTTCCTAAAAGACAACCAAAACTGTGTAAATAACTGATGATTGTGCAAGACAAATGATGATGATGACCAACTAATTGATGACAAGACTAGGGGATAGATCATTAGTGAATAATTTTCTTACATGAGATCCATATATAAAATAACATATTTGGTGGTATAAATGTAATACCTGTGTGATTTTGTGACTAAAATTTCCCCCACTTTATATTGGTGAGCGAAAATCTCAATAACATAAAGTGGATAGAGATGCATACTTGAGAGAAAAGATAGAGAAGCCCATGTTATAGTAGAACATGCAGATGTAGTTGTAAAAATGTGCCAAAAGAACCATATAGCATGCCAAACCATGGATTAACATGTTGATCCATGCAACATAATGAAAAGAAAACTAGTATGATGAAGTACACTAAACAAGAGTGATGATTGTCATATATGATGATTTTGAATGTGTATGATGACAATAAGATGGGGAAGGGGGAGATCAGTTCCCAACATGAACACATGTATACAAATGAATGAAAGGAGGATTTGGGTGTCATGCCACCAAAGGAAGACTATAGGGAGAAAAGTGTGTTATTCTCCAATCTCTAACTACATCCTCAAGATCTAGCCGCAGCAGATAGACTCATATCATTTTTTTGTGGTTTTTGGATTCAAATAATTTTGATCAAATAGTTGACCCATATAGGAGTGGTATAGAAAAGGCACTCTTTCCCCCACTCCATTTTTTTCACCACAATGTGATGGCTTCCAAGTTAGGTCATTTGGAAGCAAGCGCAAAATGATGGATTCCAAGTTAGGTCATCTGGAAGCAAACACGAAATATAGAATAGTTTCTCAAGTTAGGTAATTTGGGAGGCCAATTTTTTTGAATTTTTATTGATTGAATGATATGATTTTGATTGTTAGGAATTTTAATATGTTGATTAATTGATTCGATTTATTACTTGTAGAGATATGTTACACTAGTTTTCCCCAGGTTAGGTCATTAGGGGGGAATTGATAGAAATTTGTGAATGATAATATGGAAAAGGTTTTAACAATTGTTTTCCCCAAGTTGGGTAATTATGGGGCAGTCTTGAAATGTCACATAGAAAAATTGTACATTTCTTGCCCCCAAATTAGGTCATTAGAGGGAATTAATAGTTAGATGTCACGCGATGAATTAGTAAATGTTTGAAAATGATGAGTTGGTGGTGTTGATTAATCACATGGTAATGTAAGGGGGATTATAGGATGACCCCAATGATATTCCCCCCTTTCAGCGAAAGTGAGAGTGATGATAAGAGTGAACACTAAGCTGAAAGTAAGCATTAAATAGCTAGAAAGTGATAGAAATCACCAAAAATGTGTATGAATTGGATGGAAGAAAAATGTAAGGAGAGATAATGTGTGTTTAATGTGTATGTTATAGTGGTAGGTAGATTTATAAAAATAATTCTATAAATGGGGTGTAAATCAGAGTAGAAACACTCAAGATATGACAAAAATGGTGTGGTGTGTATTAATTGTGAGGATAAGTGCTAAAGAATGACTATAGCAAAGTAGGTGAAAAAGTAACTATAAGTAGTGAAGTGAAAAAGTGTTTAGTCACTTCATTTTTTGTTTACATGATTGTGAGATTGACTACAAAGTAAGTGAAAATTCCATAAAGTGAGAGCATCACGTCCTAGCTGGTTTGAGATGGTAGTGACTGTTGTAGTGTCACATACAACAACAGAGTTGATAAGTGTGTTGTTTTTTGAAAAATGTATGGTGTAGTAATCATTTCCATTGGATTTTTACAAATTATATATTTGTAATTTTCTCGGCATTTGAGACCTAGATAAGAGCAATGAGGGCACTAGTGACCCCTGGGATAGGAGCACCCAGATCTAGGTCTTGGTGTTTTGCTCTTGGGCACCCCAATCCTGCATCTAGGTGCCCTGGTCTAGAATGAGAGTATTTGGTGTATAATGATGAAAAATCATATTCCTAATGTAAATGAATGTGATAAGAGAGGGTATTTAGACTTGTATGGTGTTCTACCACGGTGTTTGTTATTGTTTTATGATGTGCAAAGTGATATTCACTCGAGGGAGTAACAAGATGGTCATCATTTGAGTATGTATCTTACATTGGGCATGTCAGATGATGATTGGGATGTCATGGACCATTTTGGCCTATGGAACATAGCACAGATGGTGGATATGCCCCATAATATGCCCATGTTGATTGCACTATGCGAGATGTGGCGTGTAGATATGTGCACGTTTTGGTTTCCTATAGGGGAAATGACTATTACGTTAGAGGATGTATATCGCATATTGAGATTACCGATTGTTGGAAAGAGAGTAAAGGTGATGCCATTAGAGGATATGAAGAGACAGATGCATGTTGATAGATGGTATTTTGTGGGGAATCTAGTACTTGCTGAGGCTTATATCAATCTAGATGTTATTTTACAATCTGGGGTTCCGCGCTTACAGAATTTTATAGCAGCTATGATTGATTCATCTATAACACTGGAGGGAGGAGGTGTAGGCATCTTGTTTAAGATGCATGGTATATGCTGACATATAGAGGAGGAAGGTACTAGATACACATGGTCTTGGTGTATGTTGGCCCACCTATACAGAGATCTATACTGATTTACTCACGATGAGCATGGTGGTGGGATAGGTGCCACTACACTATTGCACGTATGGGCTTATGAGCATATAGACATGTTGAGACCAGTTAGAGGTCCACGAGGAGAGTAGGCTAGGCCAAAGATATATATGAGGAGGTGGATTAACATATGTGGGCTTAAGATGGACACAAATACCTATAGGGAACTGATAAATAGGGTGGGGCCTGAGGTAGTTACATAGAGGCCATACTGCTACTATGGAGGATGGCTCAAGGATGTTGTAGAGATGTTGTGTATTCGGATGATTATGTGGTTAGAGGATCAATTCATAGGTGTGGCTGAGATTTTTTAGGTGGCTAGGGTATCGGGACACAACATGTCTCAGGATGTTCCCCAGAGCCATATATATGGTTGAGAGATAACAAAACACCTAGGAGGGACAGAGCTAGACCAGGGCCCACAGGAGAGAAACTAGTACCTCCTGGGCCAGATGAGGTAGACACGGTGATAGAGCTGATAGGATTAGATGATGTGGGTCATACAAAGGAGTACTACACATGGTAGGTGAAACATTGATGGGTATTATTGTTCCCATTATTTTTTGGTCCCGCAGGGTTACCACATAGAGGAGGAGTGGAGGGGGAAGCATATGACCCTGACAATATGGGAGCTATTATAGTAGAGCATAAGTATCTATATGTAGCTATGTCAAAAAAAAATTGTTATCTTAAGGCTTAGTAATGGTTATCCAACACGTTGTGTTTTTTTTGTAGGTGATGCATATTGGTCCTTGATAGTAGACACATCCATCTGCACCTTGACATGGAATGTTCCTACAGACGTACTTGGAGGAGGGATACTTGAATGAGTGGATGATATAGTGGGTGAGAATGCCCATTTATTTGAGACACTAGCCCTAATAGTGGTGATGTGCACGGTGATACTAAGCGAGAGAGACAAGGAACGTGAGGAGACTTGACGAGCCCAAGAGGTAGTGGGTGGTGGTCCCTTAGCGCAAGATGTTTTTGAACAATACATGGATTTTAAATTTCATTTTATAGAGAATTCTACAGAGAATACCTTATTATGTAGGCAAGTGGAGAGGTATCAAGGCCATGAATAGTGGCGTAGAATTAGTGGTGAGGCATCTATTTCTAGGGCGCTCATAGTACCTATGAGTGATAGGGATGATGAGGTGTGATTAGTATTATGGTATACGATGTAGGGTATTTTCCCCCTAGTGATAATTATATTCACTCTATATGTATGGACACATGTGAGTTATATATGATGAGCTTATTTTGTGGTGTATTGATGTGTATGATTAGGTGATTAGTGTTGAGATGTATGTGGTGTTTTTGTATATTTTTAATGTTCATTTGAATGGAAATTAGGTAACTCGTAGTTAGTATAATAAGTATTGTAGAATGAATGTAAAAAGAGATGAATGATTATTGAATGAATGTGTTGTGATGAATATGTGTCGGGATAATGTAATGTAATCATAATATATTAGTGTGACAAATGTTGGGCCCCTAATGTAGCTACCAAATCTTAAAGGCGCGTAGGCATGCATGACCGGGGGGAGCGCGCAAGTGAAGGCATGCAAGGTAGAATTCAAAAAGGGGTTCTTGGAGAACCAAGGACATGCACACGTGAAGAACAATTCAGGACTTAGCCGTTCTCAGCATTTTGGACAGAACACATGAAGAACGTGTTCCATTTGGATAAGGTTCTAGCCTGGCAACAGGGTGTCCTGGAAGGAATATACCTTGCGATAAGAAGATCCAAAAAGATAATCATGACATGGAGAGGCATGTGCCTGGGGTGACCCACACCTTGACACTTGGGGCCAGATCTGAGGTTGCAGAGGAGTTTTTTAGAGCTCAGATGCCTATTTATACGCGTGCCCTTGGAAAAGAATAGGGACACAAGTGAGGTAGTGGAGCTCTACAAAATTACTACAAGAACTATGGGATAAAATGGGTAGATGATTCTAGGAAGGATGTAATGGGGAAATGGGGAATGCAAATTTTGTTTTGTGAGCATACATGTATAGATCTAGAGATGGTGTATGACTGTGGTCTGCCACTCTGTGATGTTTTGGAATAATACTATGAATGAATATGATAAGGTTACCACTGGGTTTACATTAAGATCTCCTCCCTGTATTATCTGCATGTTTCTACTATGCTTTTGATCTTGTATAATCATGAACCTTTCTTGAATGTTAAGTCTATTTGTGGATCTACAACTTCCTATTTCTATTAATTTTTTTGTGCGCTTTACTTTTGTTATGACTGAAGGGGTGTAGAAGCCATTCTGAGCTCTATAGCTTCTTCATGTATGTTAAATCACTAAGTCAAGATCATGAATTATGCCTTCCACTAAACTCACATAAAAGAGAGACTCAACTCCCTCTCGCACACCTCGGGTGAGTGCCTAGCACCCGCTGGGTGATAGGCCGACATGCATGAGGTTCCCTTGTTCTTGGTGGGTGTAAAAATGATTACATCTTGGTGAGTAGATGATTCGAGCGCACGTGTGCTGAAAAGGAGAAGGGAAAGATGGTATACATTGTTGATAGAGAGGAGATGGAGAGCCTAAATGTTGATCATTTAGTTGGGACACGTGAATTAGTTGACAGTGCGGATGCATGTGCATGTGCATATCATGAACCACTCAAAACCAAGAAAGTTAACATCAGCTCAGAGAAGGATCCCAAGAAAGCTATCATTGGGGACTACTGATCGGACAAGGAAGTATCAAAGATCATCAATATCTTGTGTGAATTTGAGGATTTATTCCCATGCGGATACCATGAGTTGAAAGGCATCCACCATTCATTGGGGGAAATGAGGATAAAGTATAAAGATGGTGTGCACCCAATTAGGAAGAGAACTTACATGATTAATCCCAACATGCACGTAAGGGTTAAAGAAGAGCTAGGTAATATGATAGCATCCGGTATCATTAAGGCTGTGGAGGAATTAGAATGGATAATTCCAATGGTGATCAACATAAATAAGGATGGGTGGATTAGGATATGTGTGGATTACAGGGAGTTGAATGTTATTTGTATCATAGATCCTTTTCCCACCCCCTTCACAGAAGAGATTTTGGAAGGAGTTGTTGGGCACGAGGTCTATTCCTTCACGGATGGATTCTCAGGATATCATCAAGTAAGGATTGCCAAGGAAGACCAAGAAAAGACAAATTTCACCACCGAGTGGGGAATCTTTGCATACATGATCATGCCCTTTTGCTTGAGGAATGCACCCGCTGTATTTTTGTGCATAGTGGTACAAGCATTTCAGGACTTCATCCACAAGTTCCTTCAAGTATATTTGGATGATTGGAAAATGTATGGATTGGTAAGGGACCATTGTGATAGCTTGAGATTGATGTTTGAAAGATGTTGGCAATTGAGGATTTCCCTCGACATCAAGAAATGTATCTTTGCAACTCCTTTTGGAATGTTGTTGGGGCATATCATATGCAAAGAGGGCTTACTGGTGGATCCTATGAAAGTTTTAGTGATCGTAGGATTGGGGGAGCCCACCAGCCAAAGCATTGTGCACAAATTTCTTGGATATACTGGGTACTACAGAAAGTTCATTAAGGGATACACTAAGATCGCCACACTGTTGGAAATATTTCTTAGACATAAGAGTGCCTTTCAGTGGGGAGAGATGCAGCAGAGGGCATTTGACACTCTAAAAGAAATTCTTATCACCGCACATATTCTATGATTCCCATCATGGGATAAATATTTCCATGTCCATGTGGATGCCTCTCGTATAGCAATGGGATCCATTCTTGCTCAACCAAGAGAGGGGATTGTCGATCATCCCTTGTGTTTTTTAAGTAGAAAGTTGACACTAGCAGAACAAAATTATACAACGACCGAGCATGAGGCATTGTCAATGATCTATGCGCTCCACAAATTTAGACAATAGATACTGGTGACTCCCTTCATATTCTACACTAACTATATGGCCTTGAAGTATCTAGTAAACAAAGCAATGTTGCAAGGGTGCATATGTCGTTGGGTACTTTTATTTCAAGAATTTGAATTCAAAGTGGTGGTAAAACCGAGAAAGAACAATTGTGGGCTAGATCATTTATCAAGGATTGATTTGGGAGAGGACATGCAACTATTCAGGTTGTGGTGCGCACCCTCAGAATTAGAAAACATTGTTGTTTTTCTCAAGGAGGGTATGGCACTCGAAGGGATGAATGCACTAGAAAGGAAAAGGTTAGCCATACACGTCACGCCCTTCATGTTGATCAATGGGGATTTGTATAAAATGGGCCATGATGAGGTTTTATACCGGTGTGTATTACAACATGAATGCGTAGCTATAATAGAAGAAGCCCATGGTGGGATTTCTAGAGGACACTATGTGGGGAATGTAGCCATGTATAAGATCCTAGTCACCGGACTATGGTGGGAGATGATTTACCAGGATTACATTGAGTTTTGTAAGGCATGTGACCACTTTCAGCGCCTTGGAAAACCTAGAAGAAGGGATGAGATGCCCTTGCACCCCATCGCCAACACGGAACCTTTTGAGAAATGGGAAATAGATTTTGTCAAACCAATCTCACCTGCTGCACAAAGGACTAACTCATGGTATATTATTACCTGTACTAATTATCTGATAAGGTGGGCAGAGGCCGCGCCCACTAAGGATTCCACCATAGCCACGACTACTAGATTTTTGTGGGAGAACATTATAAGCATGTATGGGCACCCTTTAAGTTTAAAAATTGATAGGGGCACTCACTTTTTAAATGAAACCATCAGGATTCTATTGGCATAATTCATGGTAGCCCATCACAAGACTACCCCTTATCACCCCCAGGCAAATGGGACTGCAGAGGCATTTAACAAAATCCTTAGTCACACATTGACTAAGATATGTGATGTGGATAGGTAGGATTGGGATGAAAAGGTATCAGTAGTTCTTTCAGCATACAAAATGTCGTATAAAAGGTTAAACAAGGCCACACCACTTCAACTAGTGTTCGGTGCAAAGGTTGTTTTGTCGGTCGAATTTATGCTACCATCACTATGTATAGTGCGCACAGGAGGGTTGGATGATGAACAAGCACTGGAAGAAATAATAGATGAATTGATAAAGTTGGATGAAAGGTGCTCACTAGCAAGATGGAGCCAAACAACTGAGAAGACAAAGTAAAAGGCATGGCATGACCACCATATTAAGAACAAACAATTTGAGGTTGGCCAGATGGTATTACTATATGATTCTAAATTCTTATGCCATCCTGGAAATTTGAAGGTGCATTGGTTGGGTCCTTATGTAAGTTTATACATCCTTGATTCGAGCACGTGCCAGTTATAAGCACTGGATGGAACAAAATTACCTAGACACTTCAATGGGAATAGGCTGAAGCGCTACTATAAATAAAGCTTCTTGGTGTTTATAAATAAGGTATTTTTACCAGTTAGTTTAGAATTTCCTTTTATGCTTTTCCTTTCTTGTATTTTCATTTACGTTGTTGTTTGGTTTTGCACCTTGGGCACCGATAACCTTATTACTTTTTGACTTATGAATGTGCAGAGGACTGCACATCATTTTAGTGTGAGGTGAGATGATAAAGAGAAGCATGGAGTTATTCTGCCAAGAGGATTGGGGTGATAGACCATTTGAATTGGCCCTGTTGAAAAGATGCATTAGGAGAAAATAAGGTAGATGGATGGAAAAATAAGGTTACATTGGAAGCCCACGTACAATGAGAAAAAGCACAAAAACACGAGGTAGGTGAAAGAAAGAATCATGAGGATGGAAGAGGTGCCTTTGGCGCTGGTAACACATGCGCAAGATTCTTCTATCAAGATGGATTTTTTGCGTGACAGAAGGGTGGAAACATTTTGGCGTAAGGATTGGGTGTGGGTGAAAAAAATTTCGCGTAAGGATTGGGCATGGGTGGAAATTTTTTCACGTAATAATTGGGCGTGTAAGGAGAAGCGCTGAAGTTGGGTGTTGTTTGAAAACACCACATTAAACATTTTTGTATGGTGGTAGGTAGCCTAGCCTTTAATCCATAAAAGTGGGAAAAGGTATAAATACAAGAGTGGGCATTTCATTACTTCACTTTACGAAAACAAGAAGAGTGATTTTCTTTCAAGAGCTAGGGTTTTGAGAACTGACTCGTGTGAAGGAAAATCCCAAAAACTTAAGCACAATCGGTCTGTTAGATCTACAAACTAGAGCAGAAGTGATTCACGGGTGTGAAGAACATTGTGAAGAAGCACCGTGATTGAAGGAGAAAAATCAGAGATTAGGGTTTGTGTTCTAGGGCACGGGGCGCATGAGGAAAATGTTCAAACAACTCACAAGATAACCTGGGAAGGAAAGCAAAGGGTGCAATGACGGTCACAAAACCAGTAGGTAAACCTGCAAAAAAATCCAAGAAGGGAAAGGGTAAAGGAAAAGGAAAGAAGAAATAAGAAGAAATACCCTTGGATACCAACAAAGAATGGTATTCAGAGATGCAATACCCAGGTTTTGCTAGGGAAAGATTTGGAGTCCCACATAAGGAAGATGGTCATGATTGACTACAATCACCGGTCAGGTACAATCGTGAAGGAAATGGAACTGGAGCTGGTGCACCCCACAAATAAATGAACACCTGATGGGTTATCGATCTATAGTGACGTGGTCAAGGTGAAAATGGAGAAGGTAGGGATTCTCGAAATTTTCAAGTTGCCATATTTCAAGAAGCCTGAGTGCTTGTACCAATGGTTGATGACACGCGTACATGAAGACTTTTACTTCTTTGCAGGGCACAAAATGTGCATAACTCCCCAACTAATTTCACACTTTACAAGCCTAAGCTATAAAGGGGACATGCTCATAGATGACCTCCTGGAAAAGGAGGTAATCAGAGAAACCATAGCATCCCAAGAATTGAAGAAGGGATCAAGGTACTATGAAGTCTCAGATATCAGTGATCTGGTGATGAAGATGGCTGCACACCTTGTCTCCAAACTGAATGGACAAGGAGGTGGACCTAGGTGAGAAATCCCTAGCTGAATGTCTGCAAGAAGGTTGCGGAAGGCACCGTATATAACATCTCCCAATACATAGTAGATGAAATCATAAGCTATACAGAGAAAGGAGGAAAGATCCTTTTTGGAAACATTTTGTTAATAATTGTGTTCTCAGAAATTGGGGTGTTGGATGCATATGATAAATTCATGTGGGAGTACCCTATTGAAGACCCTTCGCCCATGGAGAGTTTTCATAAATATACATGTGAATCAATGACAGGGGTACACAAGGTGCATTTAGACAAATGGTATACGTGCCTTAGGAATGCATTTGGGGTTGAATGATGAATCCCTGAGCAACTCCTCACGGTGACCAAAGGAGAAGCAGAGTTCACGGTCTACCAGCACTTCTACATTGGTAGGTTCATTTTGGTAGATGGTAGTTGGAGCCCATGGTGCAAACTCCCATTCTCATTTACTACCCAATTTTTCCAAGTGGGGGTAAACAGATACAAGGAATCAAAGAAATTAAACCTAGAATTGTCCACCCTTGATAGAGAGCATAGGGAGATGAGAAAGAAGTTGGTCTGCCTGGAGAAGCACATGTACATTGAAAGGTACGTGTCGCATGATGTGCACATTGTAAGGCCTCTGACCTTACCTATTACTGAGAGCACTGCTGCTAGGATCTACCTGTGCATAAGGCTGAAATTTGAAAAGGGCGCGTATGTGGAGAATGAGATATCCATCCCAGATGACCCTATGGGAAGAAATAATCCCATTCCAAAGTGCAAGGAGAGGGAAGAGGAAGAAGAAAAAAGGGTGATGGAGAGTCAGAATGTAGATACCACAGGGCCAAGTACGTACGTCTGGAAGAAGAGGAGAATAATGGTCAGGGAGAAGACCCTGGAGCCTGCAAAGCCACCATCCCCTGAAGAACCCTCAGATGAAGAGAAGAAAAAATCCCTGACTCTTGAGTTTTCTGTAAAGGAAGAAGAACATGGGACGAAGGAACAATATTTTGAAGATACAGAAAACCCGAACACCTATATAGGTGAAAAGGATGATGATGAAGGGGAAGAGTTGGAGGTGAATTAGGAACCAGTTGATGTCCATGATTCAGAGGAAGAGGGAGCAGAGGATACAAATGATGCTTTCATCTTTATAAGAAGGAAGGGTGCCCAAGGGGAGGAAGGTGTGCAAAGTGAAGAAAGGAGTGAAGGGGCAAGTACTAAGGGGCCAGATATGCCCAAGGTCACTCAGGAGGAGGTGGGTGAGAAAGTGACAAGGGAGGCAGAGAGGATAATTAATACCTTGGTCGACGAGGAGTTGGAGCACAGCACGGAGCTCATGCTTGGTGAATTTAAGGAAGAGCAAAGGGAGAAAAGTGTGGGTAGCACAAAAGGCCCAACTCTTTTAGTAATTGTTCCCAAGGGCGTGCGTACAGGAAGTAAACGTGCAGAAGGGGGAAGAAAAATGATGGGATACATTGATGACCCCAACAAAGTTTTGTGCATGTATTTCCAGAGTACTGTGCCCACCAAGGAGCTCACTACCATGGAATCCTTTGACCCTGAGGGTGGGTACCTACGCACAAGGAAAATGCTATCATGGGCGTTCGACTCCCACCTCGACGAGCCTGAGTTCAAGGTTATCCAAGGAGCAGTATTAGCATTGTCTGAAGGAAAGGGGGACAACCCCATTGTAAACATGCAACAACTGTCAAATGAGCAAGTGTGTAATGCACTCAAAAAATTCTCTTTGGAAATTGAGGATAGGATCTTCTATAGAAATGATAGGGTTAAAGTCTTGGAGGACCTGTTGGAAAAGAGGAAGGAAGAAGTAGTTAAGCTAACAAAGGACCTCAACCTTAAGAAACTAATCAGCGCTCAAGTACAGAGGGAGCTTTAGGAGGAAAAGGCCATGGTACGTGAAGTTTCCAAGAAGGTGGAGCTTATCTCCCAGGTGATTATCATGAAGCACCCTGACCTTAACCCTCCTGCACAAAAGTATATATCCTCCCTGGAATATATAGAGGACTTGACTCGAATCCTCACCATGGAAAGGTAACCTTTGGCCTTGGAGTTGGTATAAGAGGTAGCTGCGCACTTGGAGGAGGAGGATGAATTGAAATTCATTACACTCATGGCTGAATACAACAAGGTGCTTGTTGATGTGAAGATATCCGCACAAACCGTGAGGGTCACTTACGACCATTACGCAGATCAAGACAAGGTGACAAGCATGTTGCTTGCCAGCGATGAGGCTGAGCTAAAAGACTTCCAAGAGAAAAACAAAATCAATATATCCAAGCGAGAAAAGATTTTATCCAAGGTTGAAAGAAAATCTGAAGCTATTGAGACCCTATGGATCTCAATTAAAACCCGACTTAAAGAGCTCTATACGGTCATTACAAGAAAGATGGATGCCCTGGAGGACCAAGCAAAGGAATTAGAGACAATGGTAGAGACTATTAAAACAAAATGAGAAGGGTTAACCTTCGATGAGGTGAGCACATTGGTTGGTGACCTTTGCACAAGAGCACAGGATGAAGTTAGTGCATGGAACATGCTAAAGGCCGACCTGCGGCAGAACTTCCCCCTTCTTCTTCTTTAAGTAGTTCTCCTTCTATTCTTTCTCTCCCCCATTATTTATTCTTTCCCTCCATTCTTTTCCAAGGCAAGGCCTTTCATTTTTGTACTGCATTCTTTGAAAAGGTTCCCAAGGGTGGAGAACAGGTGAAGTGTGGGGTAATGTTGGGCTCCTAATATAGCTACCAAATCTTAAAGGTGCGTAGGCACGCACAACTAGGGGGAGCACACAAGTGAATGCATGCAAGGTAGAATTCAAAAATGGGTTCTTCGAGAACCAAGGACGCGCACATGTGAAGAACAATTTAGGACTTATCCATTTTCAGCCTTTTGGATAGAACACATGAAGAACGTGTTTCGTTTGGATAAGGTTCCATCCTAGCGACATGGTGTCTGGAAGAAATATACCTTGTGATAAGAAGATCCAAAAAACTAATCATGACATGGAGAGGCATGTGCATGGGGTAACCCACACCTTGACACTTGGGGCCAGATCTGAGTTTGTAGAGGAGTTTGTTAGAGCTCAGATGCCTATTTATACGTACGCCCTTGGAAAAGAACAGGGACACAAGTGAGGTAGTGGAGCTCTATAGAATTACTGTGAGAACGATGGGATAAAATTGGTAGATGATTCTAGGAAGGATGTAATGGGGAAATGGGGAATGCAAATTTTGTTTTGTGAGCATACATGTATAGATCCAGAGATGGTGTATGACTGTGGTCTGCCACTCTGTGATGTTTTGGAATAATACTATGAATGAATATGATAAGGTTACCATTGCGTTTACATTAAGATCTCCTCCCTGTATTAACTGCATGTTTCTACTATGCTTTTGATCTTGTATAATCATGAACCTTACTTGAATGTTAAGTCTATTTTTGGATCTACAAATTCCTAGTTCTATTAATTCTATTGTGTGCTTTGCTTTTGTTATGACTAAAGGGGCGTAGAATCCATTTTGAGCTTTATAGCTTCTTCACATCTGTTAAATCACTAAGACAAGATCATGAATTATGCCTTCCACTAAACTCACATAAAAGAGAGACTCGGCTCCCTCTCGCGTGCCTTGGGTGCGCACCCACTAGATGATAGGCCGGTGCACATGAGGTTCCCTTGTTCTTGGTGGGTGCAAAAATGACTACAACAAATGGGGGTGAATGGTTGATGCCCCCGGCATATGGATGATTAGGTTCATGTAATTAAGACCCTGCAACAGTCAAGAATGAACCATGGAAGGAAATAATGCGTCATTGGGAAATGATTGGATGTGCGAGATGAATGACGGAGAAAGTGATGAAAGGTTCTTATAGAAAAACCCTCAATAGTCATGTAAGAACGATAAGAACACAATTGCATAATTGGTAGGTGAGGTGATAGTAATCACCTACTAGAGATCAAGGCAACACAAAGTGGTGGAAGCATGTGGGATGGTAGCAACATGAGTGTATGAACTAAACTGAATGTCATATGGAAGTACGATGGTATGCACAAAAGTGATGGGCTGTGAAATCCAATGTGAAGGAGCAGTGTGATGTGGTGGATAATGTGAATACAATGGATGAATTGAATGCAATAGATGTGATGAGGTATCATTATATGGATGTGTTTTGGAGAGCATGCACGAGTAAAAAAATGTGGTGGTGGACGTACCATGACATGAACACCAGGTGGAGGAGATGAATCACCTGTAGTAGAAACTCTCTGATGAGGTAGAAGAGAGGTGGATCACTCACGTGAGAGAGAACCAAAAGTGATGATTCCCTTATCCTCTAACTATTGCAATCGATCATGAAGGGAAAGAAAGTCATTATCCATATGGACATTTATGTGATGATAATTACAATAATGTTGGTCACACTGACATTGTAGCTTGTGTTGTAGGTGATGATGCTAAGAAAATTAGGTGATTTTCAAGTAAGGAAAAAAATACATCATGAGGTATAGCATGATGGTAGAAATGTAATGGCTCAGGAAAAATAGATGGAGTGGAAGGATAAGTAACCTATCATGAAGGAGGAGAAGAAGTACCCTGTGGTGGTGGAATAGGTTGAGCTTGCTTTCCTTTCTTGTGAGGAAAAGGTGGAGACTGTGTATGACACTATACCAATTTCTATGGAAGAGGACTAGATGATATAACAAAAGTAAATGTATGTGGAGGGTCAATTAAATTTTTTGAAAGAAGATCCTACTCTAGATCTAGGAATTTGTAGTAGAGAATAATGAATGACTCACATGTATCATACTGTAATATTTTTTTAAGAGTGGGAATTAGACCGAGATAGAAAATAAATTAGTTTTCTAGATCAAAAGGTTGGAATATTAGCTAATGTATACAAACATTAAATTGTAAGATATAATCCTTGATAGGTTCGGATGAGCTCTTCTATAAAGTAGGGAAGTGGTCATAAGTAAACTTAGGGCCATTATAGATGATAAACCAACAAAGAAAAGTGTCCTCCATGTCATAGTAAGTACTAATGGACCCAAAGGGAAGATGAGTGTACCATTGCAATGAATCAGCAATGAGACTGTATTAGAAGGCCTTAAGAAATAATCTATCATTAGAATAAGAGCTCATAAACATGTGGTAGTGTAGAATATGAGCACGAGTGTCACCATTACCATCAAAACATGTGAATGCAAACATGATAAAGTCCTTAGGAAATACATAATTATGAATCTTCTTAGGGAAAGGGTTACCATGTAATGAATTGTTGTCAATAAAAGCATTGTAAGCCCTAATTTATAAAGTGAGAGACTGAACCTGAGATTATAATTGATGTACAACATGCATGAGAGAGATGATATCTTGTGAAGGAACAATGCAATATGGAAATAATGTATTAAGAGGTTGAAATTTTCCAATGTTGAGTGATCATCGGAATATTAAGAGATGAAAAAGGAGATTCTTAGGCTAAGAGCACACTAGGAGTAGGTTCTAAAGAAGCTATAGTAGATGATATAGATGGAATATCCATAGAAATGGTAGGACGAGCATCAAAAACATCCTCAATAGGTAAGGTAACCGATGGAGATAAATCTATATGAGAAGAGGAAAAAATGGGTGTAGATGATGTGATAAGAAGAGATGAAATGGGACAAGAAGAAGTGATATATGGAGGTGACTCATGCAAAATGCTAAATACAATCTTAGGAGAAGGCAATGATGGAATGGGATATTCACACTCAGTAGTATGAAAAGAAGGAGAACCATAACTATTAACTACCTCATCAGTATTAAATATAGACTTAGAAATGAGAATGCCACTAAGGATGCTATTAATAGGATCATCAACAAAATATGAAGAATTATGAGATGTATCATGAGAAGCAATATGAGAAGTAGAAGAATGATGAGAAGGAACTATACTAGTGGCCTAACTAAGAGAAGAATTGATATTCATATGTGAGCGATTGTCAATACCAAACAAGTAATCGATAAGAGAATCATCTAAAATTTCCTTAGAAAGGTCATAAGGAGGACTGCAAGTAGCCATATAACATGGTTTACAACGAGTGAATTCTATCGGATCCTCAAAAATGCTAATGCCAATGGGAGAATCTTAAAAACAAGTAGGCACATATTTTTTACCAACTAAGAGTTCTTCTTGAGTATGAACCAGTGAAGGAATAAGATTACCATAGAGATCCGTGAGCCAGCAATGCACCTCATGGACCGAACATAGAGGGGTCCCATTTGAACACAAGTGCATGGGTGAAGAAGATGGAGCGTTCCCTTAGAACATTAGAACTACCTTGAAGTGGATTTTAGGGAAAAAAAATTGCTAAATGACGTGTGGCCTAGACAAATGAGTGTGCACCTTCCTGTAGGTGAAAACATACTTTTTATTCTAAGTTAATCTAAACTAGTAACATTAATGGAATAACTGATATGAATATTTGAAATTCTATGCAATTTCGATATTTTACCTTTGATATTTACAATGAACATGAAATCAAATTGAAATAGGAGGGATAAGGGTACTAGCATGAAAAAACTTACCTCATTGTGATTCCAGACTGAATATGATGGTGTGAAAATGAAGAAGAGTATAAAGGTATGATGCATGAGCATTAGAAACTTATAGCTAAAATTTTGGAAAATTAGTATTCTAGAAAACTTAGGAAACTAATTTAGCCTAAACTATAAAACCCTCTTAGAAATTGTAATAAATGGGCATTTTGGATAAATCCCTCCAATAATCTATAAATCTTAAATACTAAAAACTCAAATGTTCTAAGTTGTGTAATCTAGCCCAATGTTAGTGAATAGGCAGGTTTAGTGTACTACCGGGCGTGCCAAATTTGATCACCCCAAACTAAGTGAAATGATAACTAATGTAAGAATATTCCTACAGCCTTAGTATTCTAAAGGAAAGCTTAAGTTTAGAAATTAAACATTAAGATCACAGCTTAAGAGCATGCATAATGGAAACTATAATGAAATTGCGATGCCATTCAATCTACAAGCATCCTTAGTTAAATGGGGTAAGGTCTAATTAACATGAACCTAATTAAATCACTAGACATAATCAAATTATGGTTGTTGCACTTCACAAATGGTGAAAAGACCTCTCTAACAACATGTCTATATAGGCCATATTAGATATTCCTTGGACTAGCCAACATGAAGATTGGATAGAAAATATTGAGCATGACTATTGTCAACAAGGAAAGCAAGGCTCTTTGTTCCTACATGTAATTTTAGATATGATCAATGATAATCAAAGCATGGTGTAACATATGAGAAGGACTCATGTAAGGAATAATGGTAAGGACTCCTTTTTAAATGTTTTATATTTTTAGAAAGCTTTGCATCTTGGTGCATGATGGGACTAAAGTATCAAAGTAGATTAAGTCTTTCTAATCTTGATTAGTGATATCTAACAAGTGATTAGCATGTGAGGTGCTTGTAATTAACCAATATATATAGCCAATTAAGAGGATATGTTAAGATTTTATAATCCAGTTACCGTGAGATGTCTTGGAGGGAAATGGGGTTATTTTGAATAGGTTGGAAGATGGGTATTTAACCAATAATAAGGTTTATTCATCAATTTCAAGATTAAATAGGTTTAATTAGCTAATAAACGATAATTTTTGTTCAAAAGAGGATAATAAATAATGATGTGTCTGTTTCACCTTATTCTTAGATGTTTCTTTGAAAGTGACGAAACAGATAGGGTAATGGGCGTAGGAGGAATACCTATTGAAATTTTGGTTTTTGGGTTGTTGCACACGTATGAATTCTAAATCCAAAATGGATCATGAGAGCTTCCTTTTGGCTAGGAGGAACTACCTTAAATGGAACACAACACCACCAGAAAGAGTTAAACAATATGTGCAATGAACTACCTAGCGTGTGCTAGATCTCGGAAGTATGATACTTCCTAGACGAATGTCATTCCACTATTTAAAAAAAATTGATGTTGGTAATATAGTAAATTCTATTGTAATTAAAATGATTTAGGATATCTCATTAAAACATAATAAGAAATATCTAATCTAACATGCTAGGTTTAGATAAGATCTGAAGGTCAAGTAACTGGTTCTGGGTCTCTGCAAGTCTGACAGAGGTTTTAGGTAGGTCATAGGTGAGTAAAGGTGATGTGGGAATAGGTGGGTAGGTCACTATTTTGGGCTCTATTGGTAAATATAGAGACCGACGCCGGTTAAGGGTGACTGATGCCGGTTGTAGAGAATCAGTGCCAGTTACTGTGGAATACTAGGAATACCACAGAATGAGCTCTGGATCTCCATTATGATTGCACAAAGGACTTGGTTGGCCGGAACAAGGTTTTAGGCTATTTGGAAGGGATTTGGTGAGGTTTTAATGGGTTAATGGGTATGTGGAGGGGTGAGTGTTAAAGGAGGTCAATGGGTGGCTAGGAGAACAAAAGATGAAGATATAATGATTAAATGAATGAACAAAAGGAGTAAACTATTCTAGTTACTTGAAATCTAGTTCTGGGTGCCTGTGAGTGATGGATGAAGGTCTTGATTGTAAGAGGTTGAATATTGTTGAGGACCACCAAATGCTGTAAAGCTCCTGTATGGGCTGTATGTGCATTCCTTTTTGCTTGGTTAGATCAAATATGTGCTGTAACATCCTCATTTTTATACATTAGAACAAGTAATTTTTTTTTTGATAAATGCTTCCTGGTTCTAAATACATAATTTAGAACTCACAAATCAAAAACAACCATTCTCACAACAGATAACCTTATGCAGCTGTAATGACTTGGAGTACCTCCGATCTATTCATTCCATGACTCGGTAATCTATCGATCTATTCATGAGTATTAAGAGTTGGCGTTTTTATTTAACACATCACTCTTGCAGTTCTCTTCCCTAACCTGGGATTTAGAATGCTCTGTCCAAGGAACCTATCTGAATAATTGTTACCATTATTCATCGGCATCTCATCCCTTAGACTAGGTGACATAGGACAACGCAATCAACAGCTTGCGATACTTTGGCCAAATATTTGAAACATACTGCTTATGTCTCGTATTCCTTGACGGCATACTCGTCAATCTGGAATACGTCCTTCACCCCATTCCTATGTTATGTAGAATGTCATATACTGACTTCTATCAGACTCTCCTGTCCCAAGTTATTCACTCAGGAATGGATTAGTAAGATGACAACATTATAGGGATGTTCCCGAGGACTAAGGATACGCTGACATACTGGGTCAACCCTAGTTAATCCACTGTGTCAAGATACCCCGAGTCTCCTAGGGCAGCCTTATAATGTGACCACACTCCTAATAAGTCCTAGAGTAACTTGTTCGAGTTTAAGGTGTAAATCTTAACGATCAATGCAAAGGGTGTCATCATAAGTCACCTACATTGTTGTATCTTCGAGAAGATCCTAATCTTCTTGAAGGTACAACCCTGCATTTAACTTGTGCCATCAACCTTTAAATCTGCCCTCGAAAAGATCTACTTATTAATAAGTGTTACATACGTTGAGTTAAAATTATACTATAAGACGCTCCCTTAAGGGTAGTCTTTCCCAATCCCTGGGTTCCTCACCTTAGAATTACCTTTCTTAATAAAACCCATTACACAAGAGAAGTTATTAAGACTAGAGGTCCCATCAACGAGTTCATAGAATATACATAATTCTAAATCAACGAAACTGGACACTAACCCTCAATCTTCACATGAGATTGATAATCAAACCTTTTTTTCAGGTTTATATCAGTTCTCATAACTGAATTTATATCTTACTTGTTAGTATCGAGATATAGTGATTAAGAATTCAATTAAACGTTGTCTTGACTTAGATCAAGACTAGGAAGTAATGATTTATTCATCTCGTTTAGCTTCCTGCTCAGGTTTATTTTAACCTTAACTTTCCAAAAGACAGTGATCTAGAATTCTAATTTAGCTTTAGATAGAACATAATAGAACTACTAAACAATCATAAGTATTCAGTCACATAACCTTGCAAGCTTACTTAGATAATCACAAAAGTCTCCAAAGTTATACAATAATAACAATGCTCTTAAGATCATTCGAACCGAAGAAGATCAAACCATCAAGATACGAATGCAAACACATAAGTAACAAATACCTCTTTTCATTCCTTTCAAAGATAATCAAATACATTTTATGCATTCAACATATTTGATACAATACTCAACAGAAAAAGAACATCTTTCTTCAAGTAGTACATTTAGAGAATCAAGCTGTAATTCATCATAAAACCAAATTAAACAATCTGAACATCCTATCAGATCTGCATGCCTTTACAACTTATGGTAATCATCTGCAAAAATTGTCAACATGGGTCAGTTCAGTGAACTGAGCATGATAAACACTAAATCTTAAAACAATTGCAATCCACCAATTGTTTTCATTAAACAACCTGTTTAAATGAAATCATTTCACCAAACATGTAAACATATTTAAGACTATGCTCTTTTGTAATACAAACATGACTATAAATGCGTAACTCATATTATAGTTACTAAATAGTCCTAGATACTTTTTAGATATTTCTTCATAAATATTAGTGACCAAGAAGAACAAATGTATCCAAAACAACTATCCATCTGAATCCTAAGGACAACAAACATCCAACAGACCATTACATTCAACAAAAATGAATATCCTAACAATTCATGAATCCATCAGTATGTATTAACAATTCCAATAATTAAATATAAATATATCAACATATACTTTACAACAGAAGAGAAAGAAACCGAGACATTCAGATGTCCCTTCCAATCATGCTCATGACTATACCGTCTCACTCAAGAGTAATGCATTCACATTATACGCCTGCGACTAAGTCTAGTCGAGACCACAGGAAAAATTACAGTCTCGTCAAAATACAAATATTAAAAATTACCTGTAACTTACTGAGACAACACAGTAGCTCTCGTGACAAGGTACAGTGAGTGAATCCAATCTATCAAATAGACTCCACAATAACCTTTTCATATTATTCAACAAACGATGAAAATATCCAACGCCATCGCTTGTCAGAGGTATAACTTAATTCAGCTTTTTAAATTCCAGTCAAGCATTTTTCGACTCAAGATAGCATTAAAACAAATGACGAGTTCCATATGCATACATAGTGACAGGGTATCAACAAAATCGAATCGATACAAGAAACATGCACAACCTTCAATTCCTCTGAATCTAACTGAACATGTCACAATGATGATAATTTAGAGTCAAAATGACTTATGCATGCTCAGCGAAGACTGTTTTCAAGAATCGAGCCAATATCACAGCAAATCATGGTCTTCAACAGAAGCCAAATCCCATATCAGTATCTTATCCTCGAGTTTTAAATTGAAGTTGAAGCCATATGACTACAATCAAGGATACTAACAGGGTCTCAAAGCAGAGTAAGGTTTTATAGAATTTACAATATAAATTACCTTTAAACGACTCCATCAGAAGTCAATATCAGATAGGATTCACAAGAATGCTAAGAAGGACTCAGAATGATATGCATACACATCGAGGGTTTAAAATACTAGATACATTTCAAGCGCCAACTATAAACATGAGTCGAGATCTCCAACGTATATCACAGACAACTAGTGCTTATACACAAGGCTTCGATATAACAGTTGATTTCATGTGACAAGGATTTCAACTGAATCCATAACAATAGTACTCACAACTAAAACTTATTCATAAGAGAAAAGATAATATACGCTTCCAGGTTTAAAAAGGAGTCTTAACCATGTAGTATTCTTCAAATAAACTTCTACAGAAGTAGAAAGATACAAGATACCTCTAAAACTCTATAATTCCAACCAAAACAATAACATACTGTAATCACAACTGAACTCCTACAGAAGTTGAAACATATGGCATTCACGAACTAAGCTTCTAGCAGAAGACGAAATACATACGATATATATAAATATATATATATATTAAGAATTCCAACAGAGCCAATAATAATAAGTATTCACAACCAGGCTGTATACTAGAAGCAGAAACACTAGTATTCACTAACTAAGGACTCCAACAGATTCCATAACAACAATATTTGCTCTAAGCTTAAACAAAACAGGACAGAACATAGATATACCAGTTCCTTTTCATGGAGTTCCAACTGAGTCTAAACTAAGTAAGGATTCTCATTCTATAACTTCTACAGAAATTAAAATTACTAGCTACTCAAGGATTCTAACGTGAAATTCAATAACAAATAGTATTCACGGCTGTACTTCATCAAAAGCCAAAACATAATTTCATTTCAAGAAGTCCAACATCAACAATAACATATATTACTCACAACAAAACTTATAAAGAAGTCGAAATATCACTGTACATTCAAGAAATCCAATAGTATCATTTTCAACAAGTGAAAACAACAAGGTATCGAAGGAAGTCTAAATCAAACAAGAAAACAATTCATGGACTCCGACAGAAGCCGAGATTCGTATATATTATCCTTGCAAGCATTTCTACAAAATCTAACTGAAATGCAAAACACAATAAGATAGTACAATAGTATCGAAACACAATGCACACCCATCAACGGTTCACTTGAAAAATCGAGCCAGTAAGAAGATACAGTAAACTAATTCATCACAAAGCTACCGTAAAAACCAACTGAACCAAAAAATAATCTGATACAGAGTTGTTCTAATGAAATCATTTGAAGGAAAGCAAGATTTTTAAAAGTTAGGGCCTAACATGCCTGGTAATGTTGCTTAAAAATCCGAAGAAGACCACTAAAAGATCTCAAGCCTTCTCCTCTTTTTCCATGTTAGATTCAACAACAATAATTTGTTATTTCCATGCCTTATAAACTTTCCTTGACAGAGAAAATAGCTAGTTATTCTCATATTTTCCATGCAACACCAAGTAGACTGGTGCGAAGAACCAGTGATCAAACAGAGAGAAAACCAAAGCACATGAAAACCGAAACAAACTACCAGTTTTCCATTTTGCATGTCTTCGCGATAAATCTGAGCTCGAAGACCGAGTTCATTAATTACATTAACTCCAAAATTCCCACTCAATCTCCATTGCCACCAACCGCCATAGTTGGCGATGGATAAAAACAAATCAAAGACCATTTCTAGATTTGGTGACTCTACCATGTCGGCCTTGATGGCCGTTTGAAACCTCCGCTAATTCCTTGTCCTTCATACTTATCCATCCCATTTAATGCCATAGAAACTACTGCCCATGGCTCGCACCCTTTCATAGGTCCCCTTCCTCCACTAACATTAGTTAGGTTAGAAACATAGGTTAGATCATAAGATGATACTTAGTCTAACTTCCTTAGTGCTAGGTTGCTAACTTTAGGAACTTTTAGCTTATAGCTTAGGGCTACGTTAGATTAACACTAATCCAACCCATAGGTTATAGTTTAGGTTTAGGTTATTAACCTTAATAAATCCAGCTTAGGTCTTAACAATAAAAATCGTTCAGTATAAGAACCAACAAATATACATTCACGAAAAGGATTCATTCCAGCACTGCCAATAAGCTAGTTGAATAAATGTATCTGAATTTATTACCTCGCCCACGATCAAGACCTTCCTGATATTATGATATCAGGAACCAACTCATTTAACATGATCAGCCTGAGTTAGACTCCGGAATAGCTTATTCAATGCATTCAAACCTTGCAACCTATGTAAGGTCTATAATTTTTGTTCATCCTGAATAAACTTAAAGCATCTCTTGGATCAATGCCACTGATCCAAGGCTAGGTCTTATAGATGGATAAATCCACAATTCATTCCGAGATCAGATTAAACTCAAGTGCAAAATGAAAGAAATAAAAGAGTCCAATCATATTCTGACTCAGTCAAAGATCTTCAATTGCAAAGAAGATACAGTACATATCAAACATGACTTCACAATCAAAGGAACACATCCTTTTACAGAAGAAATCATATATCAACACTTGAATGCTCAGGAGGAAGTAACAACAGTTCAGAGTGTTACATACTTCCCTCCTAAAAGATTCATCGTCCTGATGATTACATATTCGATTAACCTTCAGGTCAACCAATTTATTAGTTCACAAAACAATGTGACTATTTCCAACTTGAATAGTTCCAGAAATCAATGTCACAATACATTTTATTCATCCTGAATAATGTTTGCCTCAATCTGGCTTTCATATAAACTTGAAAAAGATAAGTTCATGTAAAAAAAATGTTTTGTCAACAGATTTCATCCTGTTGAAAAAGAAAAGGAAAAGCAATTTGCATTTCTTCCAGATTTTCCCAAGTTGCACTTTCTTCGTTAAACTGGTCCCACTGGACCTTACATTGCTGTATTTCACGATTTCTCAAATGCAATTGGCGAGTTTCCAGCACTCGTGTGGGTTTAACCACGATTATTCCTGGGTCTTGGACCTGCAAGGAATTCCAATTTAAGACATGTGACAAATCTGAAACGTATTTCTTAAGCAAAGAAATATGGAAAACATCATGCATGCGAGATAAAGTAGGTGGTAATGCTAATCAATAAGCTACAGGATTGATTATTTCGACAATTTCAAAAGGTCCCACGAAACGAGGTGACAACTTGGCAGCCTTGCCAAAATTTATAGAACTCTTTCTGGGTTTAACACGAAGAAAAACCTTCTCACCAAGCTCAAACCTTCGATCAACTTGCTTAAGGTCAGCATAGCTCTTCTGCCTATCTACTGCTTCCTTTAATCGTTCATGAATTAGCTTAACTTGCTGTTCCATTTCAGTGAGGATCTTTGGTCCAATTACCACTCTATCCTCAACACTATCCCAACTAATAGGGGTTCTGCACTTCCTTCCATAAAGTGCTTCAAATGGTGCCATTTTAAGAGATGAGTGATAAGTGTTGTTGTATGTGAATTGCACTAATGGAAGATACTCTTCCCATTTATACTGTTGATCCATGCAATACATTCGCAACATGTCTTCGAACACTTGATTTACCCTCTCAGTTTGTCCATCCGTTTCCGGATGATATGTAGAACTGAAGTTTAGTTTCGTTCCAAGAGCTGTATTAAGCATTTGCCAAAACCTTGACGTCATTCTAGGATCCCTGTCAGATATAATCAATTCTAGTATACCATGCAATCTGAAAATTTCATGTACAAATCTTTTGGCCAGCACTGGTGAATCATCCTTTAGATTTCCATCGATGAAATGAGCTACCTTAGTTAGTTTATCTACAACTACCAGGATAACATCATGTTTATTCCTGGACATAGGTAACCCTTGTACAAAGTCCATGGTTATTACTTGCCATTTGTACTGCGGTATGCTATGAGGATATAACAGTCCAGCAGGGTGCATGTGTTCTGCCTTAACCCACTGACATTCCAGACAATGAGTTACAAATTCAATGACATCCTTTTTCATACCTTTCCAAAAGTATTGTTGTTTCAGATCAGCAAGCATTTTTGTGATACCCGGGTGTCCAGAGAAAGCCGAATTATGAAATTCAACTGACAACTTCTTTCTCAAATCATTCAGCATAGGTACGTATACCCTATTTTCATAACGCAAGATTCCTTCATTATCAAAATGAAAACCTTTATACCTTTCATCATTAGGTTCTGCAGCAAGCGTTGCTTTTACTTGCTGAAAGTATGTATCTGATTCTAAGGCACTTTTTACCTCATCCTTAAACTGAGTTCTTAATGTTATAAGAGCAGAAATGTGCCTCCTACGACTTAGAGCATCTGCTACTCTATTCTCCTTCCCTTTGATGTAGCTAATATCAAAATCATATTGCGATAAAAATTCTAACCACCTTCTTTGTCTGGCATTTAGATTAGGCTGAGTGAAAATATATTTCAGTCCTAAGTGACCAGTTTTCAACTCAAAAGGTTTCCCAAGTAAATAGTGTCTCCAGACTTGAAGCGCATGAACGATGACAGCAAGCTCCAAATCATGAGGAGCATAATTCAGCTCATGTAACTTAAGTTTTCTACTTTCATATGCTATGACTTGATCATTTTGTAACAAAACACCTCCAAGGCCTTCCCCAGAAGCATCCGTTACAACAGTAAATCTCCCATTAGGGTCTGGTACAGCTAATATAGGTGTGGAAGTCAACTGGCTTTTCAGACTTTTGAAAGCCGCTTCGCACTTATCATTCCAAATAAATTTCTTATCCTTCTTCTGTAATGAAGTTATCGGTGCAGCTACTTTAGAAAAATCCTTAACAAATTTTCTATAATAACCAGCAAGACCCATGAAGCTTCTTACTTCGTGCACATTCTTTGGTGCAGGCCACTCGGTTATTGCCACTATTTTTGAAGGATCTACAGCAATTCCTTCCTTGCTAATGACATGACCCAAATAGTGAACTTCTGAATCAAAGAAAGAACATTTGGATAACTTACCATACAACTTTCTTTTTCTCAAAATTCCCAAAACTATCTTCAAATGCTTATTGTGCTCCTCAACACTTTTAGAATAAATGAGAATATCGTCCAAGAATACAAGTACAAACTTGTCCAAATATTCTTGAAAGATATTATTCATCAAGTTCATAAAAGCTGCAGGTGCATTAGTTAATCCAAAGGGTAGAACCGTGAATTCATAATGTCTGTACCTTGTCCGGAAAGCTGTTTTATGAATATATTCTTCTCTAATCCTTAACTGATGATAACCAGATCGAAGATCTATCTTAGAATAAACCACTGCCCCACACATCTGATCAAATAAATCGTCGATCCTTGGAAGTGGATATCTGTTCTTGATTGTTGCTTTGTTCAACATCCGATAATCAATACACAGCCTAAGTGTTCCATCCTTCTTTTTCACAAATATTACAGGTGCTCCCCAAGGTGAAACACTTGGTCTAATCAAACCTTTAGACAAAAGTTCTTGCAATTGTTCATTAAGCTCGACTAACTCTGTAGTAGTCATCCGATAAGGTGCTTTAGAAATAGGTTCTGTTCCTAGTTTGATTTTGATGGTGAAGTCAAATTCCCTCTTGGGTGGTAACCCTGGTAATTCCTCCAGAAAAACATCCCTGAAACTTTGTAGCAGAGGAAATTGTTTCATGGAATCACCATCTTCTTCTGAAAATTCAGATATCTTTACTACATAAAGGGTACATCCTTTTTTTTTAGCATTTTTAAGCTGCATAGCTGACAGTTTTCTAATTGAAATTTCCTGTTTAACCCCTTGAATCTCTGTTATTTCCAGCTGATCATCTAAACATATTATATTCTTTTCATAGCAGTCTACTTTTGCTTTATGTTTAGCTAACCAATTGACACCAATGACAATGTCGTAAGACCCCAAAGGTGTAACATAGAGGTCAACTTCCGTGGAAAAGTTAGGTAAGTCAAGGACTGCCCCAAAAAGAAACATACTCACTGTATGAACAGAGTTATTACCATACTATACAGTCCAAGATCTATCCATTTTTCCATCTTTTCTCTTAAGTTTAGAAGCAAGTTTATTAGAAATAAAACATTCAGTAGCTCCTGTATCAAAAAGAATAGTGACAGGTATGCCAAATAACTTACCCGGAACTTCTATAGGTGTCACTTGCTTTTCAACTTGCTTGTCTGCTACTACAACATGTATCTTATGCTACTGATTACGATCATCCTTCTTCAAAGGGCACTGATTTGCATAGTGGTCTTTGCCACAATTGTAGCAGCCTCCTACTGGTCCCTTTTTAGGCTCAAAATTGCCTCCAGTCTTGTAATTATCACGTTGTCCTCCATAGGGCTTCTGCCCATTGTTATAATTTTTGGCAAAATTATCCCTTACATTTCCAGTAGGCTTATTTGCTACTGCTTTCTTACTATTATCCCCTGGAAACTTACTTTTGTTTCCAAACTTTTTCCATGGTCCCTTTTTGGGTGCAAGAGAGGTTGAAGAAGGGTTTGCAATCTTCTTCCGCACTTCCTCTTTATGAGCAGAAATAGCCTTTAATTTCTATTCTTGTCTTATGGCCTTTTCAACAACTCCTTCCATAGTGGTTGGACTATGAACATCGACCTCTCCCCCTATCACGGGATTCAATCCCATGATGAATTTCCGTATTCTAAACTTCTCGTCAGTTTGATACTGCGGTACATACTTGAGGAGTTTTGTAAACTGCTCCCAGTATTCAATTACCGTTAGCTTCCCTTGAGCTAAGTTCTAGAATTTTGTCATTTTCTGATCATAGAAAAGTTGTGGCAGCCATCGTTGCCTAAAATAGCCCTTAAATTGATCCCAAGTAATATTGGTCTCATCAATATTTATCTCTGCTTTACGGCTATCCCACCACGAAGATGCTTCGTGGGAAAGCTGATAGGCTCCCCAAATAGCTTTAGTTTCCTCTGAGAATTTTCTTATTGCAAAGTACTTCTCCATTTCATTGAGCCAGTTCTCAGCTCCATCTCCTAATGTGGTGCCATCATACTTAGGTGGGCTTATCCTTTTTATATCATTAGTGAGTTCTGCTGCCAACCTGGCCTTTTTGTTTTCTGGTTGGACAGGTGCATTTCCAACATTAATATCAACACCCAAATCGGGGTTGTCCTCAGGAGGTTGCTGATTGTTATTACCAGCTTCTTCATCCTCCTCATTTCCCATCACCTGCTGTTCAAGTACAGCTAAACGATCTCTTGTGTCCAACAGGGAAGCAAGGATCTCATCAAGTTTTTGGGTTGTTGCAGCCCCTCCTTCAGGTGGAGCATTATTCACAATGTTCCCCCTTGTTTTAACCATTTTTTGTTACAAGAAAATTCAGGTTTTTATCAGATTATGGACACAATAGGTCCAAGAGCTGCAACCTTCAGCTCTGATACCAAGATGTAACATCCTCATTTTTATACATTAGAACAAGTAATTTTTTATTTATTTTTTGGCAAATGCTTCCTGGTTCTAAATACATAATTTAGAACTCACAAATCAAAACAACCATTCTCATAACAGATAACCATATGCAGCTATAATGACTCAGAGTACCTCCGATCTATTCATTCCATGACTCGGTAATCTACCGATCTATTCATGGGTATTAAGAGTTGGTGTTTTATTTAACACATCACTCTTGCGGTACTCCTCCCTAATCCGGGATTTAGAATGCTCTATCCAAGGAACCTATCTGAATAATTGTTACCATTATTCATCGGCATCTCATCCCTTAGGCTAGGTGACTTAGGACAACGCAATCAGTAGCTTGTGATACTTTGGCCAAAGATTTGAAACATAATGCTTATGTCTCGTATTCCTTGACGACATACTCGTCAATCTGGAATACGTCCTTCACCCCATTCCTATGTTATGTAGAATGTCTTATACTGACTTCTGTCAGACTCTCCTATCCCAAGTTATTCACTCAGGAATGGATTAGTAAGATGACAACGTTATAGGGATGCTCCCGAGGACTAGAGATATGCTGACATACTGGGTCAACCCTAGTTAATCACGTGTGTCAAGATACCCCGAGTCTCCTAGGGCAGCCTTATAACGTGACCACATTTCTAATCAGTCCCAGAGTAACTTGTTCGAGTTTAAAGTGTAAATCTTAACGATCAATGCAAAGGGTGTCATCATAAGTCACCTACATTGTTGTATCTTCGAGAAGATCCTAATCTTCTCGAAGGTACAACCCTGCAGTTGACTTGTGCCGTCAACCTTTAAATCCACCTCAAAAAGATCTACTTATTAATAAGTGTTACATACGATGAGTTAAAATTATACTATAAAACACTCCCTTAAGGTTAGTCTTTCTCGATCCCTGGGTTCCTCACCTTAGAATTACCTTCCTTAATAAAACCCATTACACAAGAGAGGTTATTAAGACTAGAGGTCCCATCAAGGAGTTCATAGAATATACATAATTCTAAATCAACGAAACTGGACAATAACCCTTAATCTTCACATGAGATTGCTAACCAAACCCTTTTTTTTTGGTTCATATCAAATCTCATAACTCAAATTATATCTTTCTTTTAGTATCGAGATATAGTGATTAAGCAATCCAATTAAACATTGTCTTGTCTTAGATCAAGTCTAGGAAGTAATAATTTATTCAGCTCGTTCAACTTCCTACTCAGGTTTATTTTAACCCTAGCTTCCCGAAAGACAATGATCTAAGTTCCAATTTAGCTATAAATAGAACATAATAGAACTACTAAATAATCATAAGTATTCAGTCACATAACCTTGCAAGCTTACTTAGATATTCACAAAAGTCTCAAAGTTATACAATAATAACAATGCTCTCAAGATCATTCAAACCGAAGAAGATCAAACCATCAAGATATGAATACAAACACATAAGTAAAAAATATCTCTTTTCATTCCTTCCAAAGCTAATCAAATACATTTTATGCATTTAGCATATCTGATACAATACTCAACAGCAAAAGAACATCTTTCTTCAAGTAGCACACTCAGAGAATCAAGCTGCATTTCATCATAAAACCAAATTAAACAATTTGAACATCATATCAGATCTGCGTGCCTTTACCACTTACGGCAATCATCTGCAAAAATTGTCAACATGGGTCAGTTCGGTGAAATGAGCATGATAAGCACTAATTTTTAAAACAATTGCAATCCACCAATTGTTTTCATTAAACAACCTGTTTAAATGAAATTAATTCACCAAACATGTAAACATATTTCAGACTATGCCTCCCTTTTGTAATTCCAAACAAGACTATAACGTGTAACTCATCTTATAGTTTACTAAATAGTCCTAGATACTTTTCATATATTTCTTCATAAATGTTAATGACCAAGAAGAACAAATGCGTCTAAAACAACTATCCATCTGAATTCCCAAGGACAACAAACATCCGACAGGCCATTATATTCAACAAAATGAATATCCTAACAATTCATGAATCCATCAGTATGTTTTACAAATCCAACAATTAAATATAAATTTATCAACATATACTTTACAGCAGAAGAGAAAGAAACCAAGACATTCATATTTCCCTTCCAATCATGCTCATGACTGTACCATCTCCTCAAGAGTAAAGCATTCACATTATATGCATACGACTAAGTCAGACGAGACCACAAGAAAAACCACAGTTTCGACAAAATTTAAATATTAAATTCCCTGTAGCTTACCAAGCAATACAGTAGCTCTCGCGACAAGCAATAGTAAGTAATCCAAACTTAACAGATTCAACAATTCCTTTTCATAACATTCAACAATATGAATATACCCATCGCCATTGTTTGACAGAGCACAGCTTCATTCAACTAGGACAAATCCCAATACATTTTTCCTCAAGGTTTCATTTGAAGATCGAGTTACTACAACATATAACAGGGTATCAAAAAAATCGAGTTGATAAAGAAACCCCAACCTTTAATTCCTCTGAATCGAACTGAACATATCACAACGATGATAAGAAAGAGTCAAAATGATATGCATGCTCAGCGAGGACTAAAATCTAGAATCGAGCCAATTCATAGCATATCATGGACTCCAACAGTGCCAAATCCAACCAAAACTTATATTAAAGGTTTAAATTGAAGTTGAATCCATATGACAACAATCAAGAATCCTAAAAGTACTCACAGCAAAAACTTCTACAGAAGTTACAACATAAATTACCTTTCAGTGACTCCATCGAAGTTGATATCATTTTAGTATTCATAATAAAACAACAAGCATTCATAACCAAGCTTGTCAGAAGTTTAAAATACTAGATACATTTCAAGGACTGTCACTGAGTCAATATCAACCGCAATCACAATTGGGCTTACACAGAAGTACATATAACACCAGTTACATATCAAGGACTCCAACTGAGTCCATAACAACAGTAATCACAACTGAGATTATTCAGAAGAGAAAACATAATATACGCTTCTAGGATTAAAAAGGAGTCTTACCCATGTAGTATTCTTCAAATAAACTTCTACAGAAGTAGAAAGATACAAGATACCTCTAAAATTCTATAATTCCAACCAAAACAATAACATACCGTAATCACAACTGAACTCCTACAGAAGTAGAAATGTATGGCATTCACGACTAACTTCTACAGAAGCCGAAATACAAGATATATATATATATATATATTAAGGATTCCAACAGAGCCAATAATAATAAGTATTCACAACCAGGCTTATACAGAAGCAGAAACACTGGTTTCATAACAAGGACTCCAACTGAGTCCATAACAACAATATTTTCTCTAAGCTTATACAGAAGAGGAAAACATAATATACGCTTCAAGAGTTCAAAAGGAGTCGAACCCAAGTAATATTCTCAATCTAAACTCCTACAGAAGTTAAAAATACTAGCTACTCAAGGATTCCAATGAGAATTCAATAACATATTGTATTCACGGCTGTACTTCATCAAAATCCAAGACATAATTTCATTTCAAGAAGTCCAACAGCATCAATGACATATATTACTCACGACATAACTTATACAGAAGTCAAAATATCATGTACATTCAAGAATTCCAACAATATCCTTTTCAACAAGTGAAACAACAAGGTATTGACGGAAGTCTGAATCAAACAAGAAAACAATTCATGGACTCCCACAAAGCCGAACACATATATATTATCCTTGCAAGCATTTCTACAAAATCTAACCGAAATGCAAAACACAGTAAGATAATTCAACAGTATGATACAAAATGCACACCCATCAAGGGTTCATTTGAAAAATTGAGCCAATAAGAAGATACAGCAACTAATTCTCACAAAGCTACCTTAAAAACCAACTGAACCCAAAAATCATCTGAACAGAGTTGTTCTAATGAAACCATTTGAAAGAAAGCAAGATATTTTTAAAAGTTAGGGCCTAACATGCTTGGTAATGTTGCTTAAAAATCCAAAGAAGACCACTAAAAGAGCTTGAGCCTTCTCTTCTTTTTCCACGTTAGATTCAACAACAATAATTTGTTATTTCCATGCCTTATAAACTTTCCTTGACAGAGAAAAGAGCTAGTTATTCTCATATTTACCATGCAACACCAAGTAGACTGGTGCGAAGAACCAGTGATCAAACAGAGAGAAAATCAGAGCGCATGAAAAACCAAACAAACTACCAGTTTTCCATTTTGCATGTCTTCCCGAGAAATCCGAGCTCGAAGACCGAGTTCATTAATTGCATTAACTCCAAAATTCCTGCTCAATCTCCATTGCCACTGACCGCCATAGTTGGCGATGGATAAAAAAAAAATCAAAGACCATTTCTAGATTTGGCGACTCTTGCCATGTCGGCCTCGATGGCCATTTGAAACCTCCGCTAATTCCTTGTCCTTCATACTTATCCATAACCATTTAATGCCATAGAAACTACTGCACTCATGGCTCGCACCCCTTTCATAGGTCCCCTTCCTCCATGTAAAATTAGTTAGGTTAGAAACATAGGTTAGAATCATAAGATTGATACTTAGTCTAACTTCCTTAGTGTTAGGTTGCTAATCTTTAGGAACTTTTAGCTTATAGCTTAGGGCTACGTTAGATTAACACTAATCCAACCCATAGGTTATAGTTTAGGTTTAGGTTATTAACCTTAATAAATCCAGTTTAGGTCTTAACATTTAGAATCGTTCAGAATAAGAACCTATAGATATATATTCATGAAAAGGATTCATTCCAGCACTGCCAATAAGCTAGTTGAATAAATGTATCTGAATTTATTACCTGGCCCACGATCAAGACCTTCCTGGATATTACGATATCGGGAATCAATTCATTTAACACGATCAGCCTGAGTTAGACTCCAGAATAGCTTATTCAACGCATTCAGACCTTGCAACCTACGTAAGGTCTATAATTTTTGTTCATAGCCTGTATAAACTTAAAGCATCTCTTAGATCAATGCCATTGATCCAAGGCTGGGTCTTATAGATGGATAAATCCACAATTCATTCCGAGATCAGATTAAACTCAGGTGCAAAATGAAAGAAATAAAAGAGTCCAATCATATTTCGACTCAATCAAAGATCTTGAATTGCAAAGAAGATACAGTACATATCAAGCATGACTTTACAATCAAAGGAACACATCCTTTTACAGAAGAAATCATATATCAACACTTGAATGCTCAGGAGGAAGTAACAACAGTTCAGAGTGTTACAGAACATGTGGGTTACTTATTCAAGAATATTGGTAATATATTCATGTTGATAACATACATATAGTCCTCTGGTTAAAATTTAGTTATTATAAATTGAGTTTACTAAAGTTATAAGAGTTTCAAGCAAACCTGGTTTCTAATGAAGACTCGTTGAAATAGTGCTAGGGCTTTGCTTTTAAGAGGTAAAATCAACTTATTTTGACCTGAAATTTTCAAAATTTCATGAAAAAAATATTAATAAATATATTATGAAATAAAATTTAAGGAATATAGGTTAAATATTCAGATTGTTATGATAGTTTGCAAGAGATAATAAAACATAGTTTAAAGGCTATAAAAGAGGGCAATTTTCCAAAGGAAGTATATGCAATATTTGGAGTTAAGAAATGAAAATTTAGGGTATGGTAAATAACCTTATTATATACCTAAAAATTAATTCTTGTGCTTGGGAGGTCATTGGAGGAGGAGATAATCATGACAAAGTAATTTAGGAAGACATAACGGAGGGTTTGTAGACCAAATCACAAAAAGAGACCTACAAGAAATTGTATGAAGAATTAAGTGCTGATATTTTAGGGGAAATTTTTAATATCCAAATGTTAACTAATGAACCTAGTAATACCTCCTAGATATATGTGAAAGAGTGAATTCATGGTTAGAGCAAGAACTAGGTCTTAAGGGCATATGAGGTCAAAAAGAAAAATGATGAAAAATAGATTTGTGAAATTGATTTTATGGTCTGAGCATGGGTTATTGGTGATGTTGAACATTTTTTAATATATTTTAAGCATTGGTAAATTATTCTATTACATTTTGGCATTTTGAGCAACTTATAACGAGTATTGGCTATAAGGGAAAGTGAATGTTGTATATGTTTTCAACACTTCTAAGAAATGTTTTTGGAGGAATGAAGCATGTGTGTAGGGATTTGTATAAAGTTGTATCATAGAAAGGAAATTTAATAATTTTTAACATTCTATTTGAAGGTAAAATTTTCTTTTTGATAACAAAGCATTATAAATAGTTGCTTTGATGAATGTAGTTAAGTTTGTTGAGTTGTTGAAACTGATGGTTGTCTTCTTGTGAGTTGAATGTGTGAGGAATAACAGGTTGCTCCTTTGAAAGGTAAAGAAATTGAATTGAAAATAAAATATAGTGAAAAAAGTGAGAAACGCCAAAAGACTAGGTAAGTAAGAACACCTAGGTGAGACTTGGCAAGGTGAAAAAGACTTTCTAGAGGTAAGATGGAGGCTGAGATAGTGAGAGAGTTATTTCAGTTGATGAAGAGTAGTTAGATAAAGAAAGAAGAGAAGAAAAGAGAAGAAGATAGAAAAATAAAGTTGTGGGAAGAAAAATATATTAGAGAGATAAGGAGAAGTTTGGGTAAGCTTGAGGAGTGAGAAAGAAAAGTGAGAGAAATGCAAAGCAAGGGCATGAATGAAACAACGAATAGAACGAAGAAGATAGTGCTAAGAAGGATAGTTAAGTGGCCATTGACGTCACTCATGAAGAAGAAAAATAAGATAGTAGAAGAAGACATGAATAAAATGATGATGGTGAAGGAAAAATAACAAAAAAAAGAAGAAATCAAAGATGAGGTAAAGGACGAATTCATTTTTGAAGAAGAATTCAAAGAAGAAGAAGCAAAAAAATATTTTTAGTTTGTATATATCAATCAAAAACAGTTTGAGGATGAATTTTGTGCACTTTAATGTGCTTTAAAGGATGAAGGATTGAAGTATGAAGAATAAAAAGTTGAAGAAATGAAAGAGAAGATTGAAAAATATGAAGAGAGAAAAGAAAAAGCAAGTTAAGAGACTCAAAAGTCTCTTATTTTCAAAATTAAGTTTTTTTTAATTTGTGAATGTTAGGTGAAATAGAGAAAGAGATAAAAATCATTGAAAAATAAGCTCATTTGAGAGCTCAAATGAAAACCACATTTTTTAGCAAAAAGATAAAAAGAAGAAGATAAAGACAAATAAAGAAGATTTAAAGAAGAATGAAGCTAAAAAAAATGAAGATGATATAACAATGAAGAGAAGAATGCTTCAAGTGGAATCTAATCATAAGAAGAGAAATAAAGTCTATTATACATAGTTTTTTTATCTCCACATGGGGAGTATGATACAGGAGCGTCAGGTGTATAGCTCAAATTTTGGCTTGATTAGTCTTCTAGGGTGTCTTAGGATGTTTTGGGTCCTATTTAGAATATATGGACCCTCTTGTTGTAATAAATGGCATTTTGGATGTTTCCCTCCAAAATCCGTATTTAAATATTCAAATGTTCTAAGTTGTGTAGTCTAGCCCAGATGTTAGTGTGATAGACACTTAGGTGTTATTATAGTCCTAAAATAAGTGTAATAATGTGCTCATGTTGAAAACTCTCCTACTCTAGCCTTACCATGGTGAGAACTCACTTGAGTTGACATAATCATGGTGTTGGTTAAGATGAATGAAACATAACTACCTTCTACTCTATACAAATTGAATATATTCGAATGGTGAAGGAGGTTGGAGAAGTGGGGGTAAGGTATGAGAAACAAGATATCCTCTTGAAGTCCGTACAATCAAATAATGATCTAATAAAGGATTATTTTATACAAACTATGAATATCAGTGTATTCATGTTGGAAAATTATTGTTGGAGAGTTATGTATGATTCTTGAGTGGATAGGTGTTGATTACGGGTACTTAATATTGTATTATATGAGGGAATTTTGATATAATAAGTGAATGTAGGCTATGATTCATCAAGAGTACAAGGCACAAGTGCAACTTATGAAAATAACTTGTACTAATAATGGTAAGAATATTTTGTTGAAATTTCCAACATATGTAAGTTGATGATGGTTAACTACAAATAGAGTTATTAATTCACTCATTAAAACGTCTCAAGGGATATCAAAAAATATTGACTGTTAGGATGTTTGTTTTTCAGTGTATTGTAATCTCAGAGCTCACTGTTATAATCCAATTACCCTATTCTATAAGGGTTAAAGAGAAGAAATTATTGATATAATTGTGAAGAAACTAATGTTAGGTTGGGAAAAAATGCTAAGGAGAATGATAAGATATTACCTTGGAAGTTGGATGCATTTCAATACTAAGAAACCCTTATGTATATATAAAACGGTGTTTTGTATTATGGAAGCCAAAGTCATAATTGAAAGATAAGAAGGAACTTGATTTAAGGTGAAGGTGAATTGATAATAGAGATGGAAGAGTTTATAAGTGTTCTAGGGGTCTAATCATGATTGTATTCATGAGTTACTTATTTTAAATTAAATTATTGCAATCTAGACTATGCATGCCTAGATTTAGGGATTATAAGAAGTATTTTACTTAAATAGCCCAATTCTCAGTCAGAGGGTTGATGAAGTATTTAGAAAGGTTTGATAAAAATGAGTAAATGTATGATAATGAGTGTGTGTGATCATAAAATCCATCAAGAAGGAAAGGACGAAGGAACTCTTAATTCCAAAATGAGAATACTTATGTTTTGAACGTGTTATACCCAGGATTAGAGCTTGAGAAGAAAATAGTTGGAAATTATTCAAAAGCCTAAGATAATATTGATGACTCCATAGGAGAACTATTATGAAGGATATTGGAAAAAAATTTAAGGAAAGATGAGAGTAATGGAAAGTGTAAGAAATCTCAAAAAAGGTCAAAAACAATGACAAGGCTGACTATGCTAAGAAAATACAGTAAAGAAAGAATTTGTCTACTCCTTTTGACAATGAATTATTTGGAACACATTGGAGAGTTTTTTATAAATGGAAATAGAAGTTTGAATCTCATTCGAGAGAAAATAAATATGGAAGAAGTCTTGGTCAAACTACTGCGAAAGTTGAGGGTTTGGAGTTTCACCCTGTCATTTCAGGATAATATAGTGGTGAAAGAGAAAGTTTGAGAAGGTAGAGGCTTGAAGGAACTCCATTAACAACCCAAAAAAAATTGGTAGGTCCATACAAAACTTTAGTTCAATTTACAAGGCTTGAAAACAATAAAAATATATTTTATAGTGTTTTTACTCTTCTCAGGCTCATGATGAAAGTTTGTGGGTGAGGGTTGCTACAGAGGTAAAAGACTTTACTGGCATGTGTGGGATCCTTATTTAAGATTAATGGTAATATATTCATGTTGATAACATAGATACAGTCCTCTGGTTAAAATTTGATGATTGAAAGTGAGTTTAGTAAATTTTATAAGAGTTTCAAGCAAATCGGGTTTCTAAGGAAGACTCGTTGAAACAGTGTTAGGGCTTTACTTTTGAAATTGAAAATCAATTTATTTCGACCTCAAATTTTCAAAATGTCATTCCAAGACTAATAATATATATGAAATAAAATTAAATAAATAAGGTTTAAATATTCAGATTTTTATGACAGTTTGGAAGGGATGATTAAACATAGTTTAAAGGCTAGAAAAGATGGTAGTTTTCCAAAGGAAGTATATGCAATCTATGGAGTTAAGAAATGAAAAATTAGGGGAACGTAAATAAACTTATTATATGCCTCAAAATGATTTCTTGTGCTTGGGAAGTCATTGGAGGAGAAGATAATCATGACAAAATGATTTAGGAAGACCTAACGGAGGGTTTGTAGACCAAATCACAAAAAGAGACCTACAAGTAACTGTATGAAGAGTTAAGAGCTGATATTTTAGGGGAAAGTTTTCATATCCAAATTTGAACTAATTAACCTAGTAATAGCTCCTAGATATATGTGAAAGATTGAATGCATAGTTAGAGAAATAACTAAATCTTAAGGGCATATGAGGTCAAAAAGAAAAATGATGAAAAATGGCTTTGTGAAATTGATTTTATGGTCTGAGCATGGGTAATTGGTGATTTTGAACATTTTTTAAGAGATTTAAAACCTTGGTAAAGTATTCTATTAAATTTTTGAATTTTGAGAAACTTTTAGCAAGTATGGGTTATAAGGGAAAGTGAATGTTGCATATGTTTTCAACACTTCTAAGAATTTTTTTGGATGAATGAAGCATGTGTGTAGGTCTCTGCATCAAGGTACCACCTAGGAAATTGTAGCAAATGAAGATCCAACTAGACTGGGGAACCTGGAAGAGTTTTGGGGCACCCTAGTCTATAGTATGTGCACTCTAGTCTACATAAAAGCTCAGGATCTGAATCTTGGAGTGTCATTTTATCTTCACAATGTATCGATCATTGTTGCATAATTTTCATAGTAACTTCACTTATGTTGACATAAACCTGGAAAAAAATATCTACCTAAAAAATCCCATACAAAGCATCAAATTCCTAATAAATAAGATGCATATAAAGGGGTCAGACTTGCCTTAGCTACCACAATGGTGGACTTACAACTAAGTGTTGCACTAAATTCCAAACCCAATGTAGTTTTGTGTGCTTTTGTGTGCAATTGTGTGCCTAGGGTTCCCTAGCACTAATGAAGGAGATATAAGGGAAATAGATAGATGTAAAATTCAAGTGGTGGATGGAATAAAATGAATACAACTCTTCATATGCAGTGTGTGTGATTCAATGATGCCCAAACACATTTTATTACCTTAGTAGATAGTTATCCCTTTATAGTAGATATTTCACCTTTAATAGTAGATAGTTTGCCCCTAAGATAGTAAGTATTTTATGTTTATATAAGGATATCTTGTTTAAATTTCGACACTAATGACCCAACATGTCGACTAGTACCTAGGGGAATGAAAGGGAAAATGAAAAAGACTGATCTCGAATAGATAAATTTTATCTAAGTACTAATGGGATTAGGGCACCTAAAATTAAGGATCGGGCCACCCATGGGCACCCCAATACTACCCTAGGCACCCTAGTCAAAGACTAGATATGACAAATGATCAAATAACGACACTTGAGACTCCCTGAAAGATGACTAGAACTGTGCAAATAATTGACGAATGTGAAAGACAAATGATGAAGACAACAAACTAACTGACCATAAGACTAGGGGATAGGTCATTAGTGAATAATTTTCTTACACAAGATAAATATATAAAATAACATATTTAGCAGTATAAATGTAATAGAAAGTGCATGATTTTGTGACTACAAAGCCCAATAAGAGTCATTTATGAAAAGAGTTCATGTAAAGGGGTCACATTATGGCACAAAGTGAAATTGGGGAGATGAAAGAGGTGGTATGATGTACAATATATGTATAGTCCCCTGAAAAGGTATCATGAAATTAGTGGAAGGAGGAGGTTTCTTTAACTGATATTCACCAAGGCCAATAGCAGCAAAAGTATCTTGGAAGTAGTACTCATCAATTTTGATAGGAGGAAAGTTAAGATTACACAATGTGTCCTCCTTGAGCTCTACAAAATCAACCTCATTTTCAGAATCATCGGTGTTAGCATTATCTTGTTGAATAGAATTATCAAGGATATTGATAGGAGTGGAGCCAAATGTAGGAGTTATAGGGTCCATGTTAGGTGGAATAGTGGTATCTATAGAGGTAGACAAGGTAGGTGATATGATATCAGTAGTATGGGTAGGAATGGATGCATGCATGCAGAGGTAGAAGAAGGATGCAAAGAACTAGAATGACCAATATCATATGTATTAATATTATGGTATGGAATAGGTTGTGATGGAGGGATGGGCATGGCGGTGATGGGGTCAATGTGGAAAAACTTGAATGGGTTAGGGTTCACAACAATGGTATGTTCATAGCCATTATGTAGGAATTTAACACATTGATGAACTATAGAGGGAACAACATGCATTGCATGAATCTAGGGTCTGCCAAGTAAGCAATTGAATTGGAATTTGGTATCGATAACAATTAATTAAGTAGGAACAATTTTAGGCCCAAATTTTAGAGGTAGGGTGATAGTGCCCATGCACGTGTAAGTACCAGAATCATATCCACATATGACTTGAGAGGATTTACTAATTAAATCATCAGTAATTCTGATTTTATCGAGGAGGGATGAAGCAAATACATTTATAGCAGATCCATTGTTAATGAGTACACACTTAATACATATGGATCCAATAGTAATAATGATAAGAAAAGGTGCAAAGGGATCATCATCAACAGAGGGAGGGATATCATCATCACTAAAAGATATAACATGTGGTAGATTTTTTAGGGATTCAATGAGGTGAGTAAAGGAAACAAGTGAATTATTTATTTCAATGTGGATGGAATGAAGGGAAACCTCTAAGGTATAATGAAAATCAGGTGCACTACACAAGAGATCATAAAGAGATATCTTTGCTGGTGTATTCTTAAGCTACTCAATGATGTCATAACTTTTAGAGGTAGTGGTAGGAATTATAGGAGTGATAGGCGGTGGGAGAGAGACAAGTGGATCCGTAGTAGGATGAGTGTCGTCAGTGGTGACTACATTGATGGTTGGATCAAGAATTGGAGTAATGAAGCAAGGAGGATGATGAGTAAAAAATTCCATAAAATCAGTAGCAGTAGCAACCATGCCAGGAACCTTGGTTGGAATAAAATAAGGGTATGAAGATTGATCCATAAATTTAGAAGAAGGAGATAGATTGTGACACGCTCTTAGAAGGTAGGGTTTGAGTGATGAAGTTCACCAAATGATTTAATAAATTTAAATTAAATTTAATTGTAGACTAACTATTGAAATAAATGAAAAATTACAATAATGACACAAACAAACTAAGATCTAAAGTATAAAACCCTAATAAAGGAAGAGAGAGAGAGGACTTAGGTGATTTTCAAATGTACAAGAAGTGATTTGAGCAAGTAGAAGTGGTGAACAAGGTGTCAATAGTTTTGTTTATGACCTCTATAAATTCTGGAGCTCACGAACTAGGCTGGGTAGGGGCACCCACAGTAGAACAAGGACACCTAGGTGTTGATGACTCGATTTGCGTGCTTATGAATATGTAAAATATTTGGATATAGTTTATATTGTGTTGTAAGGGTGTCACAATTATTCCCTATTGATCACCTGGTAGTTGTTTTTAGATGATTGAATGTACCTGTAACATGTAAAAGAGAAGTTCACCTACATAAGCCTACAAACCACATCAAACCTAAAAATAAAAATGCATAATGGGGAGTCAAACTGACCCCGACAGTCACCCCAAGAATGAACTTATGACCAAGCACTGCACTAACTCTTAGAATCTATGTAGTTCCGGTGTGTGTATTTAGAAATGATTCCCTAGGATTCCCTTGTGGAAGTTACAATTGATAGCGAGATGTAACTAGAATTTATAAATGTATAATATGTGTGGATGGAATAGAATAGAATTCCACTTCCTATGTCGTGTATGTAGAGTTGATGCAACCTTTCTCCCTTGAATGGATGTTATATGAATACCTTGGAGTGTTTTAGGTGCCTTTTGAATGCAATATTAGGTGATGATAGTAATGCTTAGTGATTGGTACTTCATTTTGAACACATAATTATATATTTATATGACGATCCCTTATTTGAATTTCATAATTGACAACTAGAAGGCCAACCCATAAGTGAAAAAGATGCCCAAAAGATAAAAGAGACCTAAAAATATTTAGTAAGGTAGAAAAGGGTTAGGGGCACCCAGAGGGGACATGAGCACCTGGGCACTGCTATCATGGAGGGGCGCCAATGTCTGAAGCCATAAAAGATAAATCAATTAAATTTTGACTAGGCTGTAGGGTGTAAAAGACAAATTAGGAAACAAAAATAAAGAAAAGAGGCCACAAATAGTTGTGAACCACAAGTTTTCTTGCTTAGGAATCATATAAATGTTAGTATTCTTTTTTGATCTAGAAATGTACCTAAGTGTGTGATTTTGTGTCTACAAGAGGCAAAGAATGACTTTCCAAATGCTCCTAGTCACACTTTATTGTCCCTTCTTTCCCATATATCCCCAAGGGACAAGAGGGAAAACAAATTGTGACCTTATTCTCCTCTCCATGTCACACTTTGTTTCTCTTGTTGTCCTTGTTTTACCTATTGTCCCTTGTGTCCCCATGGTGGAAGGGGACAAGGGGGAAAATAAATTTTGACCTCACTCCTTACTCCAAGTCACATTTATCCTCTATTTCCCCATCTATCCCCTCTATTCCGTAAGTGAAAATGGGCACACAAAAGTTTGACCTAAGGCGTAATATAGCTCGTAGACCTCCATATAACCTCACTAAGCTCCACAAGTGTATTTCCCAGCCCCCTCATCACATTCATCTCACACCACATGCTACAACTTGTCATCAAATTGATCCAAGTCACCCTTTTTTCCTGTTGTCCCCGTCACACCATTTGCAAACTCTCACTCACTTTATTGTAACCATGGTTAAGCTATACAGTTAGAAGGTGAATTTAGAAACATAATAAAACTCTCCTAAATCCTCATTCAATCAACACTTAACCATTTTTTATGAGGATTTCTACTGTAACACCCTCCAAACTCTATTTTTACCTAGATATGCTACCAAATTTATTCTAGACATCCATAGCAACTAAAAATGAATATTTGAACATAACTTTACAATTGGGAGTCCGATCACCTTGAAATTTTACCAAAATCCCCCACTCCAAAATTCCTTTGGGAAGATTACAATAGAAAATTCATTTATGCCCTAGCTTTTTCACATCAAAACACTAAAATTTCAAACCTTAAAACTTGATTTTTCAATTTCACAGAGAACCCGTGGATGGAAAAAAATGAAATTCAGAGTAGAATACCCTATTTTAAAACATAACATTTTGACAATGGTTTCATTATAACCCAACACCGATAAGTACAATTTCTAAAAATAGAATATGTTCAGGAAAATAGGTTACCAAAAATAGTAAGTTCCTAAAGTGATGAATTCTCAGTATTTGTGATATCTTGAAAAAGTAAGAAACATCAAAGAAGGGTGATTCGGTGAATGATCTGAAAACAATTTTTACCCCCTGGGTACAATATTAAATTTTTTCAGATTCTTTAATATTCTAATTTTAAAATTGATCAAGAGTGATTATTGATTCACTTTTTGGGTGTTTTGAAACCACACTTTTTCCCATTTATCTTAACAAATCAATTTTCTATCTTAATTCAACTTCCGTGATTCAAATGGAGATATTATAAAACCATTAAAATATGATCATAGGTTGAATTTCACAATGCATTCAATTTGATCTGTTCATCCAACATTTCTTATGCATTTTCTTTGTCTTTTGTGGATATTTTGAATCAAAAAATTCAACCTTTAATGATTTTCCATCATTTTTCCTTTTAAATTCATCCAATTCCTAATACTGAAACTAAAATAATCCGATAATAAACAATAAATGAAAATCACCAAAAAACCACAAAATTGATAATGGAGTTCACCCAATTGGGCCACATCTCTTGATTTTCTTAATTTTTAATCGATCTATTAATTAACACTTGAAGTACAATTCTTACCTTTTGAAGTGTATAATAGACCTATGCCAGTGGTAAATAAGTTGATTCAAATTTGTAGATTGTGTCAAAAAAACACCTACACTTGGAAAACTATAGCACTACATGAAGAATAAATTACATCATTGTGTTCCTCTTTGAATTTTGAACACTTTTCCCTTTTACACCAAATCCTGATACAGACCCTAGGTGCTTCAAAAAATAAGTTTTATGAAAAATTCCTCTTATTGCCTCCATCACAAACCTATCAATAGTCCTTAATATATATGAGTGAGCTCATTTTATAACTTTATAATATCCTTTGGCACATTAGTCAAGCGCATGTTTGTTAACTCATGGGTCATGATTTCAACCCACACATCTTTTATTTTTTGTCAGTTTACATATTAGGGACAAAATCCCACATTGAAAGTTCTATAAATGGCTAAGGCGTTTAATATTAGAAGGCCCACCTATTAACTTGTGGTTTTGGACACACTTTAAACCTATTTTTATACCACATATAAGTGGTCAGAGCATAATGTGAACTACCCAAGGGTCGGGCCGAATGGAAATATGCCATGTGGGTGGCGGGTTTGGAATTTGCATTTCCGCCCTGCTATGGTAGGTGGCCATATAAGTATTGTGGCATGTTGTATGTTTATATGTCATGTTTGATTAAATAGCGAGTTGGTTCTACTGGCTGGTGCATGGAGGTTGGCTTGTTATATATAACACGTCGATTTTTCTGTGTATTAATCCCAAAAAATATGGATTCAGCCAAGTTTTGGGGAATTAGCCCTAAACATTCCTGAGAGATAAGTTATGACCGGTTGGGGAGTTAAATACATGTTATTCACTAGCTTGTCGAGTTGTACCTACAATGTAATACAATATAATGCAATTCAATTCAATATACAATCCTAAAATAATATCCCACATGTAGGATATATGAACATATAGTGGCATATATATATACACAATCTCACTACAATGGTAATATGAATCGAAGGCCAAGGCACCCCTCCCAAAAAGAGTGTGTCAACGTTAGCTGGGGCCCCCAGCCAAAAAATAGTAGGGCCCACCATTTCACAATCAAGTGTCAAAGAACGACGTCTAAAACAAAAACAAAAATCTCATCATACCATTTATGACACTTGCCACAATGTGATTCGTCCACATTAGCAGACCTGCACGTAGTCCCAAAATTTTTCCTGTTGGCTGAAAATTTCAATGGACCATAACTTGCACATACGAGCTCCATTTTTCAAGTTCTTCATATCGAAATATATCTCTTGAGATGCTCTAAAACACTTCAATGGATTAGGAATATTTTAGGATCATCTATACTCAGAATATCCTCTAGATCAAGGAACTTTCTAAAAATAATAGTATTCAGGAAAATAGGCATATAAAAATATTTAGTTTCTGAAAATAGTAAAACCTCATCAATTGAAATGATCTAGATAAGATAAGAGAATCATAGAATAAAAATAGTAATAACATGCTAAAAAATAGTAGTTCTGAACCCTAGCTACCAAAAATAGTATGTCTTGGAATTGGGGCCAAAAAGTTGTGGCAACTTCTATTTTGCTTATCTTATTTCTTTTTAACATCATCACAAGGGTGAGAATTTGTTTCATGTCCAAAACAAGAAAGAAACCCCCACAAAGGATCTAAAAGAATTATTTTTTAGGTGGTCTATGCAAGGCCTAACTTGATGCAAGAAGGGAAAATGATGATAAAATATCATCATGAGCAATAGTAGAAATCATCTTAGGATCACAAACAATGCATAGCTCATAATATTGATGATAAATACTTAATTAGTGTAGGGTGATGAGCTCAATGCAATTTTTAGGTCAAAAACATGTGATTGATCCTCAAGTTCCATTCAAAGATCAATCATTCTATTTGGAGAAGGAAATCCATTTCCACGAAGAGAAAATTGAGAAAAGGTGTCAAAATTCTTTAGGCATGTTTCTACTTAGGTGAAATATTATTCAAGGAAGTGAATTTTTAAGTGAAAAAGGGTGTCATCATGTTCAAAATTGAAATGGGAAGCTCATGAAGCAACTTGAGAGTCATCATATCTTAAATTTTTCGTCATGTCCAAATCTCTCTGAGAAGCAAGTCAAAGTGAGATAATCAAACTATAAACGTACTCAAGGACATCATATGTGAAGGATCAAGAAATCATCTTTTCCCATGAGAGGCATATGACTAATAAGGTACACAAACATCCCAAATTGGATTTCATTCAAAAAGTACTCTAGAGTCAAGAAAGGTAAATGGGTGATCTTCGTGTGAAGCACCATGTATGCAAGAATGAGAAACCATCTTAGTTTCACTTGATTTCATTCACATAATAGTGTTATTAAATACTCATTCAACACCTGGATATGTGATTACACCTCAAAGAAAGAAACATTGCAATCAAACCTCATTTCAGTACAATTAGGGGCCATTGGGCAAGAATATTTGAAAAGAAAGATGATGAAAAGAGGGTGTACAAAGGTTCCCTATTATAGGAAGATTCATAAGAAGGTCAGAATCATTGATGATCCCATAGATCCCCTTAAGACATGTGAGATTGATCCATCATGACCTCCCATTCTTCATCTTCATCTAAGTGTGCCTTTCTCAATGGTGAAACATTCCCATAATGAGAAAAATGTGATCCCTCACCAGGATCCTTAAAATGTTCCAATGAATAATTTCATGTCTACTTTGGAATATCGTGAGTGAACAAATAATAACACAACAAGCTGTAGTTCATAAATTTGGAGCCATCACAAAAATCTTGATACCTAAGTGAATCAAGAAGGCACAGGTAACCTATTGTCTCTTCAATGGAACTTATGGTGACTACTATGTAAAAATTTACCAACCAAAGGTTACAAAACCCATTGAAAAATGACTCAGGGTGACTACGAGATGACAAATATTTCATTGGGTCAAGATACACATGATAGTGATGTACATATTGTTTCACCATTTTCTTTAAGTTTTTAGATGAAACAAATAAGGGTGTGGGCCAAGGAGGTATACTTTTTGTGACGGTCGGTTTGAAGGTCGTTGTGTGTGTTCTAAATTCTTAATCCAATGCTAACTGATGAGGCCACATATTGGCATGTTTTGGACCCATCTAAATCCTTTTTGAAGCCTCTTACACATACAATATTGAGACTTTGATCTCCTCTTGATGGTTGATATGAGATAAAGTTATGATTTTACATATAATTAGTTTTATATGTTCATTAAGATCTAATATACTTATTTACTGTGGTGAATCTTGTCTTTTGTGCAATTTGATGTTTCTGATATCTCCATGAATAAATTACAAGATGTCATAAGCTTTTGAAGTAGTAGGCCCTAGCCCGTAGCACTCTAGTTGTGCTCCTACAGCAGCTCATAGCCACTGGCTGGGCAATGATAAAATAGAATCATGACATCCAACAACAATGAGGCATCATGAAGTATATGGAGCTAAGCATATGAAGCTGGGAAATGAGTTAACCAAGTGGCAGCATTGTTTGGACAAGTCTGAGAAGTCTTTAGGTGATTTATCTTACCCTTAGCAAGCCCCAGACCTGCCCGTAGCATCTTCCAGAACTACCTTCAGCAATAGAGCAGTATGCACCTCCAGCTGCCCGTAGCCAAAGAGAACTTATCTAGCTCACACCGAAGCATAAGACAAAAAGTACCAGTTTTCCTAACACATCATATGTAATGTTATGGTTACTTTGTTAAGTAGTTTTGTAATCAGTTCTTATCATGTAAATAAGACAGGAATTAGTTGTCTCCACTCAAAAAATATGAAACAGAACAACTATAATCTGTTTGGGTGGTTTTTGATCATATTCCTAGAATAGAATAAGTTATTTATCTATCCATATATATATTCGGGTATAAATGTAATGGATATAGAGTAATAGATTAAGGAATTAAGTGATAATTGTATGAGAGAAGCATAATTGTGAATGTGTGAAGATAGAATATATTAATGTCAGGTTGTGCTCTTAAGTTCATTGCAATCCCTTTATTGTAGCAATGTGTTATTGCTACAGCTTAATAGATGAATCGTTTATATTCTTAAGTAGTTATGTGAGTTTTTAGGGTAGGATTGGAACTCACTTCTGCACAAGGAAGGGCCCTCTCAGAAGGAATTGTAGGGAAGATCATATTCCTCCATTTCCTATTTATGTTGTGTGGATTGATTATCATTTATTCATTTCATTTCTGAAAGCTAATGAGTGCATAGTGTGTTAATTTTTAGATCTACAGATCAGCAACATCCATAGTTTACTTTCCAATTTGCACAATCATTACTTTATACTCTTTGATGAATTTCTAGCCTACAAAGACCTCACTCCAATTTACTATAGCATATATTGTGTAGGCCCTTTGAAAATATTACACCCCTAGGTTGACATTTAATGAATAGAAGAGTATGAAACCTAATATCATTGGTTGATTATTCTGCACGTCATTTTGGCACCGTTTCCGGGGAAGGTGTCCAGATAGTACCATAGAAGTGATTCAATTTCCCACTTTCAGTTAATTCACGTTTTCATTTCCCACTTTCTAGAATAACCATTCATGCTTTCTAGAATAGCCATCCTACTTTTTAGATCAGCTTTCCTTCCTGTTATTTCAAAAGCTTTCTAGGAGCTAGAATTCCCGCTTTCTAGGATAAATTTTTCATTACCGCATTGTTCAATTTCTAAAAATATCATTAAGAATCAACCCCCTCATATATTTGAAAAAAAAAAGAAAAAAAAAGGGGAAAATATACAGGAAAAGGCAAGAGAGAGAGAGAGATGGAAAATTTATGTATATAGAACAAGACTCGTTCGGAAGATTTTTTCCAAAGAAAAAAAAAACTACTATAGCAAAGGAGCTACTTATCTCCCAAGACAAGGAGTATACTTCCACACAAAGAAGAAGAGTGGTAGAGGAACTGCAACGTATTTAAGAAGAAGAACAAGAAGCATAGAAGACCTTTGTCGTGCTAGTGAAAGAAAGACAAGAGGAGGATTCGAAAAAATCCCATACTCCACAAGGAGAAAGAACATTAGAATACCTACTCAATTCAATAAGTTTTGTACAACACCTAAAATACCTATACATTATCATACTGAGGGGGAGGTTGATAGGAATTCAAGGAAATTATTCTAAAATCTCTTGGGATTCGTATAACAAGGAAATACGCCATGGATCGAGCATCAGGAAATGAAGTTGAAGGTAGAGAACATGCTACCTCCACTTTTGAATTCCCAATTATAGAAACCATAGAAGATACTCCTATGAAGAATATTCCACCCTCAGCCTCCCACACTTTAGGGGGACATCTAATGAGGATCCAGATACATTCCTATTTGAGTATGATGTGTTATGCCAAAGCTACGACTACCGAATGGATGAATAAAAGCTCAAGATCTTTCCAGCCACCCTGAAGGATGTAGGACTAAGATGGTTCATGGGACTAGGGGGGAACATAGTCAGTAGTCAGGATGAGATGAAGAAAAATTTTCTAACCAAATATTAGGAATATGGCAAAGACAAAAACTTCTAAAGAAATGACATAATCCGCATGACTCAAGACGAGGATGAATCTTTAGAAGAATACACGGAGAGGTTCACCTTCACTTTGCAGAAGCATAAGCAAACTAATATCAGCCCATACACGGTCAAGATAGTATTTCTGAAAGGAATATGAGATGACTGCTTGGAAGCCTTAGACCTCATGAGTGGAGGAGATGCATCTTAGCTAACCTTTGAGGAGATACAACAACTGGGGAAGAATTATTCGAGATCAACGTTGGGTAAACTTCAGAATAACAAGATGCTGCCAGCATCAACCAATGGGATCTCTAAAGCTGATGTAAGTAATATACTACAGGACATGAATATGGATATAATCAGCCACATGGCCACACAGTAGGATATGCTACACACTAGACAGAAACAACAAGCAATGGACCAAGCCCTTATGGTCTATTACCCAGATTATCAGAAGAAGCAAGTTGATTGCAAGTGTCAAGTTATAAAGATGAAGGTAGCAAGTATTACATCTGAAGAACCAGATTCTGTAGCGCTGCATGCCATAGGAGGAAATGAAGACCAAGTGTTCTATGTGGTAAAAAGGAAACCTTGGCAACCAAGGACAAACTATCTAGGTATGGGATCAAATTCACCATTTTCACAATCATCATTTTTCAATCAAAATGTAAATAACATGCCCAGCTAGAGTAATCCCTGGATGCCCCCAACCCCTCCCAACCCACATTGGCCTATGCAATAACCATATAATCCCAATCAATGGTAGCAGTATCCTACTCCACCCTAGCAAAATCAACCATGGTATCCCCCACACAATCAATGGCAAAACCAACCAACCCAAGGTCCACAAAATCTTGTAAACCCACGGCAGCAACCATGGAGAGGGAAAAAACATTGGGGAAATCAGCAAGGTGGGTTCCCACAACAACCACAACATCCTACAATAATGTCGAACGCACAACCAACAAGAATGGCTCAAATACCTACTCAACCTATGCCAAATCCTGCCAATAAGTTGGCTCAACCAACATGTACTGCTGAAATAACACAGTACCCAACTTATACAGTGGACATCAATGAAGTCCACCTTCAGGAAGAACTCTACCACCTCCAAGTCCACCCATAATGAAAAACCCCACAATATCCATTCCACAGTCTACACCACAACCACAAGAGGATTCTGAACCAACCAATAAAGAGAATGCATAAACAATATCACCTCCCTTCCCAGAATGTCTGAACCTTCAACGCACTCCTATTGAACCTGAGTTTGATATCCTAGGGCAGCTGAAAAAAATTTCTGTAAAGATCCCTTTATTTCAAGCCATTAAAGATGTCTCAATTTTTTCTAAGGCAGTCAGAGATTTGTGCCTTCATAAACCTGAAAGGAAGAAGAAGGATCATAATATAGTCCATGTCATTGGACAATTGGTAGAAATCATGTTGGGAAGAACACTACCATAGAAATATGCAGAACCAAGTTGTCCATTTGTCATTATTCAGATCAATGGACAACACGTCCATAATACCTTGATCAACCTGGGAGCTGCCATCAATGTCATAAAAATGGAAACAATGCATAAATTAGACCTACAACATATTCATCCCACCTCTACAATGCTACAAATGGTTGACAAATCCATAGTACAACTAGAAGGAATCATAAAAGATTTGGTCATATCAGTAGATTCATGGGAGTACCCTACATATTTTATTATATTGCAGCCAAAAACAAAACTTGGAGGATATCCTCTGATCTTGGGAAGGCCATGGTTGGCCACTACAGATGTAGTAATTAATTGTAGATATGGCAACATGTAGATTTCAAATGGGAACATCACCAAGCAACTAGTTTTGTACCCACTGGAAAAGGTATCACAAGACAAGGACTAGCTTGTCTAGATTGAAGAAGAAGAAGAGGTACCCCTCTGCCCTACTTTAACAATAAATCATGCATGCACACTGGCAGATCTAGAAGAGGATACCATCATCTCCAACATGTTGTAAAACAACTATCAGATAGAACAACCCACTCCTGAAGAATTACCTTGTATTCATTATCCTTTTTCTAATCTATGGTCAAAAGAAGAAACAGGTGAAAGTGATCAAAGGATCTTCCATTAGCTGCTACCACATAGCTACAGCCACACACAATCTGTTAAGAAAATAAGGGATAAAATATGCGGAATAATCCCTCACAGAATTGCAACAGTAGAAACTAATATGTAGAAATTATTACAAATCTCAAATAAAATAACACAACACAAAGAGACAGTATTTAACGTGGTTCACCCAATTTGGGCTACGTCCACCAAGAATCACTTGCTCAGATTTTATTACAAGCCACCACTCTCTCAATACAATACCCAGATCCGTTTGGAGCTATGCTCAACAAACTCTACAGAATTCACACCTGAATTCAAAACACATCTGCAATACATTTGCTTGTACATCTATCATATGCATAAGACCATATAAATAGACAACTGCTTAAGCAGTTTTACAAAACCGTGGGTATCAAAACCATGGGAAAAACCCGTCCCATAAACCTATGGGTCAAAAAACTCACCCATATGAGAAAAGCACGTTTCCCAATATTTCGGGTGCAATTTTTCGAGGCCAAAAAATTTACACCTAAAAAAAAAAATCAGGGGTTACGCCCCCGAACCCCTGCTACCGGGGCTGCCGCCCCCGAACCCCGGCGAGGATACATGAAAAGTGTACAATACTCTTAGTGTACAGTCTTCAACACTTTCACACATGAAAACAAGCTCCACAACCTAACACAATCAATCAGTAGCATAGAGAAAATGGCGGAAGCCACAAAAGCCATAGAAATAATGCCAGGAAAAACACTCCATATAAATAACAAATTAAGTGTGGAAGATGAAAGAAAATTGACATACATATTGCATGCAAACAAAGGAGCCTTTACATGGGACTATGAAGACATGCAAGGCATCAACCCAAAAAAATGTACACACCACATTTACATCAAAGAGGAATGCAAACCCATACACTAACCACAAAGGCAGATGAACCCAGCAGTGAAAGAAATAGTCAAGGCTGAAATACACAAACTCTAAGATGTGGGATTCACTTATCCAATCTCTGACAGCCATTAGGTTTCTCCATTAGTCATTATACCCAATAAAGGAGGTGAGTGGCATATATGTATAGACTACAGAGAATTGAATGTAGCTACAAGGAAGGACCATTTATTGATCAAGTGCTAGATACATTTGCAGGGAAGAAATACTTTGCATTCTTAGATGGTTTCAGTGGATACAATCAAATCTGCATTACTCCTGAGGATCAAGAAAAGACCACGTTCACATGCACATGGGGAACATTCACATATGTTGTCCTACCATTTGGATTATGTAATGCACCTGCCAAATTTTAGCTGGCAGTCCTTAGCATATTTTCAGATCTCTCACATGATTGTGTAGAGATATATATGGATGACTTCACCATCTATAGAGACACATTTAAGGTATGTCTGAATAAATTGGAAAAAGTATTAATACACTGTCAAGAAAATCATCTATCCCTAAGTCATAAGAAATGTTTCATGCTCATGAAGGAAGGGATAGTGCTAGGACACCATGTCTCTGAAAAGGGGATTAGAGTGGACCCAGCCAAGATTGTTATCATCAAGGACCTGCCGGTACCGCAAAAACAAAAAGATGTACGCAGATTCTTGGGTCATGTTGGTTACTGTCGAAGGTTCATCAACAATTTCAGCAAAATGTTAGCCCCATTGTTCACCTTGCTAAACAAATATGCTAAGTTTGTATGGACTCCCACCTGTAATTAAGCATTCAATCTACTAAATCAGTTGCTCATATCAACCCCCGTATTACGTGGACCAATATGGGTGTTTCCTTTTCACATACATACAAATTCCTCTGATACTTCCCTAGATGTAGTACTAGGACAAAAAGAAGGCCATCTCATCTATGGCATTTACTTTGTAATAAAAAATATGCAAGCAGCAGAGCTGAACTACACATCGACGGAGAAAGAATTCTTGGCAATTGTATATGCAATCAACAAGTTAAAACATTACATCACACACTATCAAAATTTCATACACATAGATCATGCTACCATCAGGTACCTCATGAATAAATCATTGGAATATGAAAGAGTGGTAAGATGGCTTCTCTTGTTGCAAGAATTTGACATTACCATACTAGATAAACCAGGGAAGGACAATGTTGTCTATGAATTCATTTCAAGATTAAAAATGAATCAAGAGGATGACATAGTGGATGACTCATTTCTTGATGAGAACCTCTTCACCTCCGCTATCTCTACACCCTAGTTTACTGATGTAGCAAACTACCTCATTTCCAAACAACTGCCACATCACTTTTCCTCAAAAGAGAAGCGTGCCTTGATACAGAAAAGTGGTAAGTACTCTTGGATTTCTAGTTTTCTCTTCTATACTGGACCTGATTGTGTAATATGAATATGTATACGAGAAGATGAAGTATTTTACATTCTCAAAGCATGCCATGACAAGCCATGTGGAGGACACTTTGTAGCCAAAAGAATAGTAGTCAAAATCCTAACTGCAGGATACTACTGGTCTACATTGCATAAGGATACAAATAGATATACAGCCCATTGTGATAAATGCCAACATATGGGGAGGCCTACAAGGTCAAATGAGATGCCATTACAGCCTCATCTACAATTCTAACCTTTTGAAAAATGGGGGCTAGACTTTTTTGGGCCCATAGATCCCAAATAAAATAACAAAGAGTACATCCTTGTATGTACATATTATGTCACCAAATGGGATGAAGTAAAATCACTGACACATGCTCGAGATTAGAAAGTAATAGCCTTCTTATATGAAGAGATACTCACTAGATATGGTGTACCAAGGGAAATAGTTACAAATCAAGGGCCTCAATTTACTGTTGATCTCATTGCTAACCTAGTGGAAGAATATATGATAAGACACAAGAAGTCCACACCATACCATCCACAGTCCAATGGACAGGTTGAAGTCATGAACAAAGAATTAGAAAATATCTTGACCAAAATAGTCAATCTATCAAGAAAGCATTGGGATTCCAGACTCCACGAGGCTATATGGGCATACAGAATCACATGGAAAACAAATATTGGCTTCACACCATATGAGCTGGTATATGGGAAGAAACCAATGTTGCCAATAGAATTTGAACACAAAACTCTGAGGACTGTAGTAGAGCTAGGAATTGATATTTTTGAAGCACACAAGCAAAGATTGATGTAGCTCAATGCTTTAGATGAGTATAGACAACAAGCACTTCAGAACATAGAATTGATAGAGCAGTAGCGAATAGGATGGCATGACAGATACATCAAGCCTAAGCAGTTCACACATGGAGATTGGGACCTACTGTTCGATTCAAAATACAAAGACCACAAAGGAAAATTGCAAACAAGATGGCTTGAGCCATACGAGATCAAACATGTCTATGAAAATGGTGTAATCCAACTATGAACAATTGATCTAGTAAGATTCAAACTCCTGGTTAACAGTCACAGACTCAAAGTATACAAGAAACCCTTATCAAAGGAGCAATTTTCATAGCAAGTGTAGCAATCCATGCATAAAAACCCTCATTTTGACCCACCAAGTTCAAAGGAAAAGGATATTGATGAGGAAGGAAGGGAGGATGATCTCTACCACCCATGGGAAGAAGATTGAAATGTTGTATATGGACCTTAATAGGGCCATAATAAACATTCTGCTATATGCAGTAGCAAGATCAAAAAAAAGAGAGAGAAAATAAAAAATAAAAAAACCAACAATGAAAACCCTTTTTGGGCGTTGTTGGCAGATTTTGGGTAGAAAACCAACTTGCTAGCTTCTCAGAACTGTGAAAAAGGGCCTAAATGGAAAACTAGATCATTGGTCATTTAGGGGAAAAAAAAAACCACAAAAGAAGGAGAAGAAAAATGTGTATTTTTCAAGAAGGATGGAAAGAAAAAAACCTCAGCCAAACCTTCTTAACACATTGCTTTTGCCACTTCCAGTTGCTACGGGCTCCTCAAATAGTTGCTACGGGTAACCTTCTAGTTTATGTGGGCTCTTAAATATTTGTTACAGACACTTTCTAAAAATGCTACAGGTAACCCCTTGGTTAAATTGGGTTACCTATTCAGTGCTATGGGCCACCTCATGGTCACTACGGGCACAATTTCAGAGTGCTGCAGCAAAGCAGTGCTACGGGTAGTCAAGAAAAGAGATGCACAAATCCACTCCAGAACTTACAGGCATCATACAAGAAAAGAAGAAGGAATGTAAGTTTCTAAAAATCACAAGCATCATGCAAGGAGGTATCATTTTTGTAGGTTTTCACATGTTGCAGATGCAAAAATAGAAATAAGGACCTCTAGCTGATTCCAAGAGGAACCTCATGTCAGATCTACCTATGCATAAAAATTACATGAATAAATTCCAGAATAGCAATCATTTTTCAAGATGATCCTTGTAATCAAATTACTCATTGGAAAAATTATCACATGCCAAACCCTTGTACAAAGTATATTCCCATAAAAAGGGCGTCACGTGAAGGACAAATAGGTGGCACTGAGGTAAAAATGTAATATCTACAAGTAGTAAGTATTTATTTCTTGAAAAGACATGTTAAAATTAAATATACACCTTAATCATTTACCTTTTTCCAATCACCATCATGAGGGGACATTAATAAGTCCCTTCAACAATAATTTAAAGGAAAAATGGCACACGTGAAACATTTTTTTCACTCGAGACGAGTGACATCTGTCTGGGGGAGGAAACAGGATTAGATCTCGCTATGGGTAGATTTAATTAGCAGCAGCACGAGGACCTAGGGAATAATGATGCACACCTCAATTACAAGGGATAATTAAATATTTCCCCTGAGATGTGATTGAGCAAAACAAAAAGGGTGAAAATCAATGGAGAGAGAAAAAAACCTATCTACAAAAGCTATGGGAGGAACAATTGTTTGTAGAGAGACCACTGATGTCACACCCTTGAGAAATAACCCTCATTGTTGGGATATATTTGAACAGGCTAGATGGAAAAATTACTTCCAACTGCTAACTGAATACTCAAATGAGAGAGTAGAGCAATTCACAAGAACATTCGATGGACAGCAAGCCATGGTAGCTAGCATATCATTTCCAGTAATAGAAGACTTGATTGGGCAAGTGACAGGACTCCCTCAAAATGGAGAAAATTGGGAGAAGAAATCCAATGCATAGAAAATCAAACAGCAATTCTTCCAAGGGGATAAATACAATTAGACAAAAGGGGGTATTGAGATAAAAAGCCTACATGAGGCCTGAAGAGAAATTGTTACATTCATCATCAAGTACTTCACATGCAGAGGAAGTTATTCCCTACTCTATACAATGAAATTTAAATACTTAAATCACTTGAGGCATGGAATAGTAATAAATGTCCCAAACCACTTGTTGAATAACCTAAAGAAAATGGAAAAAGAATATCAGAAAGGGGTGAAGAACGCCTTGTCTCATCACTGTCTAACCTGGCTAATCACCAAGCAAGGCCTCCCAAACATCCAACCTAGGATTGATTTAAACTAGGTAATAGGGAATCCAAACCAGTAACCTACAACACCTGAAGAAGAGAAGAATCAAGAAAAAATTGAAAAAAGAGTGGAAAAAGAAGGAACCCCTAAGAAATAGCCACAACAAGAAAGGAGTTCAAAAAGAAAGCATATCATAAGGGTCCTTAGGGAGAGAGAAGAGGATTCTAACATACCTATGGTAAAAAAATACGAGGAGCTCTACTACTATGGGTAGAAGAAGGAGGAGGCTTATCATTTCCTCATAAAAGGAAACCAAAGAAGAGGTAGGGAGTAAGAAAAGAAGTCCTCATTCCTCTCAGTCTATAGAATCAAGGGGCTCTATCTCCAAGTATATGAAAGGTGCAGAGGAAACATCACCTACTAGAGAGCATAGCATACAGGAAAAGGAAGAAAAACCCCCTACACCTATAGTAGAGGAGGCACCTAAAGAAACTGAGACTACCTCAACACCTAAGGAAAATTGAAAAGAAAAGGTAGTAGAGGAAGTTACCCCCAAGAAAGAACAAAAGAGAAAAATAACACCTATAAAAAGATCTCATAGGATAAGGAGGAAAAGAACAACACAAACAAAGACCATAGAAATCATTGAAGAAACACCTCAAAAGAAGAAGAAGGAAGGAGTCTTTATCACAAAAGAAGGTTTTGAGATAGTAAGAGAGATGGACAGTTCAAAAGAAGAGGAGAAGTAAGAACAAATACCTCCTGAGATGCCACAGCACGCATAAATTGAAGAGGAAAAAAGTGAAGGGAAACAAGAACCTCAATTCCAAACTCTGGAGCAAGCAATGACGAAAATCAACATTTTAAGAAGCATTATAAGAAACTTGGAGGGAACAAGAGGATTGTATGCCCTGATAGGAGCAGCATAAGCTTTGGAAAAGACTCTCATACAAGAAGAAAAAGAAGAAGAACTTGCAGAAGAACCTGAACCTGAACCAAAACATAAAGGTAAATAAAAGGGAGGAAAGGATGATTCCTTACTCCAAATGGTCCCATATAGAGCAAAAAAATAGCCTACAGTAGAGTCTGAGGTAATACACTTTGACCTCACTTTTGAAAATGCCTATTTAGCTAGCCCTAAGGATGACCTATATACATTCTTAGAAGAAAATTTTCTTGAAGATTATAATTTTTTTCAAAGGAAAGTACAAAGATTTAAAGGGCATGTTGAAGCAAGGTAAAAACATGACACATTGGTGGAGAAGGTGCAAAAACAGGAAGCAGAAATAGAGGTACTCAAGATGAAAGTAGAAAATATGTATGATCTTTCTACTAGGATTTTAGAATGCATACCTCCACCATGAGTATATGCTCTATATCTGCAGGAGAAATGGTTGCATTTCAAATATGAGAAAGTATACAATAACCTTCATTATGTTTTGGATGACCCCAAAACATTCTTTAATATGTATACAGAATCTGATCCTAACACTCAGGCACAGCTGAGTGAGTTTTATATCCATAACTTTTTTGTTCCTTCTAATGTAAAGTGGAATCCTAAAATGTACCTGGGTGACATACTTCTAGATGCCTTCACATCCTACCTGAAAAATGAGAAGAGAAGAAAAGAAGAGGCAGATAAGTATCTAGAAATAGAAAAAATTCTACCTTAATGATAAGGGGAGAAAGTGGTTACCTTGAGGACATTGTAGAAGAATGGGTAGAGTTTGTATCAGAGGATAGATTGGCTACATGGGTTAGAAAAATTTGGATAGTTGTCCAAAACTGATATTTGATATTCCTGGAAAAAGAAGGTAAAACAGCTTATGTATCTTGCAAATCAAGATGGGATGAGTTGCCCACTATATTGAGAAATAAAGAGCCAAACTCACCTGCAAATTTTAAGTAGGCCTTAAAAAGGGTTCATGATTACATAGAACTGGTAAGAATGAAAAAGGAAGGATGGTTAGGATTGAGGTTTTATCCTCCCATCTTCTGGTATCCCATTCC